>JAWPHD010003492.1:0-215206 GCA_037043455.1 Cyrtodaria siliqua | reverse complement strand
CATACGATGATAACGAAACAAATCAAACCTAGTGTAATTTTTAAACATACATATAGGTACCGTATATTTTTAGAAATAATTGGCCACCACAAAGTTTTAACGTAATAACTTATAAAGAAATTTGACGCTATGTGAAAATTTTAAAGACGTTTAAGTGTAATAAAAAATGAATTGTAAATATAGAGAGAGGAGAAAACTTGTTTTGAATAACTCGATCGATATAATGTTATACTCCGATATTGTAACAGATCTTTGCGTTGGTACATTTTAAAATGATAATAATCAATTTTGGAATATTGCTTATCATCGTATTTGTAATAAAAAGCGTTAATATGGCTAATAGCTCAAGTATACTTTATAAAATGTTCAGTTCAAACCCATATAGTTGTCACACCTGAAAAATACGGGTTATAACGAATTTATATTGTTCAGTTCAATGCAGATGAGCTGATCGTGGGAGAAATACCTTTTTTTGAGAAACTCTTTGTGCTTACTTTAAATCTGACCAAATACCAATATATAGTATTATATATAAGGCAATCACAATGTCGGTTGTGGTTTCAAGTTGGTTCATATACATATATGGCAAGCGCCGACGAAACGGTTGTTATCTTATTTATTTTAGTTTAGTTTAGTTTAATAACATTTTATTGCATATATGTTACAACATCATAATATTCATAGAAACATATGCAAATGGATTGAACTACAAGTTATTACAACATTAGTTACAGTTCTCTCCATTTATTGTACTTATAGTTATGCATATTGCTTGGTATTACAAACGACTAACTATGCGTAGATGCTAAGACATGTGTGCAGAAAATATTTTCACTTTCAGTCAATATTACTAAAAATAAACCAGTCTGTAATCTTACTAAGGTTTACAAAATAAGCAGAATGTACGACATAACTTCGCCCCTTCGCACGTAGTTGGACTTTTTTTCCCACGATACCAATTTGATCTATAACCCAAAGTGCAAAATTTCAGAATGTTCCACCTAATTATAAACGAGATATTAAAACGTTTTGAATGAAATGTTGCCAGGAAGTTGTTGCAGTAGGTTCGGGATGGCGATGAGGTCGATGAGGTCGATCTGTGGAATCATATGGCAGTCGATGAACTGGAAATTTCTTTTAAAACTCGTAAATTTATCATTTTAAAGTTAGATATTGAATATTAAAATATGTTTGTCGACATGTATATCTAATTTATATCATTATTTTATCAAAATGAGTCATCTTTTGATAATCATGCATTCTTGAAGGATGGTATCTCTACCCAGTAAATGAACACAGCCAATTTCTGCAGATTCAATTTGTTCAGCCAATACACTCACTTTATATACTACTAATGATGTGTCTCATTTTTTAAATAATATGGAATGGATGCATATATATAAGTCTTCAAAATGGTACAAAGCATGCTGTAGAATTTGATAAAGGTCGGGTGGAATTCGTCCTTGTAAACATAATTGGATATAATGAAGTTTATCTAACGCAAAGCGTGGTATGGAACTAACATGTCTCGTCCTGTCAGAAGTTTTTCTGTCTAAGAAGTACTTCTTAGATTTCAGGTTTAATCAACTACTAAGTGCTTTAAGATAAATAATAATTTGGTATTGTTTGCACCATTGGGGAAAATAAAGGCATGTGTAAGTCGCTATGAAAAGGCCAATTTCGACAAATATAAGACACGTGATTGGAGCCATTCGTTGTCCTTAACACACATGACAAATATGTTAAACATTGTTGGAAGCGTTAACCTGTTATATCATCCACTGTGTGGGCTGACGGACTAATCATATCGTACACCAGTAGGATACAAAAGAAGGTATACACTAAATACTGAAAAGGTGATCCCTTGGAAGCAACAAACACAAACAAGAGAGAAAAGTAGCAGACTTTATTTTATTGAGTTTGTTTATGAGAGGTAATTATAAGATGCAACACCTCTCACGCCTCCTAGCACAGGCTTAAGCGATATTCTACTTTAAAGCAACACAGAATGGGCTTGATGATGCCAAAGGAGCAGTAAATAATAACACTACTGATTTGTAGTCGGGGAGACTTTTTACGGCCTCCACACAGCACTAAACAAACGCTAGTGTGAATGTCAATAAATACTGAAAAAGTGATCCCTTGGAAGCAACAAACACAAACAAGAGAGAAAAGTAGCAGACTCGGTTTTATTGAGTCTGTTCAAGAGAGATACATGAAATGTAAATAAATGCATGATAGCTCGCTAGACATGTTGACCTTTCTTTTTTTATTGTAGTGTCTTTCAAGCAAAATATGATCCAGACGAAACAAAACTGATTATTGACTTACATCTTCGGTAACGTATGACATTGTAACGGCTTTCAGTCACAGTGTAGAAAGTTTCAAGACAGCGGATTTAACAATTATATCTGCTAATTCTATATTTGTTTTTTTAAACATACCACACTTTCCAATTGGTGAACAAATTGATATCCAATTGGAATATATGCCTGGAATATCAAATCTAAAATAAATTTCCGAAATATGCTGTCTTTCGATTGTCTAAAATTGAATCGCGAGTCGACCTTCTATTACGCTTCAGTTCCTCTTGTTTAAGCATACCAACACAGCCATAAGGACAATTAAACCACACACAAAGAACACTAAAGGACAATGATGACAATGCATACAGTGTTCAAGACGAGAATAATACGTTTAACAAAACAACAGCGTCACGGTGTAGCTAGCTACCTGTAAGTTTTGGAGAGGGAGAACGATTTAGACACAGAGTAGAACTCATTTTGGACATGGTGTAGAACTAGAAACATGTGACTGTAAACACGTTACACTAGCTCGAGTAACCGACAGTGATATTATGTATGCTTTTACTCCGTTACTGACTTAAAGGGATTGATGCACTATTTCCACGTCATCGCGCCTTTTTACCCTATATGGCATATTGACAAAATGTCTTTTAAAGCAAAGAAAATCACACTGCAAATGAAAAATAAGCATACAATTTATACATTTTACATATGCACATTCATTTTTTAATAAATTTGCAGTGATTTTCTTTGGTTTAAAATATATTTTTTCAATATGCCATATATTGTAAAAATGCGAGATGACGTCATCGTTCCAAGATGGCCGCCTCCATTTATGTTATTTGCAAATTTTCAATAGGTCATATCTCCTTTATTTTTCATGGCATTTTGATAATTTGTTCAGCTTTTTCAAGTTTTTCAGAGACTTTTTAAATAAATCGTGTTGAAAATAGTGCATCAACCCCTTTAAACATGTAGTACGTGGTCTACAAGTTCTTACAGTTATGTTACCTGGAATATAAAACTATGAATGCATTTGAACTTTACGTGATATTTTAGACGTGCTACAATGTGAGAATATTATTTTGTGTTATTATTATATATACACTAGGATGTCATACATGTTGGTTATTTTGAAATATGACACATAACACGCATTAAAATGAGAAGTTTTTTATTTCACCATGCGGACGCAATCGACAATCTAGTTCCGACTTCGTCGACCGTCTATTTCCAATATTTACAACGACTTCCAAATTTCCTGCATCTCTTCAAAAAGATGTTTATATATCGTTTTCACACTGGGAGGACAATTTTCGAAGTTCAAAGGTAGTGTTCACAGTTAATGCAAAATATGAGTTTGCGCTCGTCCAATCTGCCGTTTATAAATAAAGAAAAATGTTTATGTAATTATTTGTATTCAGGGCCTTTTAACCAGTTTTAGGGAAGGGATCTTTTGCCCTTAATTGGGTAAAAATCTATAAATGGGGAATGAAATTTCCAAGGTAAGTTTAGAAAATGGGAAAATCTGCATGATTTTAAAAGAAATGTGGTTGGGGAAGGGGTCTTATACAGGCCGCTCCAAAGAAGCGTAAAAAGGCTCTGACATCGTGAAACTGCAGGTAACAGTAACAGCACCTACCTTAGAATCCTTTTTTCTCACCGCAAACACTTCTCCAAAAGTCCCCTTGCCGATATATCGCACAACACTATAATCACCATACACAACAGGGCTGCCATCCTTTGCACATTTGTCAGACATTATCAACATATCCGTTTTAACTTTCCAGAATAAATATAAATCATTACAGAAACATCACAATGAAGAGTGTTTGTATGTAGAGCGTGTGTACTGCAACACGACAATCGATAGAAACCGTTTACATGCAGATTATTCTTAATAAAACGTCAAATATTACATTTAAAAACGTTTTTTCTGTCTTGTAATTTAGGGAATTGCATAAGCCAATCAATAGCTTATGATAGTAATGCGTTTGTTTTAGCCTTCTCTCACAAACTGCTACACACAGTCAAGTGTTTTTACGTTATGTCCCAAGTAGATATACAGTATAGATAATCTTTAACTTATGTCCCACTTGTAAGCTTTTTAAAAAGACACGCTATCACAATCCGTGGTTTCAAATTAAGGTAAATAATTTAAAGGTAAACGAGTTTCGGAATTTTAAATCGATAGAGGAAGGTGTATCTAATATCATATTGACAGATGTTCACAGGGGTGAAGAAGAATACAAATTAGTAGCCCAGTAGCCCATTTCTCTACGACTTCTATTATAGAGTGTAATCCTATTTTATTTCCATAATATACAACATGCATATAAATAGATCAAAGTTAATTAATATGATTGGAGCTACGACATTTGCCGAATGATCACGGATAATGTCGAGTAATCTCCGAGTAGCCAAACTGATAATCGGTAGCTGGATATTAAATAGCGCCCTATGTGTTTTAAAATAATACTTTACTTAATAAGTTCCCAGAACCTGGTTTAAACCCCAGCGGCCCTTTTTGTGTTGCCACTGCAGTAGCCCTATTGTCAACCCTTTAATGTTTGTGATGTCATATGTTATGTTTTATTAATCTTTGTAATTAGTGCTTGTTTTTGTGTGTGTTTTTGGTTGACTGTGTTCCTTGTATGCTACATTTCCTGTTCGACTTTTATATTTAAGTTTATACAATACCTAATTGTATTTCATCTATTTCCTCTTTTTGGCGCCAACAATCGCTAGCTAATACTACTGCTACTGCTGCTAATAATAGTAATAGTAATACTGATTTATTATTAATATTACGGTATAGCGCATAATTGGTAACAAGTAACTGTTACAACTTGTTAAACTATCATGGGTAATCGTATGATAATTTTAGTTGCTTCAGGTTTTATTTAAAGTTGTCTTAATATTTCCACAATTGAAGACATTGCTTTGCTACCTAGTGTATCGATCCACCGATGTTACCTCTACGTTCACTCCAAACCCCACTCCGCAACTGACTATGACCTTGATGCAACGTCCAAAAGAATGTACAGGACTCGTTATATGTTTTACTATTTCTTTAATGAATATTTTCTTTTCTTTTTTCCAGGCGTTCTTGAAGACTTTGAAAGCCTATAAAAGACCAGTACCATATGCCCCAATGCGTACCATGTATACCTAGGGTTAATAGTTTGGTCCTAGCATATACTATTGCATATTTCATTTTCAACCACACCAAGAACTGTGTTATGCCGGGGTTTTTATATTATGATATAAAAAACATGGTTATGCTGACCACTTATAAAGCTGTGTTTTACTAACATTCTAACTTATCTACTCATATCAGCTATGTAGCCAAAAAGCCAATCAATTCTATCACGGCATGCCGACAAGACTGCAGAAAAAAACGCCTAGTACATTTCACTAGTGTGATCAGTGATGGACAATACCTCTATTATATGGGATCCATATACTCAAAAGGACATAGATAAACTGGAACGTACAACGCCAAACTTGAACGTACAGCTCCAAGCTGCCATATTTATAAAGGGCGACTACAAATCCAAGGAGGAAGGGTGCATGATATCGGAGTCACTATACACGCTACAAGATCGACGAACAGAAAGTCGACTGGTGTTCCGCTACAAAGTGGTATCGGGGCTGGTCCCAGCCATATCCCACGGGGAATATTTACAAGCAGCTAGACAAAAAAGGCAAATTACTCTAAAAAAGAATCCTAATTTCATAAGCCAACACATTCTGTAAAAGACAAGTTATAAATAACGATAGAGGATTCATCATAAATTATTGCAAAACTGAGAAGCAAAAAAAACAACACAAAAACAATAGTTGATTGCAACCATCTGGATAGTCAAGTGGTCCGCGCAAAGACAGTCGAGAGTTTTAAAAATACCCTCCCATCGAGCTACTAAGCGCAATAATTGGCAATATTTTTGCAACATGAACAAGGTTTGAATAAATATAATTCGACAAGCATTCCCCGATTTTTGAAATAAATCGTTGGATTTATAATATATTGAAAAATAACGACTTGAACATAGTCGGTTCAAAAGCTCGTCAAGAGCTTATGTTATATTGTTTGTATGTCTTGCCGACTCAAAATAAAGTTTATCTTAAAATTATCTTAGCCCACCCTCAGTTTTGTTTTTTTGTCATTTTCTCTACCTCAGAAGTGTCATTGACTCTCGTTTCCATACATCTCCAAAAAGTGCTAGAGTCAATGTATAACACACACACACACACACACACACACTGGTTTTACCTATCAGGTGAGGACTCTGATTCCTCACCATCTTCCGAGGACTCGGCTTTCCTATTGACGTACGAAACTGATGTTTTGAAGTACTAACCTATGAAGTATGCTTTTTCAGAATGTGAACTTACTTTCTACGATTTTTGATTTTTTAATTTGACTAACTTTACTATACATGCGAGGACTAAAGTGTTTACCGTCAGAGGACATGTGTTAACAAACGAGGACTTAAGAGTGTTTACCTTCAGAGGACTAATTTGACTAACTTTACTATACATGCGCGGACTAAAGTGTTTACCGTCAGAGGACCATTTGTTAACAAACGAGGACTTAAGAGTGTTTGCCGTCAGAGGACCATGTGTTAACAACTGAGGACTAATGTGTTTACCGTCAGAGGACCATGTGTTAACAACCGAGGACTAAAGTGTTTACCGTCAGAGGACCATGTGTTTACAAACAAGGACTAAAGTGTTAAACGTCAGAGGACCATGTGTTAACAAACAGGGACTCTGTGTTAACATTCTGAAGACCATGTGTTAATAGGTAGACACAGGGTTGTCGGAAGAGGAACAGGAAATGTAACTGTAAAACCTTTACTTGTTAGACTTAATTGGTGTTCCATTTAGGCACTTGTGGGTCATAACTTTCAAGAAGTTGGAGTTTGGTATGATGGTCCAATTGTCTTGCAACTATATGGTGGCTGATTTCTGCCAGTGTATTTTTGCCCGCGAAAAAACTACATTTGGTACACTTAATTGTTGTTATTTCGAGTAGCGCCTTTTCGCGGACGAAAACACTAAAGCGCGCCAGAACGAAAACGCGCGGCACGAAAAGACGAGCCTCGGAATGCGACTAAAACGGCGCGGTCAATATATGTCGTCTTTTCGTTCTGAATCGAAAACCAAACCATGAAATTTTAAAAAAGACGACAGAAAGACGACAATGTAGCATTTGTCGTTGTTTCGCCTTTTCCCCATTCCGGTCCGCATGCACAGACACAATGAAAATACTTATTATTGTTGACACCAGTTATGGCTCATAACGAGCTGCCTCACTAGGATTTCCAATATTTTCTAATCTGATGGTGGAATTTGCTTGAATATCCATAAAGAAAATTTTCCATCATCAGTTGATTCGGACTCATAGGTTTCTAAAGAGTCAAAGTCAGCTGACCATAGAAAAATCTTGTTTCATATGTATGTATTATCCACTATCAGATTGGAAAACTTTGCAAAACCTGGTAAGTCGTCTCATCTGCATTTACGCCGTTTTCAAAAGAGGCATTTACATGTATGTGGATTTCGGACATAAAGACTTAACAAAACAAATTTACTCCTTAAACCTTTATAGTGGACACATTCAAAATAAAAGCATAAATTCATTGTGTATTAGTTGTACATGTAGGTGAAACCCGTGACTTATACTAACCACACTTGGCGTCCTGGGGGAGAACCAGCACTAAGCATCGTGGGTAAAGTGTCTTGCTCAAGGACACAATGAACATGGTACGGTCGAGGATCAAACCAGGGAACCTTCGATATCAAAGTCCGACGCTCTACCACTAGACCATGCACACCTACCATTTACATTGTTGGCAAAGGAGATAAGGCTAGGACAAATCTAATAAAGTCTGATTCGTTTTGGGTCAATGGTTTCAGAGAAAACGTGTTTTTTTGCAAAATCCAAATACCCTCTGCGATGCCCATTTTTAACAAAAAGTTGTATAGCGAATATCACCTAATTATGTTTCTGTAGAAATTTGGTTGTCTAATCTGGATTTGCGTTGTTTTCAAAAGCCGCGTAAATGCGTCACTCGGGGATAATGTCACTCAAGGGAAAGACCGAAAGTGACCACTTAAGGCAGGTAAATGCTTAAAAAAGGGGATTTCCACTGACATTGTATAAACCATATTTGTATATATTTGGACCATAGTTCATCTTTTAATATTAACCCTTAAACCACTGCATTTTCAAAGTGGACTCTTCCATTATTTATTTTTGTAAAGTTCCAAATAATGTTGCTCGTTTTATTCTGTTCATCATAACGGAAACGCATTTTTCACACATAAATAGTTTTTGCCCAAATGGGAATATAAGAATCTTTCATGAGTATCCGGTGAAGGTAGGGAATTTCAACCCGAGGTATACGTGTTTTTATCGGAACCGAGGCTCTGCCGAGGTTCCGATTAAAACACTTATACCGAGGGTTGGAATTCCCTATCTGAACCGAATACCCATGATATATTCTTTTTCTTGCATATCAGAGAAATGTCATGCGTTGATGCCGCCAGCTATTAACGTTTTGCATGTTTTCCTGCATACCGGATGTTGGCGCGCGTGAATTTTATCTCGACCCTAGGGTGAGATGGAAATATCTAGCTCCGGTAAAATGACGGATATCCTTGTCCGGTATGCAAGAACATGTCATCTTACACCATGGAAAGCAGCAATCGCCCGTGAATAATGAACTTGAGAGGCAAGGTAGTGGAAATGGAAAATATACCAAACACCTATTTTAATATGCAGACTCGGGTGGACAATACCATTAACCGCGGCGGTGTCTTATTGATAGAGCGTCGTGGGTTCGATAACCGGTCGGATCTTTAAAATGGTACTAGTGGCTCCTTCACTAAGCGCTCGGTCCATACAAGGACTGACTGTCTCGGTGTCAGGATAATGGGCCGTGATGAGTACTTGTAAGTCACCCAGGAAACCGGCTCGATATGACTATAACTGTTAAAAGAGCCGTAAAACCATATACAAACAAGCAAACAATAAAATTAATGTAGCCTTTTGGAGACAACATCAATGGATGGAGGACTTCAATTCAGTAGACTTCTCTAAGTTAGAATCGTCGACACAGTAACCTCGTCGGCTAAGCGCAATAATATAGTTTCTCAATCCATGTTTTGAAGGCATTTCGGACCCTTTTGCAAACAATGAAAATGTTCCTTACGACTGTTATAAATCTTTCTTCGGGATGTCATTAACATAGGAAAAATATCCTTTTTGAGTTACAATAGTCTTGTGCTAAACTATCGATCTATGCATCACCCACTCATTCACAATACGGATTCAAACACCAATGTTTCTTTTTAAGGTTATTACAAATTGCGTCACTCTGACATGTTCAGTCGACGCAGTTTGTGATAAAAAACTTCCGACGAATGTTACATTAGAGAAGTATATATATAGTTATGTATAGATATATTTCGAGTCAACTTTCGGAATCGAATTGAACTGCATGTTGTTTAACGGCTGATCAACACAGTATAGGTTATTTAGAGCCGCCCCAGAGAGAGGAGAAGGATACATAGGAATCCGGAAACCGTGCCCTACTCTTATTATCGAATAGATTCCTATGGTTCTTTAACGTACTCGGAGGATAGACCGATACACGGGACCACCCGGTTTACGTCTCCATCCGACGGACGAGGCTAAGGGAAAGTGTCTTGCCCAAGAACACACCGACGAAACTCAGTCGCACCATGGAGGATTGAACCCGGGCCTCCGGTTACAAAGCCACTGCACTACCGACTGCGATGATAATATAAAACATTACGTATTATATACGAAAATCAGAAAACAGTTAATCAAAGACGATCAATCATCAAACCAATTTAGTTAGTGGTATCTTTCATTGGCACAAGCTCTATAGCATTGATACCAGCTCTTGTTCATTGTGACACGCTCTTTCCAAAATTCGTGCCTCAGTACTAGATATTTTGTATAACATATTGTATGTACGAAACGTCATACGAGTTCAAAAAACGTTTTGATTTATTTTGAATATCATGTCTGATTGATATTTTTATTCCACATGAGAAAATGTCCTGCTTCAAAAACATAGCTGGAGTAACTCCGGATCGTGAGGAAAATATTAACATAATTACGTGTATTGCCGTTGCCTTATTTTATTGAATATACTATTGTTTTGTGATATTTTGTTAATGCTGTTTACTAAAAATACAATTATATATGTTAGCCGGGTATCTTAAATGCGAGATAAAAGCATTAAATTATTAGAATTGAGATAATTTTCTTTCTTTCTTTTACAGAAACATGGTCTAGATCAAAGTGTATCATACATTTCATCTACGTTTCATCTTCGTATAATGCCTTGCAAATGATCGAACACTAAAAGATGAAGTATATCCGGTTTGATTTATAGATATAAACACCATCTTATCATTCCGTTGGCATTTGTATTATCAATGGTACTGTCTTTGAACACATTCTAATTATGTTAGATTACACCCAACATTTCGACGGGCAATAATTGAATCTTTTGAGAGGTACATTACGATAAATACACGAACCAAAGTAGGTATTATCTAGAAAAAGGCCTATTATCGGTACCTGTCTTCAGGGATATTGCAATCATGTTATTTCCTATGATCTTAGAGATTCGCAAAGGTATAACATTTCTTTTTGAAAATACAAAACTAAACCTTGCAAACATATAATTTGGTTTGGTCAAGCCTTTTTATTAAATCAATGTGTATTGCTAATGGGGTAATAGATTAACTAACACTATTATAGCTTACATTTGGTAGGCGTGGAAGAACATGTAACGCAAGAATTCGCCAATTACCGGGAGAATGAAACAGCCATTAACATATGACAAATTCAACCTTTTAACAAGGTTTAAAGGATGTTGGCAGATGTTTCAATAAGATCAAAGACAAATGTAATTATTGTTGTTTGAGAGAAGCGAATTAGACGGTAATTAATTTCTCTTGATGTGAGTGTTTCTCACAGGGGGCGCAGGCGTGTAGAACGTTAGGTTTTTGCCATTCAGCGTTGGATGACTGACCAGTTAATAAGTTCAAATTAAGATTTCTTAGTAAATCTTGTTCAAATCAAATCAAATCTTTTTATTCACTCAGTTCATACATGAAAACATGAGGTGTTGCAATAACTTATATATTATGGATTTGAAGATATTTCAGGATATTGATGTTGTCCGGGTTGAATTGGTTTCATTGATTATTGAAACGTTATGTTTAATTTATCACCATTTAAAGTTGCTTAAGGTTCCTCTCAACTGCCCAAAATGAAAAAAAAGAAAGTAAATTTAGTTTTTATATGTGTTTTTGTTGGAGTTTGTACATGTTTTGCATATCATTTTAAGCGTCTTCGAACCAAGATTTTGAAAATAATAATGTTTTTGCACAATTTTTTTATTATTATTAATATTTTGTAAAAATGTAACCGTAATTTGGGCATCATACGACGGAATCTCAAGTTACTTCAAAATGAGAAATAAATGAAAATTCATAATGAAAATAATTCTGTTTTGATATACTGAAGGCTGTGCCAAGCCGAAAATTCCATGCCAGCTAATATAACGTTACGTAATTTGACCTCGAAAGTGACCTCGTGTTGAACTGCATGTCGCCATTTTTTGCCCTAGACAGTGGAGATGCATATTAACCAAATACACGCGTTTAAGTGAAGTTTCTAGTAAAAGACGAACATGCAATATATCATCCTTGTTATATTTAACCTTACCGTCAATACTGTTCTTTGATCGGACATAAGATGTCGCTTTATTTATAGGTTCGCCGACTTTCGTTTATAATAATTTTCTGGCTTCACTCTGTTTTGGCGAAATGGTATTCTTACGCCAGAAATAGCTGGTCTTCTCAAACTCATCGAGTAAGATGGGGAGTTTTTTTTCAAATTTAATAACGTTTTCTATTTCCGTGTTTATTTTAGATCATACGCATCCTAATTTTGTATAAATATTACACAGTTACTACATCCTTTAATATTTTCACATTTGCAACGTGGGACCTACTTTTTCGGTTATAATTTCCGGTGTATGTTATTTGGCACTTCCGAAATCAAGAAAAAGATGATAATATTGCAATTTTCTTATGGATATGGACGAGTTTTATACAGCATTTGACAAAAGGTAGCTATATGATTGTTTCACCTAGCTAAAGTTGGTTGCTTATGCGATCGCCTCCCGATCAGCATGAAACATTCATAAAACCGTACTCATATCCAGCTGTCAAACCTCCATAATATCCCGTGCAAGCATGCACGTGAAGATATAAATGACAATGGTAAAAATAGGCCCAAATTGTAAATATATTTGAATATATAGGTGTTTTATTTTTTATAAATTATGGGTATTGTGACATTAAATTTTGACAAAATTAAAAAGGCACTGCCTGAGTCAGACATTGAAGTTGACTTCTTCATAATTATTTTTCCCAAAGCCGTAAAATAAAAAGAACTTGAGATTCCGTCGTAAGATGCCCAAATTACGGTTCCATTTTTACAAAATATTAATAATAATAAAAGAATTGTGCAAAAACATTATTATTTTCAAATTCTTGGTTCGAAGACGCTTAAAATGATATGCAAAACATGCACAAATTCCAACAAAATCACATCTAAAACTAAATTTGCTTTTTTTTCATTTTGGGCAGTTGTGAGGAACATTAAGACATATTTCCCATCGCTACTTGGTCATTGAAAAAGCATGGGAATCTTGTGTATTTACTGACTGCATGCTCCGTGACCGATCAACTCAGGTACATAAATTGAGGTCCGCTTGTAGTTTTTTCTTTGTGTAACATTGCTATATTATATATTGTCTTGGGTAAGAAAAAAACACAACTTTGTAATTTAGAAAAGCATATTCATAATTTAGCTAGTTTAAATACAAAACTAGTCTGATATTTCTTTATTGTTTCTAGAACAAAAATGATAGCAAAGCATTAAATGAACAACTTTCTGTTGTGTGTTTATATTTGACTGCACACAAAAAGGCTTTATTGGGTGGGCCTCATAATCTGAATCAAAATTGAATATCACAATGTTCTCATGGAATTGCATGGCTAACAGTGATTTACAGTTGGCAATAGAAATTCTCCCCATCCCACCCCCAACCCCATAATACAATAGGCTCGAAATCCTAAGCAAAAACTGTATTGGTTGTATGATATAAAGTAGGCATAAACTAGTATCTCCGTTGTTTATTCAGTGGTGGGGAAGTATTGCATTTGATTTATATTGTACTGAAAAGCTCGCTTAATTAAATCTGGGTTCAGTTTGGCAAATACTAGTCCGTCGCAAGTCTGTGGTGAGAGATTATTATAGTTTATCAGTCCTTCGGATGAGACTTTAAACCGAGGTCTGCTCGCTAAAATGCTTAGTGCAATATAGCGAGGATAAATAAACGCTTATAGTTTATAGGTGTAGTTATACATAGGTGTAGTTTATTATGTATCGTATTATAATTTGAAGGTGAAGTGTTTCCTATTAATTAATGTTAATAATGTCAGTCAGTCGGTCGTCCAATGGCTTATACCATAAAAATAATAAATATACATTTATTACTTAAGTGTTGTTGTCGTGTTACTCCTGTGAGAAGGGTGAGTGTTAAGAGAATGAAATTATTCTCGTATCGGAACAGCATGTAAGTAATGATATCGTCATTCTATTTGAGCTCGGTTACAAGGTTTGAGTATTTTCTTTTAGCGTTTCTTGGGTATATATACTGGTGCGGGCTATGTTCTGATCACTTACACACGAAATTAGGTTGAATTAACCGCTGATGTTGACACCGTTTTTGGCACATATTCAGACATTAAACAGACCTGTTGGCAAGGTCTATGTAAACTTCAAAATTCAAAATTACATCTTTAATAGTCCAGACTCTATTGTGCCAATCGCGTCAGGTTTACCTCGACGTGTTCGTTGACTTTAAAACTTAGAACCACACACACACACACACACACACACACACACACTTATTTTTTTATTAATGCGTTAATCCCCCTTACATGCAATATTTCCTCCAAATAAACAAAGCGATTACATATTCGACTACCCGTGTATTATCAATTAGCCGTGAAGGTGTTAATCACCGCCGCCATCAGCGCCGCCATCAGCGCCACTCATGCATTTCTCACCTACCCCACGCCACTCATGCATTTCTCACCTACCCCC
The DNA here is from genome assembly GCA_037043455.1 of Cyrtodaria siliqua. Taxonomy (NCBI): domain Eukaryota; kingdom Metazoa; phylum Mollusca; class Bivalvia; order Adapedonta; family Hiatellidae; genus Cyrtodaria; species Cyrtodaria siliqua. The sequence continues at coordinate 200,665 of JAWPHD010003492.1, read as the reverse complement.
GTCATATCAGCGCCACTCATGCATTTCTCACCTACCCCCGCCACTCATGCATTTCTCACCTACCCCCGTCATATCAGCGCCACTCATGCATTTCTCACCTACCCCCGCCACTCATGCATTTCTCACCTACCCCCGCCATTCATGCATTTCTCACCTACCCCCGCCACTCATGCATTTCTCACCTACCCCCGTCTTTTCGGAATGTGGCGGGGCCCCCGCCATATATACCTCGAGTCAATGTTTGGTACCCGTTTCAGCTTGTAAGTTTTGTCTGCTGGGCTCGAAAATACTGACATTACATATACTGAGCATATTCCATATCTACCATATCTCCCAAGTTCCATATAATACCCAATATTTAGTGAGTAAATCTGTCTGAATTGTTTGTCATTTAGTTAGATAGGTCGTTGGCTCAGTACTAATACGGACCGTCTAAGGCTAGCCAAGAATAGGTAACCTAAATTCACATTAGTGAATTTAGGTTACTATTCTTGGCTAGCCTAGACGGTCGTAGTACTGGCCCAACGACATATCTATTTTCTGCATGTAAACGCGTATAGTCAAAGTCATCATTTTGTTTTCTCTTGTTCAATACACCCATCTTTTAAACATATCCTGAAGCATAACCCACATTGTATAAAATGTATTTATTGTATACTTTCATATTGTCCCGTTTAGTTTGCATTGAGCTAAGCGTGCAATATTCTACGATATTGCACGCATTGATATTGCACGGGAACTTTTGCTCTTGCTTGCTAAGAGCCGCGAAATAGAAATAAGGAACTACTTTCAAATAAAAATAACGGAATCCTTCCTATAGTGTCAACAAAAAAATACGTGTTTTTTTACAACCTTTTATGGCAAAAATTGATAAAATAATTCAAATGGTCACTCACTCACTGTTTTTAACGTTATCGAATGGTAAACAAACTTCCGAAAATCGCTTGATGTTTTTAATGACGTCATCCGACGTCGACGTCGTTTTCGCGCAAAATAATCATCCACACAAAATGAAACTGAATGGCAAGATAGGAATTCCATCAAAAGCTATAAAAAATAACACAAATACAATGAAAAGTAATAGTCATACAATTAACATTGATCAAAAACAATATGAAAGTATACAATAAAAAGGTTATTGAATTTGTATGGCTAAATATTACTTGGAACTCGTTCCAAGTAATATTTAGCCATACAAATGCAATAACCTATAAAACTACCCATGACAATATCATATCCCATATTTACTATACACCTCCTCAATAGGAGATATATCTTCATGTACCTATAAGGTAATAAGATATATCTTGTCTTTTTTATTTAACTATCTTTGGAAGGAAATAATCCACCTATGCTTTCAATATATCTAAAGCCTGCTCTAACCATTTTTATATCTACACTCAAGTGATATGAAAACGCAACACGGGAATTTTCGCTATATATTGTATATACTGCACACTTAATTGCACATAATATTCCAAAAAAAAAACAAGATGTTTTTTAAAAAGAAAGTTGCAGTTAACTAGAGAAAGGACACAACTGTGATGTTGTAGACGTTTTAATCACACTACACTTTGTAACAAGAACTTCATAAATGTTGAAGTAGCTCTTTGAAAAATTGAGCTAGTTCAGTACTGTATTTAACGTAAATAGTTTGCAAAATGTTGCATCCTAAGTTTGCTCACATGATTGAGCCAAACGCGTACTCTGTGAATAATGAAACATTGAAGGAATACTATTTGCTGTATTATTTGTTGTTTTAGTATTTTTTCCAAAAGAAAAGGTCTTACGTAGCCATGTACCATTCGATTAAAAGCAGCATATTGTACATACAATATATAGCGGAAATTCCCGTGTTGCGTTTTCATATCACTTCAGTGTATGTTGTAATATATGGGATAAAGAGTGAGTGGATGTCACATATGTTTACAGTACACTTAAACATAGAATACCCCATTGCGCACATCAATATCTCCGACAAAAACTTAGTTGTATATACACATTTAAATACTTATTACCACTTGTTTTATCAGAAGCGTAGGAGATTTTAGTTTTATCTATAGGTATTCGTTATTAGAGCAGGCTTCTGTTCCACTATATCACATAATATCTATGTATATCTTTGAGCATTGCCCTCCCCAGTGTGGCCTCCACGTGGCTATGTGGGGACAGACACCCTTCCTCAGACGAAGGTCTCTAAACGGTATTAAGATAATTCGGATGCTGAGGACGGGTGCCTGACAAACCGAACTGCGTATTTTTATCATTTTTTATAACCTTTTATATGCAATATATTTTAAACATTTCAGTTAATTAAACAAGGGAGCAATGATCAGACAAAATATGGATAATGTACATATATAAATAAATAAATAGAACATTTTTAACTTACTAGAGACTGTTTTGATAGTTAACACACCCCTGACCCATGCCCCGAGCTGGTACCCTTTTTCGATGGCCTGGCTGTTTGATGTAAATTATTTAAAAAAAACAAAAAAAAAAAAATTTGGTGAACCCCATAATCTTCCTTGGGCATATATTAAAGTGTCTGCTTTGTTTTCTTGAAAGATGATAACGTTAAAATAATCTCCTTAGAAAAATTATAAGTACTGAATAAATAAAATAATCTACCTAGAAACGCACGTCAAAAGGCCTTGTGCCATAGGGCGAGCAAAAATAAAAACTTATGTAGTAGTTAGTACCCGTTTAAAAGTTTGTTTGTTTTTGTTATAGCTGCGCGATTGTAAGATTAGATCGTCCCCTAAATCAAGGATCTGTTATAAATCCTTGCATAAATCAAATATATGGTAAAGGTTTACCACCACCAATTACATGTAAACCTCCGGAGGGGGGGGGGGGGGGGGGGGGGGGGGGGTTAATTTAAACAACAAAGGGCTAAAGGCTAAAACTCTGGTAATACAATGTCTATTTTGATGCAAAATCAATATGCACACTGTGACATCATAGGTGCACAGTTTCAAAACTGTGGAAGGAGTAAACAAGCACACATTGTTGGGGACAGACCGACAGACAGACAAGACAGACACATGAACAGCCATGGGTAATGGGGAGAATTAATAGGACAGTTACCTTGACATGTTGCTTAGCATGCTTCCATGCTCCTTCAATCCTTTTCGTATGCTCTGTCACACGCTCAACAGTCTCGGCCTCGTGTACATACAACTTTTTGAACGCGTTCTTGTGTAGTACTGTAAAATGCTGATAACCAAGATAATTTATCATCGCAGTAGGTTTACCACCACTAATTACATGTAAGCCTCCGCGGTGTATCGAATGTAGTTCCTATAATAAAAAGTAATCCCTCCTTTTTCGATGGAAATGGGCATTATAAGTAGGGGAAAACTGCCCATTTCTATTCGATTTTGTGGTTATATGTATAAGAAGCGTATTAATAGGTTTTACTGGATCACTGATGAACATTTTCGAAATTTCGACTCTATGCTTACACTTTGTGAGCAATGAAAACAGTCGATCAATAAAAACAGCTGTACCCTTGAGCTGTTTAGTAATCAAACAAGAACTTTCTTACATGTCTTGTGACCCCACGTTTTCTGGTGATTTTTCAAGTGGAAAAATAGTTTTCTATATGAACATTACACTGCTGCATTATCCATACTTGAGTTGAATTTGCAGCAAATCATTAATATGTGACACTTTAACATTGGTGTCTATGGGGAAAATAATTGGTGCTTTCATACCTAAAGACTTACATTTGAGGAAGTTCTGAGCTGTTCTCACGCATTTTTCATCCTAACAGTGTACCAGACCCCAGTGAACCGAAAGTCGAACGAATTATTTTATTTTTGGCCTTTTATGACTACCTGTTTTGTTAGAGACGTAGACACGTTATAACTGCATTTGTTCTGTCTAAGGTCCATGAAATGTATATTTTAACATGGAAATTACACATATAAGGTGATAACATTTAATATAAAGGTCGAATCATATTGCGGACGAAACGTCGAAATAAGAAGCCTCGATTTGGATCACCGGGAAAACGGTTGGGGTTGGAAAAATGGAAACAATTTCACTAAAGATCGACCAGTTCTGCTCAGTAACAGGTTTATTGTTTACTAGATACTGAATAATAGTGTGTAAAACGCTATACTAAGGCCGTACATTTATATGAAAACCATTTGATTTTAAAACGGCTGTAGTTTCGATGGGCTTTACACGGGGTGTTTTTGACTTGTTTACAAAATTATTTCAGACCATTTCATTTCTGATCAACGTTTAACAGACGTTCGTCTTCGATGTCTCTTCCACGAAGTCGGGGTTCGATTGGCAATGAAGTCGTGTCCTGGGTTTTCATAAGCACTCCCTCAGTTTGTTACTCGGGCAAGGTATTGTAAAAATATGCCATCCTTCGGAGAGGATGCAAGGAGAGCACTACCCTGTGCACGTTAAAGATCTCGCTGAACTTCTGTATTAATCAGTAATATATAATGCCTGTTAACCCTTCCTCCCTAACGAGGCTGCCCTGATTGTCAAAATTGATTGTGTGCTGTATCAGTAGAAATAAAGAAAGGTTTTGGCTTTAGAGCTGCTCCATGTGGGTTCGCTCCCTGGCGGAGGCATGTCTGAGGGTATTTTATCTCATTTCCCTCCGAGGCTGCTGTCCCAATATAACCTATTATTATGAAGCGCAAAACTCCATTAATTTGTTTCGTCTTTCTTATCAAATAATGAATGTTGTGCCATTTTCTTATACATTTTTGTGCCACGCTATCACTTTAGCTGTGAGTATGATTTTTGTGCTGTCTGTATACGTGTCACAAAATTTTCGGTACTAGTCCTCCTGAACCCCTGACCGGATTTCAACCAAACTTGGTAGATATGATCAGTACCAAGTCTAGTTGCGCATATACATGATATAGTTGTCTTGTGACGGTGTAGATTTTTTTACAGTTGTGTTATGATGAGTGCTCGGACTCATTGCCTTCGGGATTTATGAGTCCCAAAGGAAAAAACTTATGAGTCCCTTTGTGATTCACAGTTTTGTTGTTGTTTCTTTGACAGTACCTAAATCTTTCCTCAACTTGGGTGGCCTTTAATATTTATATTTCCATAATTTTAATGACCAAAGAGGACCTTATCTGTTTCAGAAGAAATCTTGTCCGATTTCTATGCGTCCTGTGGATGCACATATTTTTTAATTGTGAGTCCCTAGCAAATATGAGTCCTAAAAGCAGGACTCTCAGGTAACAAAATCACTTATGGTCGATTGATTTTTGGCGGAGCTATGGCCCCTTATACAGACTAGTTCTACTGAACCCTTCTGGGGTCTCCGGCAGGCCAGGGCTTTTTGTCAAAAAAAAATGAAGACTGCCTAGCCTGGCAATTTTGTGCAAAAAAGCATGATAAAAGTTACTGTCGAATTTGTAAAAAAAAAGTGTTGAAAGAATAATTGTTAAAAACAATATTTCTCAGTACATTGTTTTTGTGGGAGAGCGACGCTATAAAACGAATGTACAATTATTCAGCATAATATGGTACATTTAAGATAAACTTTCTTCTTTAAATGTATCCAAAACAAAACAAAGTTGACCATATGACCAATGTTTTCCATATCTCTGTTTATCTTTACAATTTCGGGGTATATCTCCCAGAAACAGAAAGCTAGTCTGACGAGTCATAATCGACCTTTTACAAGTTCGCTAATTTTGAATTGTGAATAGAAGGAAAAAAAAACTGCAGTCTATCTGAAAACCAATAATACTCATTTAAATGTTAATCATGACAAATTCTATTAAGTTTATGCCCTGCTGAGTATTCTGATTTTTTCTCATCTGTCTGCGTATGAGTCGTGTATTATTTGTGTTTTTGCCCTTCTAGGTGCTGGTAGAGATGTTGGTCGACAGCTTCTGGAGGCATGTGATGGCAACTTGGAACTGGCTGTAGAAATGCATATGGAGGGCGGGGCACCATCAGGGTCTGGGGCTTCACCACATTTGTAAGACATTAAATGATTTAATAGCTCTAATTAATTAGTAAAATATTACTTAAGTTAATATTTGTCCGTGGCTACTTTCCTTTTCAAGTAAAATATTAAAAGTATCAAACAATTTTCATATGAAACAAACATGAATGTATAGGCATTCTTTTTATCATGCAGCATCATTTGTTTGCATTATTCACTGAAAAAAGGAGTAACTAACACTATTCTCAATTATCAAATATAACCAGGCACCTCATTTACAAATGTTCAGTGAACATTGTAAGACATCATCAGTCACATTGTTAATTACATATAAGATAATATCAACAAATATGAAAAGGCTGTATATAACAAGCATACAAGCATTGTCGTTTGATAAATATATTTATTTTGAGCAATGTGTGTATTGTATATCTTTGCAGTATATATATTATTTATCTCTAACTTAAGATTGTACAGTTTTAAATATGCAAACAATTGAAGCGTCTCCGTGGCCGAATGGTTAACGACGTTGCGTTGTAAACCTTCGCCTCTCATTGCTGCATGTTCGAATCCCACTGGGAGCTCGACTTGTAAGTGAGGAAGTGTCGATTCTTTCTGATGGCGGGAGGTATACAGTACTGGTTCTACCAAGGAAGTGTGTGGTCGGCCTCCACGACAAAAAAAATCGACTGTCATATATAACCTTACATGTGTTGAAAGTGAAGTAAAACACTAGACACACACACACGCAAACGAGTGATTACATTAACTATTAAAGTTACAATCTAAGTAGATTTACATGTATGTAACTAAGAAGCACTAGCTATTGGAATGCTTAACTTAGTTGGGGATACTAACACCTTAGTTGTCCAGTGTATAAAATGTCCTGTTCATTTTAATTTTCTCTAGAGATGCAGTTAGGGCACCTATTCCACAGACTCAGGAAATACTGGTGGAAGATGCTGCCTATGGTTAGTACACAGTTATATGTACATAAGATATAGTTGGCATGCTGTCACATGGAGCTTGCCTTTTCTTGATAACATCAGGTCTTGTTGATTTTAATATGTTATAATGTGTGAGAGACAACACCTTGCAATGATCCGATGCATACATGTATATATAACAACCATTACACCAAACACACCATCAACTTTCTTTCCTGTAGAGCATCATAGTTTGTAGGAGACGACTTAACAATGATGCACTCAAATCAAGCATTAATCGCTTATGAAGTTGTCATTTTACATCAATGATCATTGCAAGCCAAACAGTCTGTTTACATAAACATTCCCATGGTAATTTAAATTAAATATAGATAGTACAATAACATAACTAAATGGTATAAAAATAAATTCTGTATCAAAATGGTGCGAGATAGGTATATCCTACCTTGGTGAATGGTCAGTCCTTCTTTTCACATCTTCGGCACAGCCTGATATTGACATCACATAATAAGACTGTAAATTTCACGAAAATATTGTTCCATTGAACAATAGAAGCACACTCAAATTCAATAGTTCCCGATCTGTTTTCAGACAAAATCGTATGAATGAGATCTATTTTTAGCAGTTTTAAGTAATCTTGATCCATGCTATTGGTCATACTGCAGCAATATTTCTCAGGTTTTCTGGGCACTTCATTGGACCAAAAAATGTTAGCCATTTTGGCTAAACCACCTCAATTTTCTTGAGCCAATTCGATTTTTGTTTAGCCATGATGCTTTGACTTGCTGATTACGACATGATGTATGTAATACATGGAAACAGGATAATTAATGCACATCAATTAATATAGTTAACAGTGTTCCCACTGACTTTTTCATTTGGGGGTACATGTACCCCCTACTGTTAAATTTTGGGGGTACACTACAAATTTACGGGGTACACTATGAATTTTTAAGATTTTTAAACCTTTCAACATACTTTATTTGCTACTGAAGGTATTACAATACAGAGCACAGTGTAATATTCAAGTTGACAACAGTTTTTTTTTGTTGTTTTTTCCGTGCGTGCATGCACGTACGAGGTCAGTTTTCTGTGCAAGATTTTTTGTTTTCATGCGTGATTCACGCACGTATGTGCGTGAATATAATGGGAACACTGAGTCATCTTCCCTATAGCACAGGTTTCACAAATACCAATCAAAAATAGGTCAAATAAGATTCTCTTGTTAATATAATTCTAAAATCAATAGAATCAAGTAATTTCGTATATACTGTGTTTGTGCCACTAGTTTGTGCACCGTAAAACCTAATTCAATTTTCATGTTCATTGGTTAATTACGCCCCCCTGTGGTACCATGTTAGTGGTACCATCCGAAGTAGATCAAGTTTACATCCAATGTAGAATAAGAGCACAGTGTCTCCTTCCACTTAGTGGAGATGAACAGTCCGAACATGGGGATGAGGATGTTGTTGGCTGACTTTGCATACTTTTTATATTGATGTAAATGGAGAGAGAGCTTTCCTTTTTATGACATATGCCATTTTTTTTTATGTGTTGGTGCGTCGTGAAACACTTCAATCAATCAAGCAAGCAACCAAGCATGTAAATTTACCCATGATGGAAAAAACGGATGACACAGTAATCGTTCTGTTTTTTGTGGCCTCGCAAACAACTCAAAATAAATGACCTGGTTTCAATGCACGAAAACATGACAATGTAATGTATACATGTTGTTTACATGTACGTATCATGGGCTACTTTCTGTTTTGAATAACGGAGTATTTTAGCTAAAAGGGTATAAATCTTTCTATGAGAAAGGTTAATTATTACCATTTTGATAAGAGTTAGACGTCTTGTTTACGCGCTGTTTTGCGTTGTTGTTGTTATTGAAAATGCAACTTTTTTTCCGGCGAGTTCTTGTTTCCTCCAGTATAGGCACACCAAGTGAGTTGCAGTTAGACGTCGTTATGTAAAATAAGCCTTGTGTAATATAAAGCCCAAAGGTCGTAACACAGTCTATAGATTTTAGCTCTTCTGTAAACACAGAGAACCCGTCAAGGATTTTCCTTCTATCTAGGTGTCAGACCGGTGTAAAATTTAAAAATTTAACATCAGCTGCTAGCTTTCACAGGAAAAATCAACTGGATTTGCCATTAATAAGAAAAATGCATTTTGTCCATCCAGGTGTCAGATTGAACATAATGCAATATAGGCTATATTTGGAGATCAATCACAAGTTCCACAACATTCGTTCGCTTAAATACACTTTTATTCTGTGTATTAAACACATTTGGCTAGCAAACGGTTCCATATCTGGAATAAAACACTGATTCAGTTTTTCAACATTTCGCGTAATTCATTCACACTATGCGTATTTTGAAATAAACATCTGTCAAAACCACATCTCTACCTAACCTCTGTCCTCATAGTCTCCAAAGAAATAATCCTGACAAACACAGTAAAATACTTACTATTCATGACAACATACATACTACTTTCGCCAAATTGTCGAAAGCACTTGACAAAAGTTTCGCTATTTGCAATTTGGTTTCGCCTATGGCGAGTGGCGAAGACGAATGAAGAGCCCAGGTTTTGATTGGTCAGTGTCACATATAATTGTGAGCTCATGTTTGTTGCAATGTATGATTTCCATGGATGATTTCCCCAGGATGCCTCATAATAGTGGCAAAGATTACGTTGTCGATTTGTTGGGAAAACCGCTATCTATTTCCTTCTTAACGATTAATTACATTTTCCATTTTTTGGGTACAAGTCAGACGTGGTAGTGAATGTTGTTGCCATGGACTCACATGCCTGCCTGGAAAGTCTATTCCCCCTTTAATACCGAATATTATTCCAGGCAGGGAATGTGAGCCCATGCCAACAACATTCATAAAAACTACTAGTGTTCTAGTGTCCTCGTGACAGACATGCATGGTTTAGATTTTTTCTATGCCTTAATCTCTTTTACATGGAGTAGATCGGACTATAAATGTAGGCGCTTATGAAGCATATATGAATTACCTTGCTTTACAACAAACAGATAATACTATTTTTGCAGCTGCAAACTTCAGGGGTAGAAAAAGAAAAAACAGATCCGTGTTTGACGGATTCAGGGATTTTCAAGAAGAAGCAAGTAAGTATGCCTGTACATACCTGGTATATGTGTTAATTATATATACATACTTTTAGGATCTTAGCGAGTGCCTGTTAATATTGAATTCGTTAAACAGTTTGAAAAAAGTTACATGATGTGAGGCTGTTCCGAGCATCATTTACATGATGTGAGGCTGTTCCGAGCATCATTTACATGATGTGAGGCTGTTCCGAGCATCATATCAACTTTATCCAGCGAGTTTAATATACTCGGTATTAAATAGGCGATAGGCATGTATGTAAGATTTTTTTTTTTTTCACATAGCTCCAAAAAATCCTAGTTAATAACATTTATTAGTGTAGCTGCCTATATATATAACACCGTCATATGTTAGTATGGTGACATCGTATGTTGACTCCTCCGTACGACCCCGAACAGCAAAACTACCTCGTTGATTTCCGTAATCTGGTACTTCAGCGGTAATGGAAATCAAAAAAAAGACAATTCCGATGTACTCCGAACTAAAGGGGAAAGACTGAACGATGATTCGGCCTTCATTTGCCTATTTATTTTACTGGTGTATAAATATGATAAATATGTCATGGCTTTATTACACTCCCACACCGCAAGTTATGTGATAAATATTTCAATATAGCCTTGTAGCCTCATTCCTGCAAACTATAGATGTAGTGTATTCAAGACATCACATTTTCTTGACTGTGTTGGGTAAACACACGATCCCTGAATGAACACCGTACCTGTGTTAGAATGTGTATAATAAGTGTACTGTGCTAGGCCAAAAAAAAAAGAGATCTGTTTCTGGTCTTTTTTCCCCAAAAAATTAGGGTAGGTCGGTAGGAAAATCTTTTTTTTTTTTAGAATTAATCTTTATTATATTGAATTCAAATCAAGAACATCAATAGCAATATTTTACAACACTTCCATCAGTGTTCCCACTGACTTTTTCCTACTGTTAAATTTTGGGGGTACACTATGAATTTTTAAGATTTGTAAACCTTTCAACATACTTTATTTGCTACTGAAGGCATTACAATACACAGCACAGTGTGTTGACAAAGTTTTTTTTTATTTATTGTTTTTTTTCTGTGCGTGCATGCACGTACGAGGTCAGTTTTCTGTGCGTGATTTTTTGTTTTCATGCGTGACTCATGCCTTAAAAACCAAATAATTTTGATTGTTGGGGCCCTTAAATAGGGTCGGTCTGCCCACCTCAGTACTAGACCCCTACAAACATTTTGTATTACTTGTTATATACTGATGATATCATAGATGCCTCTAATTCAATTTGCCGAATGGTTTAACAACATTGTGCTGTAAACCTTCGACTCTCACCGCTGTTCGAATCCCACTGGGAGCTCGACTTGTAAGTGAGGAAGTGTCGATTCTCACGGATGATGGGAGGTGTACAGTACTGGTTCTACCAAGGAAAAGTAGGTGGTCTGCATCCACCACAAAAAAAATGACTCATATATAACCTTACATGTGTTGAAAATGACGTAAAAACACCATACATGTATACAATACAAATTGAAGGGTCATTGACTTTATTATTTTAGCACTAATATTTCTGGTTTGTAGTTCAATTTGTGTACATGATATATATATATGCATGGCTACACATGATTTTAACTATCTTCCGTGAATGTTTTGTTTTACCCCAGTATCATTTTGTTAAAGGAAAATGCAATAAAGCTCAAACCGACAACCCAGATTCCTTTGAAGTGATACATGTGTATGTTAGATGTATTTTGTTAGATGTGTGTGAACGTGCCTGTCTTTGGAAAACGAATAGTCAGGCTTTGTCCTTCTCAGCTCTTGTGATATTTGGAGGTTAAAATTGGTCTGACATCATATTACAGGAAAACTATGTTGTATTAAAGCGATCTGTAAGGATATTCATATACCCGTTTTCTCAGAAATGAGCATACATGTTGAATCCGAAAAAACCCAGAAACATTGATCAGACCTCAGAGCTGAAGACACATATTCTCGCATATCAGTGTCAAACGAACCCCTGTCATACTGGGGGTGTACCGTTATGGTAATCTGAAAATCGAGACTGTAGATATATTTGTGGTGATTGTTGATATTTTGTTTACTTTTTAGAACAAATTGGCACCAGGCGCAGTATAAGTAATGAAATAAACCTGTTTTCTTCATTGTGGTTATTAAAACCTGTTATGTTATATTTTTTTTCGTTGTATTCTTTCTTTAACAGATTTGTTGTTTTTCAGTTTCTACTTGATTTGTTTGCTTAAATATTTAAAAAGAAAGTTGTTTTGGTTATAATTACTTTAATAATGTGTTTGCCCCTTTAATATCATATATGTCAGTCAGAGCTCTAACCTTAAACAGTTACGTTTTTCATAACCTTCGACTGTTATTTAAAAAAACACTAAAACTGGAATAGTAACCAGAATCAGTTATACCACAAAATCATTCAAGTTTAATAGATGCATTCTATCTTCTGTACAGGAATTTTCCCTGTATATATATAATTTTCTCCAGGTAGGGTGATTATTCAACTTTACAACCATGCAATAAAATTCTATGAGCATGGATGAAAATCCAATGCGCAAAGCCTCTCACGTTAACTACTGTTATAATATAACCTATAAATAGACGCGTTTTCATTGGCTAAAAAGTAATTTTTTAGAAAAAATATCTAGCGATATTGACCTGTTTTTTTGATATTGACCTGTTTTATATAATTGTTTTTTTGATATTGACCTGTTTTATATAATTGTAAATTGAGGGTTATATAATAAAACAGTTATGGACTTTTCAGCTGTTATACATGATGTTGATATGTACCAAAAAATCATTATTGACCTCGGCTATCGCCTCGGTCAATAATGATTTTTTTGGTGCATATCACATCATGTATAACAGCTGAAAAGTCCATAATTGTATATTATGCAACAAAATTCATTAAAAATCATTTTGTAGGCTCCAACATTTTGTAGGCTCCAACATGATAATTAGTGAACAACTGCTAATTGGATCTTGATGAAGATGTATTTATCCTGATAATAAGTATTCAGACATAAATAAACACTGCACATTTGGCAACTATTTTGATTTATTTGCAAATGATCTTGGTAACTGATTTAGGTTAGAATGGTTATTAGGGAAAGTATCTGCTACTCTAAACCAAAGGGAGATAATAATTTGGCATTTTAATAACTTCCAGCAGTTCTAAAACTTGCAACTGTTTAAGGTTAGAGCTCTGACTGTTTGTTAAATACTTTCAGTGTTTTTAATGTCACAAGAAGAACTGAACAGGCAATTAATGAAAAAACAAATATCACAGCCGTTTTCCATTAACAAGCAAATAATCTATGGCTTTGGCTAATCAACTTTATAGGCTGTAAGAAAGCTGCATATATATTGTTAATGCTGGGTTGTAAAGAACAATTTTAATTTATGTCTAGCATGTCTAGAATATTAACCTTTGACTTATGTAATATAAATAAACCAGAAAGCACTATATACACATATATGACTATGTTGTGTTTATAACTGACTTTCTACTACCAACAGGGCAGCAAGAAGAGCAGCTCATGGCCGGTGCATCTGGATCCAGGGCATCGAGAAAAACGAAAACTTTGCAGGATCTCTTCAGACCGCCTATTGAAATAACATACAAAGGAACTTTTGGAAATGTAAGTTACAGCCGTTTTTGTGTCGTTAAAATTATATAATTATACCCCTGCTTCGCAAAGTGTGTGGGCTATATTTTGAAATACACGCTGTCCGTAACTTTGTGTCTCATCACAGCACGTTGATATATTTTTATTACTTGCATTTCTCAGTCTCCAATGGATTGTTCCCAATCTTCATATTTTCATTTTTCATTAGTTTTTGCGCACAATATGACCTGTTTATGTGTCGACGTGCCGTAAAACACCATTCATTCATTCAATCTTCATATACACATGTATAACAGTTGATGACTTTGTGTCCCTCTGCATCACACACTGTTGATTGCCTAAATTATTACAGAATTGTGGCTCTTTGTTTGACATAGAAATTTCAACTCTTAATATTCTGTAATGTACTTTATGTGACTTTCCACTTCAAAAGTTTTTAGAGCTGGGGGTATTCATTCTTTCAGTGATAGTTCTGGTTGTAATTAGTGCAATGATTTTGCTATATTTCCAATCGAAAATTTAAATCAGTCTATTGAAAAACAACAGTGATTGCAATTTATAACGAACGAATTCGACGGCGCGCCATCGAAAAATACCCACGTCTTCTTCACACAGCCACCCCCACCCACCACATAAATACAGGAAAACATCATATTATTATACACTGTAATTCCTTCTTCAAAATGTTCATTTGAGACATAATTAAAAAAATTAAAAAAATTGACCCCCTGATATCCTCGCCCCACCAAACCACATCCTCCAACCCCAAACCCCAGGGAAGACGAATTTAGTTTTTATAAATAATAAATTATTTGACATGCTGTGTATCTCTTTCATAGATGACTATTATACCAACTAATGTGCAAAAGTATGGAAAAATAACACTGTAATTGAATTATTAGTGTATTTGATGCCCCTTCCCCCAGGCCCCCACCGATAAAGTAGGAGGAAACAAATGTATACAGTGTAATCCTATCATCATAAGTTCCATTTGAGACATAATTTAAAAAAAAAAGCAGACTTCCGAGTTCGAAATAATAAAATCGTTTCATATGTTGTTTATCTTTCATAGACGATTACATACACCAAATTATGTGCACAAATATGGAAAAATGACAGTGTAATTGAATTTTTAGTATAATTGAACTTTTGACACCCCCAACCCAACCCACCCCACCACCACCCCTGCGGGCCCCTGGGTGTGGAGCCAAAAATAATGTTGCTTTTGCACGTCGTCATCATATGCTGAAGTCATATCCTAAGTTTGGTTGAATTCCATTCAGCTGTTTCGAAGGAGATACGGTAACGGATGGACAGATGGACAAACGGAGGCGATTTTATATACCCTGCTTTTATCAAAATAGTGGTTATAGAAATAATTGGCCCCCTGTTACCCTTCCCCCACCACCATCATCATAATCATCATGTTTCATTTGAGACATAATTACACAAAAAAAAGCCCCAGATTCTCTACCCCACCCTGGGCCCCCAGGCAGAGTTTGAAATAATAAAATTGTTTGATATGTTTTAATCTTTCATCATGTTCATAGGCAAATTACATACACCATATTAAGTGCAAAAATATGGAAAATTACATTGTAATTGAATTTTTAGTGTATTTGACATTTTGACCCCACTGAGTGCCCCTGGGTGTGGAGCCATCATGTTTCATTTGAGACATAATCACCAAAAAAAACAAAAAAACATCTGGGGCCTCCGGGCAGATATCCGAGTTTGAAAAAATAAAACCGTTTGATATGTTGTTTACCTTTTATGGACGATTAATACACCAAGTTATGTGCAAAAATATGGAAAAATGACAGTGTAATTAAATTTTTTGTATTCAACCTTTTGACCCCCTCATACCCTACGTTTGGTTGAATTCTGTTCAGCGGTTTAGGAGGAGATGCGGTAACGGATGGACAGACATGTATACAAACGGAGGCAGTTTTAATATACCCTGTTTTTTTTCAAAAACGTGGGTATAATTATATGTGTATATTTACAGGCGAGAGACACTGGTAAATCCCAGCGCCGGTGGTTGATGATCAACATACAGAATGTACAGGAGTTCTCATGTCAGGCGTTGAACAGAGACGTGTGGAGCAACTCAGGTGTAAAGGCACTTCTCAAGGAAAACTTCATATTCTGGCAGGTATAAATGTAAACTTTTTTTATATGAAGTGAAGGCAGGGCAAGTAAACGTATTAAACAATTGTTGTATTGGCTTGGTTTGTCACTATTGTTCTTTAAGAAAAGGGTTAATGTATTCATATTCACAAAAACTTCTGTTTTTAGATCTACTGATCAAAGATCAGCAGAGCTTATGCCGTGGTGCGGTGTCCGTCATCCGTCTGTCCCTAAACTTTTTTTTTACTACTCCTCTGGAACTACTAGATGGATTTTCATGAAACTTTACAGAAATGTTGCCCATGATGTCTAGTTGATTCTAGCAAAAGTTCATGTTGTTTAAAAAACAAGTTTGTAGCGACTACTTCTTGAAAACTAGAAGTGATATTGATATGGGACTTTTCTCTAAAATGATCAGCATGACATGATGTTGGTCCTTGTTGAAAATTATTTTGATTCAACATTAAACATGGCTGTTGTGGCCATCTTTGTTTACATAGAGTTATATAGTAAAAACTTGTAGTGACTACACCTCTGAAACTACTTGACAGATTCTCATGAAACTTCACAAGAATGCTGATCTAGCTATCAAAAACCCATCAGTAGAGCTTCAAGCCATTGACCTCTTGTTAATATTCCCAAAAATGCAGTTGTTTTATCTGGGCCATTGATTGGAGTTTTGGCGTTATACAGTTATTTTGCTTGTTTCTTTTCTTAGACTACCAGCAAGAGACTTCTTGCAGATTCATTTTGATGACTTTTCATTACACAAGATACCGATAGTTGTCCACAGCACCATTTGATATATATATATATATACCATTTCTGACCGGGACAGTTAGCAGTCTTAAGAAACTGGTTCCAACCCGCTAAACCTGAAATACCGTTGAAGCACTGAATACAAAGAACCAGACCAATAGGGTCAACAAGAAGTTTTGGCAAGGTGACATGGACATTACCGGTAATGTACTAATGTAACAATCTGGAATAAGGGGTGCGACTAAGTTAGTTTAAACTTATTTATTTTACATTGATTGTAACGAAAGCTCTATGAACTTATTTGAATCACTCTCGATGTCTTCCTGGGTAGAACCAGTACTAAGCAATGCAGATAAAGTGTCTTGCTCAGGGACACAACGCATATGGCAATGACGGGAATCGAACCCACGACTTTTGGATCATGGGTCCAACTATCATAAGACTAAGTTGAGTTGAGTTGCTCTGTATTATTTCAGGTTTACCACGACAGCGAAGAGGGGACGAAGTACTGTCAGTTCTACAAGGTGGAAAAATGGCCGTATGTGGCCATCATAGACCCACAGACTGGTGAGAACATGTGTGTCTGGTCAGATATAGAGCCCCTCACATTCTGTGATCTAGGTAGGTAACAGGAACACTTTTATTATGTCCCACCACCATGAAAATATCGTAGGCAATATTGTCTTATTGTTCTATAGTGCACACCTTAGGATTTGAACAAAACTGGGTGGTCCCGTGTAATGCAGTCTATCTGCTGAGCCATAGAAAAATATTTGATATTAATAGATAACCTAAGTTAATGTATTGTTTAAATAGAGAATATTATGTCAGTGCCTTTTACTATCAAGTTTATTAGGCGAGGCTTAGAAAACGTTTTCGTGCTGAGCATAATAAACTTGATAGTAAAAGGCACTGACATAATATTCTATTTATCATGTAGATTATCCATATTTTCTGTGAATTACTATTATTACCTATTTCTCAGAATGGTACGTTTATCGAGGACGTCGCCATGTTGTTGTTTTTTGTTTGTTTTATGGCGTCAGTCAACGTTACGTGCATGACGTCAGATAACGTTACGTACAATAAACGCCGAGGGATTCCGCATTGATTTGCTCTATTGGTCAGTGCCTAATTAAAGAAAAATTTAATAGGTCACCCCTTTATTAGGCAGAAAAGTGCATATCTGCATGATAAACATTTATTTTACGTCGATTGCGACACAAGTTCTTGCAACTTAGATTAATCACTCTTCGATGGCTTCCTGGGTAGAACCAGTACTAAGCAATGTGGATTAATTATCTTGCTCAAGGATAAATAACGTGGTGCAACGGAGGATCGAACCCACGACCTCTCGATTATGAGTTTGGCGCTCTACCACGGACCATGCACTCCACTGTGTAATGTATTGATGAGCGGTTATTTATAAAACTACAATCCATATTAATGTTCTTGATCAATGCAGTCTGTCATGTTCAACAAATAAATAAATAATGTATGTGCATTTCTCTTAATTATCTGAAATTTGAAGAATATTTTTTATGATGCAAGCATGTATACATGTATTGTTAAGGCTAGCTTTCATTTCTTTAATGAGTTTAAGACCCATTCACAATTCAACAGTGTTGGATTCTTCTTGAATATCTTGCAATCAACATGGTCTTCGATCTTATTTTGATGCAGCTGAGAGATGCTTACTGTTTATCAGCTGACTATTAAAGGGACACTATGGTTACCGTAACTTCTAGCTTTAAATATAAAACACAAAATAATTATGTTGATAAACACAACTGATTTACTACATAGAAGCAAGAAGTTTTGACAGAATTAATTACAAAAAAAAGTTTTGCTTTGTGGGGTAGAACTCCAAGCCCACACTAAAATTACACTCGCTGGTAATAATACTTGACAACCAGTTTAGCTACATGGGAGAGTTGTGTAATGGAAGACATGATGAAAACCTTATGCACTAATGGATGATTATATAACAGAAATGTAAATATTGTGGTTAGACCATCCCAGCCATGTTTACAAACAATAAATAAAACGTCATGAATTTATTACTACAGACTTATTTGTGTCTATATGCTCATGTTTTCATTTATACATTTCACTGAACAATAATTTCACTGAACAATAATTTCACAATAATCAGACAGTTATTTGCTTTGCTCAATGTATAATTTACTTATATCTTCATTTTGGACCAGCTGTGTGATCAATATAGGATACTTTGCCTTTGTCTACATAAACCTAATTATGAACCTGGTATATTATATATTCTGTGATGAATTATAGAAATTTCCCAGTTTGAGAAAATCTATAACATATCTCTTCCTCTACTGTGCTATCTCGCCTAGTGTGCAAGATAGCACAGTAGCCAAATGTTATGAACTAAACGATAGACGTCACGATATTACGTCACAAATTGACGTCATGATATTACTCCGCGCTGTCGCCAAAGGAGTGACAGAAGAAGGAATACTTGTGTCAAAAGACGACTAGAAAGAAATTCATCACAGAATATATATTATACAGTTTAATTAACTTTTTTGTCATGATACGGAAAATAATTCACTCGTGAGAAATATTCTTGCGATATAGAAACTCGTGCGAAAATGCACTTGTTTATATATCGTAAGAATCTTTCTCACTCGGGAATTATTTCCCGTATCACTTCAACAATGTTAATTAAACTCTATATCCTCTGCTGTTTCATGTTATTGCTTTATTATCACTGTTTTTCTTTGCAGTGACAGAGTTTTTGGCACACCACCCAATCACAGACTGTTTGTCACCTCCGCCAAAACGGGTAAGAAGGGTACGTAGTACCTACAAGTGAGCACAGAATAATAAGTCAAGCTTGTGCTACACTTATCTAGTACTAGTATTTTTTGGAACAAGTTTTGGACAAAGGATTAATGTAAAATGTTGACTCGTAGTAATTACCATAAAAAATTATGCGTATTTCCTCTTCTTCTTACATATTCATTCAACATTGCTTCTGTCTTTTTTAAATGGCATTAATTTGTGTCAAACCACCAACAAAAAGGCCTTTTATCTTGCAAGCAACTACAAGTAATTTTTTCTGGAGGCACTTGATTGTCATTCAATACCTCAAACTTGAATAAGAATCTATTGAGTGACTTGGCGCACTCTATTTTCTAAGCTATTATGTGTGTAAGCGGGAATTTGGTTCCCAATATTTATCGGCATTTTTTTAATGAGTTTTTGTACACATTAAGTTAATTTTTAATGCGTTTTGGTGAAAAAAATATGCGTAATTATGCAGATACGCGTCTTATCTGGAGCAGTGTTGACTTTAGAGCTATAGACATCTGCCCCGCGTGGGTTCGCCCTCTGGCGGAGTCATGTCTGACGGGGAAACTTCATCCTGCATCTCATCTCCCTCTGAGGTCCCAATATAACCTAATATATGATGCGTCAACAGGACGATAAATCCAATTTTATTTCATTTATCTCCTGGGTTGGATTATATCCTTTACAAGATGGCAGGCTTGTTCACAAATTAGCGAATGCAGGGCCAAACAAAACGGGCCTACCACCTATTTATTTCATCTTAAATCAGTTTGTGTATGCTTTAATAGACATGTTTCGACTTGTTGAACATTATCGACACTTGACATGAATACTTCATTGATGTCATGACTCGAAGCAAAAGTTATTTTTGTGTTCAGAGTTTATAGTAATTATACCCCCGCTTTCACAAAGTGAAATGGGGGCTATATAGGAATCGCGTTGTCCGTAACGGCGCATCCCGTCACGTAACATTATTGCCCCGTCTCGTCGCATCCTGAACACATTTTCATTATTTGAAATTCCTCAAACATTTTTGAATGAGTTGTTCTCAAACTTCATATATACATAACAACTGATGACCTTATGTCCCTCTACATCATCCATTGTTGATTGCCTAATTTATTACAGAATTATGTCCCTTAATTTAACTTAAAATTTTCGCAGGGGTATTCGTCACCTTCAGTGATAGTTCCAGTTAATATATAGAGGATCTTAAACTCATTCCCATTTCATATAAGGTTTATGAAACGAGTTATGAATTATTTTAATTTTAACGAGCCTTTTGGAAATAATTCATAACAAGTTTCATAAATCTTATATGGAATGGGAATGAGTTTAAGATCCTTTTTATCACATAACATTGCAATCAAATTCGTAAAAATTAATTCAGATGGATATAGAACCGCCACGACGTCAGACACACTTTAGCGCCAAAACGTCATCAAATATGTGACGTCGTAACGTCATGTCTCACACATAACGCCCTGTGTGGTTCCCGGGTGCCCCCGTTTGGTCACGGGGCAAAGAATAGGGCCACTGCAGATCCCTTTGGAAGGGTAGGCAGAGGGGTAGTATCCCAACAAATTCATGTTCATTTTATCATTTTTTGTTCATGTTCATTAAAGGTCTTCATCATGATCCCTCCATTGTTTCAGGTGTTATCTCGCTCGCATCAAAAGAGCAGTGGCAGAAAAACAATAAACGTGGCTCCAGCGTGAATGGAGTTTCTACGATAGAACTTGCAGCAACTCTGCAGTTCAGGGTGGGAAGGTTCTAGGCCCATTTTCCATATTTTATCTCAATGTACATGGAAGATGAGCCTGGCATGTTTATGCCTGTTAGGCGCCATATAACCTTTTCATGTGTTGGTGCACCTTAAAACCCAAATAAAAAAAACCTCGCACATAACGTTTCGTATAAAAGAGTGTTTTACCTCTTTACAAAATAGCAGTTTACGCCAACTTTTAACAAACCAACAACAATGTTTTGTATAACGTGCATTATTTTTATAAGCTGTCACAAATAATAAGTTCATGTCAGATCTGGGTGAATTTGTAATAAATAAAATAGTTTCAGTTAATAAACGTGTGTAGTGTTACAGGTTGAACTCAACCTGTCAAAATCGTTCCAGGTTGTATTACACGTGTGTCATACAATAGAATATTAAATGGGTGTTCGACACTGCTAACAAGGGACGTTATGTGATAATACAGATTATGAATTTTCTTTTATTAAATTCAGAAATCCTGACCCAAGATTAAAAAAAAATAACATTCAAACAAAACCTTTGTCAAGTATATTTTTGTTTGAATGTTATTTTTTTTTAATCTTGGGTCAACATCAAAATATAAATAAGAATTGTTCAATAATATTTCTTTTGCAGGAGGACAGCATAGTAGATGCTACGGAGGATGACCAGCTACAGGCGGCCATTAAGGCCTCACTTACCCAGGTGCACAACACCAGGACCAAAGAATATGACGACAGTGACGACAGTGATAGTTACAGTGATCTCGAGACATTTTCCGACTCCGATGAGGTGTCGCAACCCTCGCCCGTGAAGACTCGCCGTATATCAAACTCCGAATCGGAATCGTCAGGTAGACCTTGCAGGGAAGGCTCCGGTTCGCCAAACACCAGGAGCTCGCCACGCAGGAATTCTGGCGAGAGTTCTCCACGGCGAAACGAGAAAGGGAGCTCCCCGAAAAGAAAAGGTGGCGTATGTGAGTCTCCACTCGCCAGTGGTAGTGATGTGCCAACTAAGAGATGTCGTAGAAACAGTTCCCCTCAAACGCATAATAATATATCTCCAAAAATAAACTCACCTGTGCTCACCAATAGTGCTCCTAAAAAGACTGGTATGATGCCTAAGAAATCAGAAAACATTCAAAACAATATGCATAAAGATGGTGTTCATGGAACTAAACATGCCGTCAAAGCAGGACCATCAAGTGTTTCAAAAGGTGTGACAAAAAACAACGGTACTAGTGATAATAATGATTCTATAGAAAGTGACAAGTCAGTAGAGAGTGTAGTGGATACGAGGGATTATAGGAAATATCTCGGAAAAGACACAGGTACGACACAGTTTTATTTTCAGATAAGGGCCATTCCATTAAAACGTACCCGGAAACCCAGGAAGCAATTTAGGCTAAACAAAAAAATTGATTAGTTTCCTGCATTTAAACAAAAAGAAATAGGTAGGTAGTCTAGACTTTTTTTTTTAATTCAATTATTTTCTAAATATTTAAAATCAAGGATACTAGCTTCAGGCAAAAGGTTCAGGAACAGTATATGAGGGTTCCAAAAAATAAATTCATAAACATAAAACGGAGGATCGGTCACGTTACAGGAAACCAAAGTATTTTATGATTAGGCCTTAATAAACATCTATGGGTGAATCCTATTCAATTTTGCATTTATGGGTGGGTGTTCAATTCCAAAAACTTGTGCCTTCCTGGAGTCTCATGTATGTGTTAAGGCCACAAAAAAAAAATAGTTCTGTTTCCGGTAACATGCTCCAAAACAATTTCGGTAGGTAGGTTTTTTGTTTTTAGCTCTACTGATCAGAGATCAGCAGAGCTTATGCCGTGGTGCGGCGTCCGTCGTCCGTCCGTCTGTCCGTTAACTTTTATTTGTAGCGACTACTCCTCTGAAACTACTGGATGGATATTCATAAAACTTTACAGAAATGTTGCCCATGAAGTCTAGTTGATCCTAGCAAAAATTCATGTTGATGTGAAATCCAAGATGTCCGCCAAAGCTAAAAATAGATTTTTTAAATTCAAGTTTGTAGCGACTACTTCTTGAAAACTGTAAGTGATATTGATATGGGACTTTTTCTAAAATGATCAGCATGACATGATGTTGGTCCTTGTCGAAAATCGTTGTGATTTGACGTTAAACATGGCTGCCAGCGGCCATCTTTGTTTACATAGAGTTATATAATGAAAACTTGTAGCGATTACTCCTCTGAAACTACTTGACGGATTTTCATGAAACTTCACAGGAATGTTGCTCTTGATGTCTTAATGATCCTAGCAAAATTTCAGGTCGGCCGGAAATTCAAGATGGCCGCCACGGCTAAAAATAAATTTTCAAAATACAAGTTTGTAGCGACTACTTCTTGAAAACTATAAGTGATATTGATATGGGAATTTTTCTAAAATGATCAGCATGACATGATGTTGGTTCTTTATAAAAAATCGTTTTGATT
This sequence comes from Cyrtodaria siliqua, assembly GCA_037043455.1. NCBI lineage: Eukaryota > Metazoa > Mollusca > Bivalvia > Adapedonta > Hiatellidae > Cyrtodaria > Cyrtodaria siliqua. The sequence continues at coordinate 177,081 of JAWPHD010003492.1, read as the reverse complement.
CGACATTAAACGTGGCTACCAGCGGCCATCTTTGTTTACATAGAGCAGGGCTTTTTCAGCCTGTCTCACGGGGCCGATATTCGGCCCCGTTCCCAATGCCAAATAGCGACCATTTTTCCCAATTTCAAGAAAAAAATTCCCAATCTCAGAAAAAAATCCCATTTCAACAGAAATACCTTTTGCTTATAAAATAGAAACAAATGAATAAACGAGAAACCATATAATCAAGAGACTTTTCAAATTACGCGAATCGTTTGTTTACTTTTGATCGGTGATCTGTGAAAACTACATTCCGTGAATTTATGTATGTAACCGGTGTAAAAACACGGACAACGGTCTTTATACCGTACCGCAAGTTGAAGATGCATCGCGGCGCCATTCCCGATTACTTATATTATGGTCAATATATGGTTTGAAAATTAACAGAAATTAATTTTTATTTCATAAACCAAAGTATTTTCGCCATAATAGTTTCACTGCGTATAAAATGGGAAGGAATTATGAAGCAAAAACGGTACGTACGGTACCGGATTTGCATTACCGGCTTTTATACTGGGCACTGCGAAAACTCGTCACGTGATGTTATTGACGAAAAATGTCGCATAATAGTAAATATTACGGCCTGTAGAGCTGTCTGAACAAACTCTTGAAGAGCTCTGTAATACTTTCAGAGACAGCAAAGCAAGACAAATTAAGCTGTAAAGCAGAATAATAAATGTTAAAATTTCCCAATTGGTTTGATTTGTCGATAATTTTTTTTCCCAAATTTGACTATTTACCGCGTAAAAAATTCCCAATTTGGGCAGGGGCCTTTTTTCCCAAAAACCCCTGAAAAAGCCCTGTAGAGTTATATAGTAAAAACTTGTAGCGACTACTCCTCTGAAACTACTTGGCGGATTTTCATGAAACTTTACAGGAATGTTGCTCTTAATGTCTTATTGATCCTAGCAAAATTTCAGATCGGCCGGAAATTCAAGATGGCTGCCACAGTTAAAAATAGATTTTTAAAAAATAAGTTTGTAGCGACTACTTCTTGAAAACTATGAGTGATATTGATATGGGACTTTTTCTAAAATGATCAGCATGACATGATGGTTATCCGAATCGAACATTATTTTGATTCGACATTAAACATGGCTGCCAGTGGCCATCTTTGTTTACATAGAGTTATATAATGAAAACTTGTAGCGACTACTACTCTGAAACTTCTTAACGGATTTTCATGAAACTTCACAGAAATGTTGCTCTTGATGTCTAAATGATCCTAGCAAAATTTCAGGTCGGCCGGAAATTCAAGATGGCCGCCATGGCTAAAAATAGATTTTCAAAATACAAGTTTGTAGCGACTACTTCTTGAACACTATAAGTGATATTGATATGGGACTTTTTCTAAAATGATCAGCATGACATGATGGTTATCCGAGTCGAACATTATTTTGATTCGACATTAAACATGGCTGCCAGCGGCCATCTTTGTTTACATAGAGTTATATAATGAAAACTTGTAGCGACTACTCCTCTGAAACTACTTGACGGATTTTCATGAAACTTCACAGAAATGTTGCTCTTGATGTCTAATTGATCCTAGCAAAATTTCAGGTCAGCCGGAAATTCAAGATGGCCGCCATGGCTAAAAATAGATTTTCAAAATGCAAGTTTGTAGCGACTACTTCTTGAAAACTATAAGTGATATTGATATGGGACTTTTTCTAAAATGATCAGCATTACATGATGTTGGTCCTTGTCAAAAATCATTTTGATTAGATGTTAAACATGGCTGTCAGCGGCCATCTTTGTTTACATAGAATTATATAATGAAAACTTGTAGCGACTACTCCTCTGAAACTACTTGACGGATTTTCATGAACTTCACAGGAATGTTGCTCTTGATGTCTAATTGATCCTAGCAAAATATCAGGTCGGCCGGAAATTCAAGATGGCCGCCACGGCTAAAAATAAATTTTCAAAAAACAAGTTTGTAGCGACTACTTTCTGAAATCAAAATCAATCAGTAGAGCTTCAAGGTCATTGACCTCTTGTTTTTTATTATTCAGAAGTCAACATATTTTTATGCAAGAGAATCTTCCGAAATTGGAATCATCAATCATTTATTTTGATATCAGAATAATATTCAACCTTTGAACTTGCAAACACACATAATATTTGTAAGAATCAATTTTATTTCCTGGGAGAAATGCACTTTGGAAAAAACAGTTATGTTGATAATGTCGATTGCAAAAATGGCGGTCATTTTTTAGTATATTCCGCCAAAGTGGGTCAAGGTCAAATGCCTTGATACCATATTAGTCACTCGACTTTGAAAAATGTTTTCATAATAGGTAAATTAAAACTTTTATCTTGTGATTAATATAGATTTTTCAACATCTCGTACTTGATTTTATAACGAAAATCAAACTTCAAATAGACCTATACTTTACAAGTAGCTGCAGATATTGGGTACCGCGCATGCGTTGAAATAAAAAAAACATCTAGCAGTGGGCGCGAGATGGAGTAAATAAAAAATGTCTCCCAATTAATTTGATTTTCATGTGCAAAATGGTTTTAATCTCTCTTTTTCCGATGTTGTGTTTACATTTTTCAATGGTAATTGCTGTCAAACAGCTTGGGCTACTTTCAGCCATTGTGTCATCACGAAAGGGAAACATTGCTTGCTAAGCGACGGGATTGATAAAACACTGCCGAATATTCGCGATCATTATCCAGGGCTCGCACTGGGATGAGCATAAAAATGAAATATGGCGCAAGAAAAAAATATTTGTGAAAGTGATTTGCGCAAAAGAATATATTATATACATCAAATCTTCTTTCCAACTGACAATTAAAAAAAATGATGCGGGAAGGAATGACCTCCCCCACTTCCACAGCCCACCCCGCTTCCACCACAAAAATGCCACCACTCCTTATAAAAAATCCTGGGGAAAGCTCTGTTAGTTACCTGAGCTTCCAATTCTTAAATGTTCTAACATGATTTTTACTATAGAACAATACATATGACTATAAAAGTTCTATCTGTAACCTCAGTTTGTTTTAGTTAGTAAACAGGGTTTTAGTTATGTATCTCCAAATGATTTGATTTGAGGACCATGTTAACTTGAACTTTCATGTAATGAGTTTGTGCCATAAAGAAAATATTTGGCTCCAATGTTTTCAATTTGGCTCTAATTCTTTTTCATTTGGCGAAAGTAGTTGCGCAAAGAAAAAAATAGCCAGTGCAAGCCCTGTTATCGTCATCTTCGTCTTCAAAAATAAAATGGCCAATAGCAATAAAAATTTACGGTCGGCGGCAAAAAAATAGGGTCGGTCGGGTTATCGGAAACTCTTCTTTTTTTTTTGCCTAATGCAATAGCCCTAATATGATAACATAATAAATCTTGCTTTATAGTGATGGATAAATCAAGGGCAGAAGATGTCGGTGTCAGTTGTAGTTGTCTCTTTTGATGAAGACAAGAAAATCATTAAGAGATAAAAGGAAAATGAATTGAAAATTGCTATAGTAAGTTTTGGGTTGGGTCCTTTTTCTTGGTGAAAAGGAAAATGGCACAAAGCAACACTTTTTAAGGATGTCCTAGAAGAATGAACTTGAAGTCATCTATTGATGTTTTTATATATATATATATAGAGGATATTTGTTGTTTTGGAGTGAATAACATATTTTCATCGAGAAGTGAGAAAACTTTATATTTTCACAAATGCGAAGCATGAGTGAAAATATAAAAGTTTTCTCACTTTGAGATGAAATCAAATATGTTATTCACGACAAAACAACAAATTTTCTTTTTATTTTATGATTATTACAAACAATTGTTTAAGTAATTTCAGTAACTAAACCGTTTTACACACCTGGTTACGCGCCCTGTTCACGATGACGTAACGAAACGTTACATGACATCACTTTTTTTTGAAACCGTTAACGTCATAGAAAGAAAGTAATTAAATAAACAGTGGATGTAACAGTATAACAGTTGGAAAATCTTGTGAGTCGTGTTACTGTGCATTTGTGTTGGTTGTACATAATCATTAAAACAGCAGTCCCGGCAGCTACTGTGGAATATAACTCTATATTCCACAGTGTGGAATAACACTTTTATTTCACTGATAAAATACAGTATTTCATTGCTTATCATAAAATAAATATGTATATATATAGTAAAACTCTCAGTTATTTATAAAACATGTTTTAATACATTTTCAGATGAAACGGCAACTCTTATGATTAGATTGCCGGATGGTCAGAGGGAAAAGCTATGCATTCCTTTCTCATCTAAGCTATTGGTAAGTGAGCAAGTACATGAACAGGTTAGATAAACGTTGACATTTAACTTTTTAGAAAGGCTTCTAGGAAAGGTAACTTGCCCCTGAGTCAGACTGAGTCGGACATCAATTGACGGTTGAAGTTCTTCCTCTGCTAGAAACTGGCGAAGTTGTTACTGTGCGAAAGGAAGCGATCCAATGATATTCTTTCAGTCAAAACAACAGTAATAATCTCAGTCTATTGAGTTTGATAGTTACCTTTACTGTGTGACTCAAGGGCAATTATTGTTATTACCATGTTCGACTTTTGGGCATGTCTAAAATTCTCCTGGCCTGAAGATGAACATTGAAGTCGGGAAGATGCTTAAAATATGTAATTTTTGTTAGGAAATTTAAGAAAAACATTCAGGAAAATATTCTTTTTAAGTAATTGCAACAAACAAGCAATTTTTAGGAGCCACTATTCAAGCAAATCTGATGTCCACCTCAGAGACGATTTTGGTGTCACTGTGTATGAAAAATATGATGTAATCCCATCAAACATGTTGGTACCACTAAATAGTGCCAGAAGGCTTCATTAAGCAGGAGCATAAACACTAGTAGACAGAAATACCGAGAACCAATAATCTGTTCAGCAGGTTACCCAGCTTATTAAATTATAGTAGTCGAGTTGCCCTGATAATGATAATGCGTTTACCCCTGTATTTAACCCTTAGCCCGCTATGAATGTATATGGACTGTCCTTTCTTTAAATTTAGACCATTCCATTTATGTTACAAAGGGGTGTTTTGGAGAAATGACTGATGAGCAGCCGGACATTGTAAACCCTGATCAGCCTGCGAGTTACTCTGGATTTACCAACTACGCAAAGGCTATTGTAGTCGGCCTTAGCAGGCTAAGGGTTAATAAAAGTAAACTTATTGTGTGTAACATTAGGCTGGACCATTTGAAATATGACTGTATAGTTGTCATTGATAATGTTGGCAGCAATCAGCCGGATAAAAGAAATTAATGTCTAGAAAATAGAAACTTTAATGTGCTTGCCTAATGTAGATTACAAACGTGCAGGGGCACGTGGCTGTGCAGAGCACAGAACCGTTCAGGGGCACATGACAGTGGAGGGCCATACCAGCATGTAACCATACAGGGTCAAATCTGCACTTGACCATGCAGGGCCAAACCAGCACGTGACCATGCAGGTTCAAATCTGGATATGACTGCTGGGCCATACCAGCATGTGACCATGCAGGTTCAAATCTGTATATGACTGCTGGGCCATACCGGCATGTGGCCATGCAGGTTCAAATCTGTATATGACTGCTGGGCTGGCCATGCAGGTTCAAATCTGTATATGACTGCTGGGCCATACCGGCATGTGACCATGCAGGTTCAAATCTGTATATGACTGCTGGGCCATACAAGCATGTGGCCATGGATGCAGTTTCAAATATGTATATGACTGCTGGGCCATACCAGCATGTGACCATGGGTGCAGGTTCAAATCTGTATATGGCTGCTTGGCCATACCAGCATGTGACCATGCAGGTTCAAATCTGTATATGACTGCTGTGCCATACCAGCTTGTGACCATGCAGGTTCAAATCTGTATATGACTGCTGGGCCATACCAGCATGTGACCATGCAGGTTCAAATGTGTATATTGTATATGACTGCTGGGTCATACCAGCATGTGGACATGCAGGTTCAAATATGTATATGAATGCTGGGCCATACCAGCATGTGGCCATGCAGGTTCAATTGTGTATATGACTGCTGGGCCATACCAGCATGTGACCATGCAGGTTCAAATGTGTATATGACTGCTGGGCCATACCAGCATCAGGTCATGCAGGTTCAAATATGTATATGACTGCTGGACCGTACCAGCATGTTTCCATACAGGTTCAAATCTGTATATGACTGCTGGGCCAAACCAGCATGTGGCTATACAGGTTCAAATATGTATATGACTGCTGGACTATACCAGCATGTGGCCATACAGGTTCAAATCTGTATATGACTGCTGGACTATACCATCATGTGACCATGCAGGTTCAAATATGTATATGACTATGCTGGACCATACCAGCATGTGGCCATACAGGTTCAAATCTGTATATGACTGCTGGGCCATACCAGCACGTGACCATGCCGGTTTACATCTGCATATGACTGCTGGACCATACCAGCATGTGACCATGCAGGTACAAATCTGTATATGACTTCTAGGCCATACCAGCACGTGACCATGTAGGTTCAAATCTCAGGACACTCGTTTGGCCATTTCCCTCTCCTAAAAGTACATATTTTCCCCTTTTCCTGTGAAAAATTCCCCTCTTAAATTGTTATTAGTCCCCTACCAGTCCTGACCGGAGGGGACTTTAGGTTTGCGCCCGTCAGTCAGTGGGTCCATCCGTCCGTCCGTCAGTCTGTTTTTTGTCCGGACTAATTTTGTCATGCATCGTGGGATTTTGAAATAACTTGGCGCAAATGTTAACCATAATGTGACGACGTGTCGCGTGCAAGATCCAGGTCCGTAGCTCAAGGGTCAAGGTCACAGTTGGAGGTTAAAGGTCAGTCTGTTTTTTTTGTCCGGACTGTAACTTTGTCATGCATCGTGGGATTTTGAAACAACTTGGCACAAATGTTAACCATAATGAGACGACATGTCGTGTGCAAGATCCAGGGCCGTAGCTCAAAGGTCAAGGTCACAGTTGGAGGTTAAAGGTCAGAAATATGCTTGTCCGGGCTGAAACTTTGTCAAGCATCATTGGGATTTTGAAATAACTTGGCACAAATGTTCACCATAATGAGACGGCGAGTCGCGCGCAAGATCCAGTTCCGTAGCTCAAAGGTCAAGGTCACACTTGGAGGTTAAAGGTCAGAAATAGGATTGTCCGGGCTGTTACTTTGTCATGCATTGTGGGATTTCGAAATAACTTGGCACAAATGTTCACCATAATGAGACGGCATGTCGTGCGCAGGACCCAGTTCCATAGCTCAAATGTCAAGGTCACAGTTGGAGGTTAAAGGTCAGAAATATGCTTGTCCGGGCTGTAACTTTGTCATGCATTGTGGGATTTTGAAATAACTTGGGACAAATGTTCACCATAATGACACGGCATATCGTGCGCAAGACCCAGGTCCATAGCTCAAAGGTCAAGGTCACACTTGGAGGTTAAGCTTAAACATTGATGGTATTTTCCAATAATAAAGATGAATATATGACGACCTTAGTAACTATATATGACGACCTTAAGGTCAGAAATAGGCTTGTCCGGGCTGTAACTTTGTCATGCATCGTAGGATTTTGAAATAACTTGGCACGAATGTTCACCATAATGAGACGGTGTGTAGCGCGCAAGACCCAGGTCCGTAGCTCAAAGTTCAAGGTCACGATACCTTCAGAACACAGGAACACATATTTTGCAGCTAAACATGGTAAGGTATACAACATTCCTTGCATGATCATTCACATGGCTACATTCAACCTTTCATATGGGTACATTCAAAGATAACTGTTTCTTCAATACCTTCAGAATTAACAAACTGGCTAATAACAACTTTATTTCTTTGAAATTTTCGCCATTATTGTGTTGAGACACAGTAACCTTTAACAGCAGTTTGACATTTGTGCAATTATTGTGTTGACAAAACAGTAACCTTCCACAACTGTGCAGCTTCTGAATTATTTTGCACAAGACCCGATAGGGGACTATGGCCGTCCCTCGGACTGCTTCGTGTTTTTTTATTTTTTTGATATATTCTTGGTGCCACTTAAATAATAAAAAAAATACACTAATGTGTGTTTCTTAGAAATTCCTCTTGATATGAAAACAACGCAAAATTCGCTGGGTATTACTATTATCCATATCGTGGTTGACTCTCACATCCTGTAACTGTCATAATAAATACAACCGCTATATTGCACTTTTCAGGCTGTTGTATTATTCGTTGGATCCAAGGGATTTTCCAATGAGAGATATGAACTAGTGGCGCACTTCCCACACCGACAGTTGTCGCAGCTGGATTATGATGCAACCCTTACAGAAATCGACCTTCACACTCAGGAAACCATCTTCGTACAAGCACGCTCATGATCGGCACTCAGGAAAACATAAAGCATCTGTTGCATGGAAATATATTGTCTCCTTTTTCTGATAAAAGACTCATGTTTTTCTAGGAATTATATTTTTAAGCTAATCAATAATGGTACAATACAGTTCCAGTAAACGGCAAAATATATGGCTTTTAAACTATTATTAAATATAACTTGCGGTAAAGAAACAAGCCTGCCAAATAACAGTAAAATTGCACTACAAAACTGTTTATCAAAACTATTCAGGTGTTCAGGTCATAGATTAATATATATGAGCCAATTAAAAGCATAAATTTATTCATGGGTTCTTAAAATACCAGTGAATTATGAGTTGGTAACTCTTAATTCGATGCTCCAGTTTTGGTGTTGGGGCTGGCTGGTTAAAGACGTTTTTATTGTGTCTATAGAGTTGATTCTCAAAATATGTAAGTTATTTATGTACCTCATGAGCAGGTTAAGAAACGATTTACACATATCTGTTGTAAAATTTACCTGTTGATGGCGGGATAGGGACTTCAAAAGAGATATATGTCTTTAAATAAACTGTGTCAAGGATATGTATTTTTTATTTGTTTTAATTATTGTAAATAGGCAAAATTAAATTATGAGCATTGTTTGACTAGAGTTTTTTCTAATAAATTCTTTTAAAATATGAAAATATAACATTTATCAAAGTTAAGTGAAGGAACAAACAATAGTCGTGCCATGAGAGGAACTTTATTCAGTTTTAAGTGGTTATATGAGTTGATTTCCACATTTGTGTCAATTGATTTAAGTTTAAGTTAGATTGTCCTTGTAAACTGTGATTAATAATGAATTGTTAAACATGAAAGAGGGAGTTGAACACGGTGTCTCTATTTGTGTTTTCATCTCTAAACAAATAGTTTACCATTGCTACAGAAGAAAAGTCCCACTTTGTCTGAAGCATAACTTTAAAGCTACTGATTAGTCTACAGAACCTTCACACAATGATAGAGGGCAATGAGATGAAGTGCAGAGTGTAAGAACCGTAACTTTTGTCTTCATTTGAATTAAAGAGATATTTCCCTTTGTAATATTCTAGTTCTTGTTCGGAGCATAACTGAAAATCCACTAATGGGACTGAAATGAAACTTCACACAAGGATAAAACGCAGTAAGAGGAAGTTCAGAGCACAAGAACCATAACTCTTTCTTTCGAATTTATAGTTATTGCCCTTTTTAATTTTGTACTTAACAGTTCTTGTCTGGAGCATAACTGGGACAACCACTCATAAAACTTTAATGAAACTTCACACATTGATAAAAGGGCAATGAGAGGAAATGTAGAGCACAAAACCATAACTCTGTCAATTCAAAATAGAGTTATCGCCCTTTGGAATTTTTCATGTCCGTAGCATAACTCAAAAACCTAATGGGACTGCAATGAAACTTCACACAATGATAAAGGCATTGAGAGAAAGTGCAGAGATCTACAACCAATCTTCATTCAAATTAGGAGTTATTGCCCTTGGTAATTTTATACTTGTAATTCTTGTCCAGAGCACAGTCAAAAACTACGTAGAACTGCAAATTGCAAATTGCTGGGTGATTGATACAAGTGATGTTTAGCACTGTACTCTTTCTAAACTGTAGTTAAATCTTTTAATGAATGATTTATTAAAATGCAAGTGCAAAGAATGTAAAAAAAAAAGTCAACATTTAGAGGTTAGAGGTGAAAAGAAGTTAAGAAATCTAATATAGTTTATTAAAATACTCAAGAAGTATTAAATTTCCTATCAAGACCTCGGACGTCATGTCTTTCGACAATTAGGAAGTAATTTTAAATGACATGCAAAGCAACAATTATGTTGTTTTAAAGTAATGTCAACGTTCAGACCGCAATTTTAAATTGTTAAAATTAGGATTTGATTTAAACATATTGTATTGACAAAATGTTTAAACATATTGTATTGACAAAATGTTACATACAGGGTAATATCAGCATATATACGAATAACGATAGAACTATTATAATGGCAAATGGTTGGGTATAAAGATGTTCTACCAACATTAGATTAAAACCCTTCCCAGACAGGAGATGAAAGTAGAATGAACCTGCATATTTTCTTCGTTTGATATTGTGTCACATGCAGAGGGGTAGGACCCCACCCCCACATTCATATTCATTTTTTATACGCCTGTTTGAAAAAGGGACGTATTATGGTATGAGGTTGTCCGTCCGTCCATAAACGCCTATTCCGGAAAGTAACTCCGAAACCGTTACACCTACACTCATGAAACTTCATAGGTACATTGCCCTAGGTGAGAGGAGGATCTCTAATGTTTTTGGGGTCAGTAGGTCAAAAGTCAAGGTCACTGTGACCTTATATAGACAAACGCATTCCGGATGATAACTTCGAAACCATAACACCTACACTCAGTCATATTGTTTTTGGGGCCAGTAAGTCGAAGGTCAAGGTCACAGTGACATTATATGGAAATATGCATTGCGCACAATAACTTCAAAATCATAATACCTACACTCATAAAACTTCATAGGTGCATTGCCCTAGGTGAAAGGAGGAACCCTATTGTTTCAGTGGGTCAAAAGTCACCATGACCTTATATGGAAATAGATATTTCCTCTGATAACTTCGAAACCATAATACGCACACTTATGAAAATTCATAGGTACATTGCCTTTGGTGAGAGGCGTAATCCTATTGATTACGGTTCAGTGGGACAAAGTTTCAGGTGACCATGACCTTATATGGAAATAGGCATTCCTCACGATAACTTCGAAACTATAACACCAACACCCAAGAAATTGCATAGGTATATTGACTTTGTTGAGAGGAGAAACCCTATTGGTTTTGGGTCATTTAATCAAAGGTCAAGGAAATAGGCGTTCCATGGGATAAATTCAACCACAACACCTGGCTATGACCTTACGTGGTAATATGCATTCTGCGCGATAACAACAAAACCATAACAACCCCACTGATTGACGTTGGCAAGATAAAGAACCTTATTGTCTTTGGGGTCAGTAGGCCAAATGTCAAGGTCATCATGACTTTATATGAAAATACACATTCCGCCAAATAACGCTGAAACACTCATGAAACTACATCTGGTCAGAGGAGAAACCCTGTTGCTTTTGGGGTCAAAGGTCAAGGTCACCAGTACATTTACCAAGTGATAACTCTAGGAGTATAATACAAGCACTCATGAAACTTTGTAGATACATTGCCCTTTTTGAGAGGAGGAACCCTATCACTTTTAGGCTTAGTAGGTCAAAGGTCAAGGTCACCATGTCTTCATATGGACATACATGTACACATTGCAAAATCCCAGAAATACGATGCCAACACTTGTTAAACTTCATAGGTGTATTGTCCTTGGTCAGAGGAGGAAGCCTATTACTTTTGGGATCTGTAGGTCATCAAGGTCAGATTGAATTGACAATGAATCCTAAGTAATGAATCCCAGTAACTATTCGACTTACAATTTTGAAACTTTACAGAGATAGTACCCATGTTAAAACAATAACCTGTATTAATTTTAAGCTTAGTAGGTCAGACATCAAGGTCACTGTCACCTGATCATGAGAAATTCCTTCCCAACTGTTATTCACGAATATTTGATTTTCAGTCTTGAAACTTTATACAAATAGTGCTCTTGGTTAAACAACATCCCCTATCAGTTATCTTTTGTTAGAATGTCAAAGATAAGGGTTACATTGACCTGACACCTAGGAAACGCTTTCAACATATAAACTTTAGGATACGGGCGGGTAATGCCCCGTTGAGGCACTCTTGTTATCATGATCATTCAAGGTCTTTATCATGACACCGTGTAGGCAAACATGGAAACGTTGCTCCATCATAAATGGCTTGTCCTATAGAATTTTCAGCAACTCTGCAGTTCTGCAGGTAAGAAGGTTCTAGGCCCATTCTCCATATTTTATCTAGGTGTAAATGGAGGATGAGCCTGGCACGTTCATTCCTGTTAGGTGCCATATAACCTTTCATGTGTCGGTCCGTCTTAAACCCAGTTAGGTTCAGTTTGTTTGATATGGAGCGATGGGCATACAGCTTGTGAGAATGTGTTTGTATTATGTTCAATCTCTCATAAAATACATAAAAATCCATGTCAAATAAGAAATACAATATTTCCAGCATGTTTATATTGTGTGTGATTCATGTCTTATCTGACATGGATTTTTATGTGTATGATAAACAATAAACAATTTTTCGAAAGATTGAAATCATGTAAATTCACAGAACTTAACATTGTATGCCTATCTCCCAACATCAATCGAAATAAATAAGCAGCTTCATCCGGTTATTGGAACTTTAATAACACACTCAGATGTGTTTTTGTTTTACATCTGCAATTTAAAATTATGTCTTACAAGTTAACATGTTTTCTGGCACTTACAATAACATTTTAATGGTTAACACTTGTGAATTCAACAGTTTTACAAATCATCATTGAGTATTTTAATAAACAATGTTAGATTGAAAATTAAAGTACGTGTCAGTGGCGTTTATACCCTGTAAGTTACATGCTCTCGGACGGCTGCGAAAATCGGACTTCAATATTGAGGTTAGAGTGCATCGAATGATCACATTTCCCCCATATATTTTAATAAAGTGGTAGCATGCTTAAAGAAACTAACCACAAAATTACACTACAAAGCTTGGTATCAAAACTCTTTCCAGATGTTCAGGTGATATAATGATGTGTATGTGCTGATTAAAAGGTTTATTTGTGGGTTCTTAAGATATCCGTGATTGAATATGCGTAAATTAATTGTTGATAACTTAATTCAATGCTCCTGTTTTGGGGTTTGGCCTGGCAGGTTAAAGTTGTTTTATACAGTTATTACTGTGTTTATAAAGTTTGGATTCTCAAAATATGTAAGTTATTTATATACCTCGTCGTCAGTAGGTTTAGAAATGGTGTACATCTGTTGTAATATTTGCCTGTCGATGGCAGAATAGGGATTTTTAAGTGAAATATCGGTAGATTCTGAGTGCCTAGTGGGGAAGGCGGTTGCACATACTGTCCTGGTCAAAGAAATTGCTTTTTCAGTTGGAAGATAATTTATTCAAATTTAGGTGTGGGTGTCAATAATTTCGGTGCTTTAAATTATTTGATCTTTATTAGTTCTGTGTTGATACATTTGTTTTTGACACAAATTAAAAAAAAGTGCTTTCTGGTTCATTTATCCATGTCATTAAAGTATTTGTTTATTCATTATGCTTTTCTTTTCTTTCATTGCTTCCAGAGAATATGTTAAATCAACAATTCTATTTTGCTTTTAAGCGATATACAGCAATCTTGAAGTGTTTGTCAAGCATTAAAATTCGCACCTGCACTTATCCAGTTGTATTCCTAGCATTATAATCCCCTGCCGAAGGCGGAGGTTAAATTATTTTGGCGTTGTCCGTCCGTTGTGATGATAGGTATATAAGCCATATCTTCATAACGGCAGGTTGGATTTTCATTACACTTAGTAATAATGTTTATCCTGATATGGGGCGTCCGTGGCCGAGTGGTTAACGTCTCTGACTTGAAATCACTTGCCCCTCACCGCTGTAGGTTCGATCCCTCAGGGGCCTAGGAATCTTTATGTGAGGAAGCTATCCAGCTGGCTTGCGGAAAGTCGGTGGTTCTACCCAGGTGCCCGCCCATGCATGAAAATTGCCCGGAGGGGCACCTGGGGTCTTCCTCCACCAATGGAAGCTGGAAAGTCGCCATATGACCTTAGCTGTTGGTGCGACTATAAAATCCAATTCAATCAATCAATTATCCTGATGAAATGCGGCTATTTTTTCCAGAATCACCCCAGTAACGCCAGAGTTGTTGCCCTTTAATTGATAAAAATTGCTTAATTATACCCCCGCTTTCACAAAGTGAAGCAGGGGCTATATATGAATCATGTTGTCCCCAATGTCCCATCCCGTCGCGTCCCGTCACACATTTTTGTCCCGTCTCGTCGCGTTGCGCAACACATTTTTAATACTTGCATATCTCAAACAGTTTTAAATGGATTGTTCCCAAACTTCATATACTCAAACAACTGATGACCTTATGTCCCTCTACATTACCCATCATTGATTGCCTAATTTATTAGAGTTATGGCCCTTTGTTTGACTTCGAATTTTCCACTTTATTATTGTTTATTATATATTTAATAATACATCTTAACATATTTTTTCTCAAACATTTTCGAATTGATTGTTCCCAAACGTCATAAACACATAACAACTGATGACCTTTTGTGATGACCTTTTGTCCCTGTACATCACCCATCATTGATTACTTAGTTTATTTCCAGAATTATGTCCCATTGTTTGACTTAGAATTTTCCATTCTAATATAGGTGTAGATTTGATAAAACAAAACAACACAGGCATAATTATGTAAAAAATACAACATTCGGGTGTTGTTGATGATGGGATATTTGGGGGGCGAAACATTGATAAATGATAAAACAAAACAACACAGATATTCAAAACTAAACAAAAACATCCGGGTGGTGGTGATGATGGGGTGGTGGGGTGGGGGCGAAACATTGACCAACAGCGGGGCGGAGGGAGCCCATACCCATGCTATAAAAAATCCCAAACCAAAATTATAGATATATACAACAGCTTACACACAAACCTAGATCTGCCTTTATTGCACATTTTATGGCCATCTCAATTTGGGTTCCACGGGAGCCCAGAATTTGCAGAAGACAAAATTACTTATGCAACCTTTTACAACATACTATAAGGAAACAAATTCCCAATTTAGTTGAGCAAGACAAGAAATGTAAGAGATATAGACCTGTAAACACAGTTTACACTCAAAATTTGATGTGAAATAGAACATCAGAATGTGGGTTCCATGGAAGCCCATGGGTTACAGGAACCAAAATTGCTTATGCAGCCCTTAAGATAAGGAAACCCGTGGCCAAATTTGGTTGTGCTAGGATAAGAAATGTAAGAGACATAGACTTGTAAACACAGCTTATATTACACGCAAACCTTGATGTGGACGTCAACGCCGACGGGGTGATTACATAAGCTCTCTTATTCTTCGAATAGTTGAGCTAAAAACAAATCGAACACATTTCTTCCACTCGAGGATAATACATCATTTGGTGGGGGATATCAATACATCGAATTAGATTGACTTTAAACCTGCTTAAACTATAATTAAATATAAAAAAAAATATTAAATATATAGAAAATAATCAACAGTCTCTGTGTGATATGAAAAATATTTTTTGTATCACTCCGAGACTGTTGATTATTCTATTTATCATGTTTATTATATACCTATCATCACAATGGAGATCGTCACAGAAGAGCATTTCAATGAAGAAGTTGATGGGAATGCGGAATTTGTTCAGTAGAAAATAAATCAGACATATACTTCAAATCAATAACAATCTACAGTACCATTAAATACAAAAGTGGTATAAAAGTAGATATAGAAAAATGATATCGTCACTGGTGTGACAGATCACTTTTGTCTGATACTAAAAATATGTCGCTGAAAAATCCTTATAAATACTGACATACCACTCTCAATCCCACATGATGCCACATAACCAAAACACAATCTGAGTGACCTATGTAACGAGTGTAGCTGGAAGTTGTGCGATTTGGAGGGACCTGAACTAGTTTCCACTAACAACGAATGGTGACTAGAATCTCACCACAACAGGTGGATACCAACAGGCATGTAAAGTCCACGTTGGTACGTTCAAGGGCCTTATTTGTGAAATAAAAAACGTCATGTTACTTTGTCGTTGACGAAGGCCTTAACGTTAAAGTCACTCTCCCGCCAACAACAGGCACATTTTATAACAAATTTGTAAACCGTTTTTAAGCCTACAACTATATATATATATAAAATGCAGACGATTTACACCCGTTATTTTGCAGTTAAGTTTATCTCTAATCAAGTACGAAGTACACAAAACAATGAGAATATTATTGACATATTCTTAGTTGGGTACTTAAGCATTTTGACTAGGATATTATAGGTTATTGAATTTGTATGGCTAAATATTACTTGGAACGTCCTGCGCCAAAACAACGAGTTCCAAGTAATATTTAGCCATACACATTTAATAACCTTTTTATTGTATACTTTCATATTGTTTTCGATCAATGTTAATTGTATGACTATTACTTTTCATTGTATTTGTGTTATTTTTATAGCTTTTGATGGAATTCCTATCTTGCCATTCAGTTTCATTCTGCGTGGATGATTATTTTGCGCGAAAACGACGTCGACGTCGGATGACGTCATTAAAAACATCAAGCGATTTTCTAAAGTTTGTTTACCATTCGATAACGTTAAAAACAGTGGGTGAGTGACCATTTCAATTATTTTATCAATTTTTGCCATAAAAGGTTGAAAAGAAACACGTATTTTTTTGTTGACACTATAGGAAGGATTCCGTTATTTTTATTTGAAAGTAGTTCCTTATTTCTATTTCGCGGCTCTTAGCAAGCACGAGCAAAAGTTCCCGTGCAATATCAATGTGTGCAATATCGTAGAATATTGCACACTTAGCTCAATGCAAACTAAACGGGACAATATGAAAGTATACAATAAATACATATATGTTTGGGGTATACGAAATCTAAACAGAAAGATGCCTTTACACTTTTCATGAGATACGGGGTAAGGTTAATGTTTTTGATTGCTTACGGACTTTGCCTGGTGGCGAGAAATAAATACAACAACAATGGACGATAGACGAAAAGAAATTAAATCAAACCACAGTTTGTGATCATATATTGGCAAAACATTACAATATCTCGCAATATTTTGATCAAATGTTCAACTTTGAAAATGTCTTTTGTATTTATTAACCCCTCAGCCAGATACGATATTTGTTGCCGTGGTTGATGTTGCTGATGTTACTACCGTTAATTGTTAACTTTTGTTGATGTTGATATTGTTCTTGTTGTTGTAGTTGTTACTGCTGATATAGCTTGTACAGCTTCTGTTAATGTTCTTGTTGTTGTAGTTGTTACTGCTGATGTAGCTTGTACAGCTTCTGTTAATGTTCTTGTTGTTGTAGTTGTTACTGCTGATGTAGCTTGTACAGCTTCTGTTAATGTTCTTGTTGTAGTTGTTACTGCTGATGTAGCTTGTACAGCTTCTGTTAATGTTCTTGTTGTAGTTGTTACTGCTGATGTAGCTTGTACAGCTTCTGTTAATGTTCTTGTTGTTGTAGTTGTTACTGCTGATGTAGCTTGTACAGCTTCTGTTAATGTTCTTGTTGTAGTTGTTACTGCTGATGTAGCTTGTACAGCTTCTGTTAATGTTCTTGTTGTAGTTGTTACTGCTGATGTAGCTTGTACAGCTTCTGTTAATGTTCTTGTTGTTGTAGTTGTTACTGCTGATGTAGCTTGTACAGCTTCTGTTAATGTTCTTGTTGTTGTAGTTGTTACTGCTGATGTAGCTTGTACAGCTTCTGTTAATGTTCTTGTTGTTGTAGTTGTTACTGCTGATGTAGCTTGTACAGCTTCTGTTAATGTTCTTGTTGTAGTTGTTACTGCTGATGTAGCTTGTACAGCTTCTGTTAATGTTCTTGTTGTAGTTGTTACTGCTGATGTAGCTTGTACAGCTTCTGTTAATGTTCTTGTTGTTGTAGTTGTTACTGCTGATGTAGCTTGTACAGCTTCTGTTAATGTTCTTGTTGTAGTTGTTACTGCTGATGTAGCTTGTACAGCTTCTGTTAATGTTCTTGTTGTAGTTGTTACTGCTGATGTAGCTTGTACAGCTTCTGTTAATGTTCTTGTTGTAGTTGTTACTGCTGATGTAGCTTGTACAGCTTCTGTTAATGTTCTTGTTGTAGTTGTTACTGCTGATGTAGCTTGTACAGCTTCTGTTAATGTTCTTGTTGTTGTAGTTGTTACTGCTGATGTAGCTTGTACAGCTTCTGTTAATGTTCTTGTTGTAGTTGTTACTGCTGATGTAGCTTGTACAGCTTCTGTTAATGTTCTTGTTGTTGTAGTTGTTACTGCTGATATAGCTTGTACAGCTACTGTTTATGTTCTTGTTGTTGTAGTTGTTACTGCTGATATAGCTTGTACAGCTTCTGTTAATGTTCTTGTTGTTGTAGTTGTTACTGCTGATGTAGCTTGTACAGCTTCTGTTAATGTTCTTGTTGTTGTAGTTGTTACTGCTGATGTAGCTTGTACAGCTTCTGTTAATGTTCTTGTTGTTGTAGTTGTTACTGCTGATGTAGCTTGTACAGCTTCTGTTAATGTTCTTGTTGTTGTAGTTGTTACTGCTGATGTAGCTTGTACAGCTTCTGTTAATGTTCTTGTTGTTGTAGTTGTTACTGCTGATGTAGCTTGTACAGCTTCTGTTAATGTTCTTGTTGTTGTAGTTGTTACTGCTGATGTAGCTTGTACAGCTTCTGTTAATGTTCTTGTTGTTGTAGTTGTTACTGCTGATGTAGCTTGTACAGCTTCTGTTAATGTTCTTGTTGTTGTAGTTGTTACTGCTGATGTAGCTTGTACAGCTTCTGTTAATGTTCTTGTTGTTGTAGTTGTTACTGCTGATGTAGCTTGTACAGCTTCTGTTAATGTTCTTGTTGTAGTTGTTACTGCTGATGTAGCTTGTACAGCTTCTGTTAATGTTCTTGTTGTAGTTGTTACTGCTGATATAGCTTGTACAGCTTCTGTTAATGTTCTTGTTGTAGTTGTTACTGCTGATGTAGCTTGTACAGCTTCTGTTAATGTTCTTGTTGTTGTAGTTGTTACTGCTGATGTAGCTTGTACAGCTTCTGTTAATGTTCTTCGTTTCTGCAGCTTATGCTACAATTGGTGATGTATTTGCAGATACAGTTGTTGAATGTTGTTTAACGGCTCATCAACACAGTTTAGGTTATTTAGAGCCGTCCCAGAGAGAGGGGAAGGATACATAGGAATCCGGGAACCGTGTCCTACTCTTATTATCGAAAAGATTCATATGGTTCTTTAACATGCTCGGAGGATAGACCGATACACGGGACCGCCCGGTTTACGTCCCCATCAGATGGACGGGGCTAAAGGAAAGTGTCTTGCCCAGGAACACACCGACGAAACTCATTATTTGCAGATACAGTTCATACAGATACTGTTAATGTTCTTGTTTCTGCAGCTTATACTATAATTGGTGTTGTATTTGCAGATATAGTTCATACAGATACTGTTAATGTTCTTGTTTCTGCAGCTTATACTACAATTGGTGTTGTATTTGCAGATATAGTTCATACAGATACTGTTAATGTTCTTGTTTCTGCAGCTTATACTACAATTGGTGTTGTATTTGCAGATACAGTTCATACAGATACTGTTAATGTTCTTGTTTCTGCAGCTTATACTACAATTGGTGTTGTATTTGCAGATACAGTTCATACAGCTACCGTTAATGTTCTTGTTTCTGCAGCTTATACTACAATTGGTGTTGTATTTGCAGATATAGTTCATACAGATACTGTTAATGTTCTTGTTTCTGCAGCTTATACTACAATTGGTGTTGTATTTGCAGATACAGTTCATACAGCTACTGTTAATGTTCTTGTTTCTGCAGCTTATACTACAATTGGTGTTGTATTTGCAGATACAGTTCATACAGCTACTGTTAATGTTCTTGTTTCTGCAGCTTATACTACAATTGGTGTTGTATTTGCAGATATAGTTCATACAGCTACTGTTAATGTTCTTGTTTCTGCAGCTTATACTACAGTTGGTGTTGTATTTGCAGATACAGTTCATACAGCTACTGTTAATGTTCTTGTTTCTGCAGCTTATACTACAATTGGTGTTGTATTTGCAGATACAGTTCATACAGCTACTGTTAATGTTCTTGTTTCTGCAGCTTATACTACAATTGGTGTTGTATTTGCAGATACAGTTCATACAGCTACTGTTAATGTTCTTGTTTCTGCAGCTTATACTACAATTGGTGTTGTATTTGCAGATACAGTTCATACAGCTACTGTTAATGTTCTTGTTTCTGCAGCTTATACTACAATTGGTGTTGTATTTGCAGATATAGTTCATACAGATACTGTTAAGTTCTTGTTTCTGCAGCTTATACTACAATTGGTGTTGTATTTGCAGATACAGTTCATACAGCTACTGTTAATGTTCTTGTTTCTGCAGCTTATACTACAATTGGTGTTGTATTTGCAGATATAGTTCATACAGCTACTGTTAATGTTCTTGTTTCTGCAGCTTATACTACAATTGGTGTTGTATTTGCAGATACAGTTCATACAGCTACTGTTAATGTTCTTGTTTCTGCAGCTTATACTACAATTGGTGTTGTATTTGCAGATACAGTTCATACAGCTACTGTTAATGTTGTTACTGCTGCAGCTAATACATATATTGTTTCAGCTGTTGTTGCTGATGGAACTTATACAGCTACTGTTGTTGTTGTTGCTGATGCAACTTATACAGTTACTGTTGTTGTTGTTACTTCTGCTGCAGCTTATACAGTATAATTGATAGCTTGTTGATGCAGCTTATATATATACTGTTGCTTTTGTTGCTGTTGTTTATGCAGCTTATATTGCTACTGTTGTTTTTGTTGTTTCTGATAGAGTTTATATAGGTACTGTTGTTTCTGTTGTTGTTAATACAGCTTCTACAGCTACTGTCGTATTTGTTGTTGTTGATGCAGCTTATACAACTACTGTTGTTTTTTGAGGTTTTTACAGCTTATATACTACTGTTGTTTTTGTTGATGATGCAGCTTATACAGCTAATGTTATTGCTGTTTCTAATACATCTTCTACATCTACTGTTGTTTTCGTTGTTGTTGATGTAACTTATATAGCTACTGTTGGTTTTGTTGTTGTTGATGCAGCTTATATGGCTACTGTTATTGCTGTTTCTAATGTATCTTATACAGCTTCTGGTGTATTTTTGTTGTTGTTAATATAGCTTATATAACTACTGTTATTTTTGTTGTTGTTGATGATGCAGCTTATACAGCTACTTTTATTTTCGTTATTGTTGATATAGCTTCCATAGCTACTGTTGTTTCTGTTGTTGTTGATATAACAGCTTATAGAACTGTTGTTGTTGTTGTTGTTGCATCATATGCATTTTCTGGTGTGTAAATGTTTGCTGGAGCTTTAATAACTACGGTCATTTTGAATGTCTCTAGTGTTGAATTCATCTTCTATTGTCTGAAAAAGTGAAAGGAGACTGAATTGAAACAAATAAAAAATACATATAATATATAAATAATGATTTTCAATCATTTTAATAAATGTATATCTAATTTAAACTGCCAACCTGTAAAAATAGATCCACAAGAGATACATTCGTATCGAGGTCGCTCGAAGAGCAACTATTTTAGAGATGTTTATGTGTGTTTCATGGTTAAGAGCAATCGTAAAAATCTTAGCTAACAACATGTATGTCTTTCAGTGCTGGCCCTCCTGCTTTCATCAAGTTCTGTCTGTGTGAGCTGTCTACATGAGCTTTATTGCAACGTTAAAAGTAATACAATCGATTAATGTTTAAATACACGCAAAAGAAACTATGGCCTGTCATGCCTTTGACAAACAGAATAACATTTATGAACTTAAGATTAATATTGAATGAATGTAACTTATAATAACTAGTGTTGAATACCCCCTGATACGGATATCTGTAGTCTTTAAAAGTTACCAGAAATAAAGGTAGACGTATAACTTGACATTCCTGTCAATTAGTTAAGTAGGTTGGTATTGGGAACAATAATATACCTGTCAGTCAGGTAGGTAGATAATGTAGATTTTACATAAAATGTCGTCGCAATGAGCAAAAAACGGTATCCCTTTTTGAAGGCATGAAGTTGAAAACCATTTCTTAACACATCTGTTTGGTTATATAGGCAGCCATGTTTAATTGGATACGGAATATCCTAGATATGTTTAGTAGAACTACATTGTGCAGCTAGGGACAAAACCGAGATATTGGTGTCAAAACCTAAACAATTTCACCAAACGTGGTTGCCGGGGTAGAATACAACCACTGCAAACACACCGTCACATGCAGAGGGGTAGGACCCCCCCCCCCTCCCCCCCCCCCCCCCCCCATTCATATTGATTTTGTCATTTTTTGTTCATGCTCATTAAAGGTCTTCATCATGACCCCTGCATTGTTTCAGGTGCCATCTCGCTCACATCACTAAGAGCAGTGGCAGAAAAACAATAACGTGGCTCCAGCGTAAATGGAGTTTCTACGATAGAATTTGCAGCAACTCTGCAGTTCAGGGTGAGAAGGTTCTAGGCCCATTTTCCATATTTTATCTCGATGTACATGGTAGATGAGCCTGGCATGTTCATGCCTTTTAGGCGCCATATAACCTGTTCATGTGTTGGTGCGCCTTAAAACCCCAATTCAATTCAATTCACCAAACTGTCCTTAAATGTATAGCAGACCTTGACGTTAGATACATATATCAAGGTAATAATACCCTACTCCGAGATTCAAGAACACGCAGTAGGTATTGCAATATAAAGAAAAACGTAGTTAACATACTCATCATACAGGGAAACAAAAAATATAATTTGATGTTTTAGCAGTCTTTTTTCATTATGCATACCATTAACGGGAACCATTAAATACTGTACATCATCTTCATATATATTCACATATCATGTTCTGGCAATAACGCAAAACAGGTACTCCAGTAAATCCCTTAAAATTCAAAAATGTTGGGAAAAATACTATTATTAAAGAAGACAGTTTTTTTAAACTTAAGCATAATTAAACGGACCAGTGGCTTTTCTTTTTTA
This sequence comes from Cyrtodaria siliqua, assembly GCA_037043455.1. Classification (NCBI taxonomy): domain Eukaryota; kingdom Metazoa; phylum Mollusca; class Bivalvia; order Adapedonta; family Hiatellidae; genus Cyrtodaria; species Cyrtodaria siliqua. The sequence continues at coordinate 153,941 of JAWPHD010003492.1, read as the reverse complement.
TAGGAGAAATGGTGTTGTGAGATCCATTTTAACATTGAAGTTATTACTTTCAAAGTTGCAACAAGTTCATAAAGACATATTCTAGAAATAGACAATTACATAAGAATGTATTCTTAATAGTCTATATCAGGTGTCTTGAAGCGCATGCGAGACGCGGACCTTGATTTCAAATGCTATATAGACACATTTGTTGATATTCACACTAGCATTGCTGTGCGGGCTGTAAAACGTCTACCGACTACACTACAAATCAGTAGTGGTATTACTCAAACTCAATCTTTGTGGCTTTAACTTTGAATACTGCTTAAGCTGGTGCTAGGGGCATGAGAGGTATTGTATCTTACATTATTAACAGACTTAATAAATCCGAGTCTGCTACTTCTCTCTCTCTTGTTTGTGTTTATTGCATCGAAGCGATTCCCTTTACAGTATTTAACTGATACACAGGGCCGCCGGGTGAACGAATTCGTCCTTCGGTAGACTCAGAGTTACTAGCATGCATCATCAGGAATCGTAATCCCTCAATCACGAGTCCAATTTGTGTCCACACGATAGCACCATCAATATTAATAATTCAAAAGGCTATTACGGTGTATTCCTGTCTTTCGTACTCACATAACGTTTGCTGGTTCAGGCCGAATCAAACTTCAGTCTGAAAATGAGTATAACATAACCACAATGTACAGCATTTTACTATACAAGCAAGTTCACCTGTTTATATTTTCTGTTTTATTATTTTTTCCAAAAAAAAAGCATTATCATACAGTTTTGCGAATCAGATTCATTCACCTTTGACCAAAACGTAGATATAAAAGTCGAACAGAAACTGCAGCATTCACGGACAACAGTCAACACAAAACACGCATAGAAGCAAACAGCAATTATAAAGATTAATAAAAGTCAAGATAGTACATGACAAACACAAAAGGGTTGGCAATAGGGCTACCAGTGCCAGTGGCAAACAAGGCCGTTGGAGGTTTTAAACCAGGTTCTCGTGTTGCTTGTGATTAGAAAATGTCCTCCTTTTCATTTTCTTAATTCCGTTTTTGCTGGAAATAGTTATTTTTATTTTTTAAAAAATGTAAAGACATTTTTGTCATGAGAGACAACTTCCTGCTTTAGGGTTAAATATGCTGAACCAACCTACAGCTATAACCTAAAAAAAGTATATAGAAAAAAATAACCTAGAATTACTTTTCTTAATACCTCGTCACGAGCCATTAGTGGAATTACCGAGATTAAAAGTACGGGTGTTAGTGATTGTACGAAATCCTATTATTAGCTTTTGCTGAAAATGTGAGTTTGCATAAAGCTGAACTGAACGTTTAAACCTCTCAATGTAAGTCTCTAAATATATAGCGCCATAATAGCCCCATGTACACTCTCATATGGACTACTTCATACATACAATTTCCACAGACAGCACAATGGAAGACATTCATTTGTTTGTTTATGTGTTAAACAATTAAAACATAAATAGGATTCTCAAAAAAAAAACAACAAACAAAATGAAAATTTCAACTTGAGTTTGTTCTAATAGTTAATAGCACGCCTGCATGGTAGGTTGCACGCCTGTATTGCCGTGCTTTTATTTTATTGGCGATAGATCGTCAGATTACGACATTTGTGTTTAGACATGAACAGATGTAAGTCAATGTATTATATATCTTGGGCAGTACATAAGAGAAATGTTAATATCTGAATAAAAAAATAAATATCTTGATTTATGCGAGATTTTTTCAGTAATGAAGGCCATTTTGAAAGTGTAATTGTCCTAATTGTCTTCTGTAAGGTACTCAACAGGACCATGGTCCAGTGGTTTCAGAGAAAGTGATGCTAACGCAGTTTTCCTATACACATTTATAAATATTACAATTCACTTCTTTGCTTGTTCAGCAAATATCGCTCTTCCTTAAAATTCAAATACATTAACTATAACCTATACATACTGAACAAACGGGATGGGCGTTTCTTCGAGTTCCCTAGGACATATCATATATGAACAGATTTTTTTCAAGATTTAGTAAAAAGTCATAACTGTCTAGTTCACCATTAAAAATATTAGGCTACGGACATCGTTTTGTGTATGATTTCCATTTGTTTCTTTTTCGTTTCTTTCTTTTTTTTTTGCAAAACTTTAATACTATTTTACTACAACCTAATTCATGCAAAAACCAAAACAATTTATTCAAACGCAATGCATTTGATGTCATTTAAAGAAAAAGCACGACTTGATTTACCATTGACCACCTGCGTTCAAAACCGCATAAATCACTAAACACCTGCCAGTCAGTTCTTAGTAATATTTATAGCATACTTTTTCGAGTATATGCGATTTATACTGCTTCTCGAGGGCCGAAAGCCCGAGAGTGCAGTATAAATCGCATATACTCGAAAAAGTATGCTATAAATGTTTTATACCTTAGAAATTGCCGGTAATTGACATTTTGATTGACAGGTTGTGTGTAAACTTACAACTATGCGCGTGTACAATGGAGTAGGTCATGGTATAACTGCCGAAACTGTCATTTATAGCACGGCTGAAATATACCGGCATTTATAGAACGGCTTAGGTTCAGATCTTCAGGTTTATGAAAAATATATCATAAGCAAGAACAAACGAAAACCATTACAGCTATGGTACAATATTACTAAACCTGAAGATCTGAACCTAAGCCGTGCTATAAATGCCGGTATATTTCAGCCGTGCTATAAATGACAGATTCGGCAGTTATACCATGGCCTACTCCATTGTACACGCGCATAGTTGTAAGTTTACACACAACCTGTCAATCAAAATGTCAATTACCGGCAATTTCTAAGGTACAAAACATTTATAGCATACTTTTCTCGTATGCGTTTTATACTGCACTCTCGGGCCTGCGGCCCTCGAGAAGCAGTATAAATCGCATATACTCGAAAAAGTATGCTATAAATATTACATATATCTAGGTAGTGCTACCCTTGAATTATAAATGCATACTTGATAAATATGTGAATTCCCCCAATACACACATACGAGTATGACATAAGCTGAGTATGGATCAATACACACGTTTGTCAGGTTTTTATGTATTATTCAAGTATAGCTCTGTTTTGATAAAACTGTAAACATATTAAACTGCAAGTTACAGGTAAAACTATTCAGGATTACTTGAGTTCTATTTTTTCTTTTATTACTGCACTTTCATTGGGATTCCACAAAAGGGGACAATTCTTAACTTAATATCTACATACTCCTTTAAAGGGAGTACATCAGGCTTTTCAAAGGGGTCTGGGGGTCAGACTTAAAATTGACAAATAATGATATTTTCTATTTTAAAGCGCTTAAACATAATGAATCATCCTAAAAATGACCCCTTAGTTACAAGGAAATTCATTCTGTACAGTAATACGTGCTATCCTAGGTTACGCACCAGGGTTAATTTCAGCATTTTATGCCCGATTCCGTTCTAGCTATATGGTGTATTCGAAGTTTAAACCTTAACAATATGGTTCGAACATCATATTTTGATGGATGTAAGTGTTTTATCATGAATTGGAACATTTTTATCATTTAAGATATTTCTAGAAAAATCCTGATGTACTCCCTTTAAAATGGGTTTTAAATATAAACATGTGTGAAATAGTAGACAATACTTACATGCTGTTTGATATGTGGAGTGCGTGGTCCAGTGGTAAAGAGTCGGACTTCAGATCAAAAGGTCGCGGAATCGATTCTCGCCGTTACCATGTTATGAATCCTTGAACTAGATAATTAATCCACATGGCTACGTATTGGCTCTACCCAGAAAACCGGCACATACTCTTCGAAAGAGGGTGATACAGTTTTTTTCTTATTTCTTCTTCTGAACACAGTCATTTTTGATTATCACGGCAGCTTCCAATCGAGGAAGGGTTTACGGGTTGTATGAGAGATCTTTAAGGTTCCTGCTTATGTACATTTTGGAAAATATTCTGTCACCCCATTAAAATATATTGTTTATGGGTACAAAAAATGAAGCGGTGTTATTTAGCCTTTTATTATTGCACACAAGAGATTTTGCCATAATAAAAAAGGCAATACAACCTGTAAGTATACCTTTGAAATGGTCCTAAATAAGATTAAAGTATGACAATTTCTCTCTGAAAATGGCATAAATGAACGGAATCTCAGTGTCATTGGAAATTATAAGTAAATGGAAAGTGATAACGAAAATATGTTTGTTTTGATAGATTGAAGTCTGTGCCTAGACCAGAATTGTGTGCAATGTAATGCAAGAGTAAACATTTTGACTTGAAATGTATCCTCGTGTTCAGATGGAGGACGCGATTTTGTAACATTGACAGCGGTGCCACATTTTGGACAAATACATGCCTTTACGTTGATTTTCTATAAAATAATGAACACAAACTATATATGCTAGGTTAAAATGAACCTTACCTTCAATAATATACTTGATCGCACCTATACTGTTGCTTTATTTACGCTTTCTTATCACGTATCGCAATCGATGTTTTACTTTTTGTGCCGATTCACCCATTTTTGTGAAATTGTATTCATACGCCAGGTACTGGTGTAATAAGATGGTGTATTTTTCCGGATTATAATAAAGTTTTGTATGTCTTGTATAATTTCAGTTCGTATTCTTCTAAATTTTACACAAATTCAAGAATTTACTTAAGTAAGCATGTGTTCACAGAGATGAAATACAGTGTCGCGCAAGGGACATTTTAACCGAGTTCTGTTAATTTCATTTATCTTTCCTTTTATTAATAATGCCTTCTAAAGGGAAGTTTAGTGTGTATAGGAAGTTTAGTGTGTATAGGAAGTTTAGGAAGTTTAGTGTGTATAGGAAGTTTAGTGTGTATAGGAAGTTTAGGAAGTTTAGTGTGTATAGGAAGTTTAGTGTGTATAGGAAGTTTAGTGTGTATAGGAAGTTTAGGAAGTTTAGTGTGTATAGGAAGTTTAGTGTGTATAGGAAGTTTAGTGTGTATAAGAAGTTTAGGAAGTTTAGTGTGTATAGGAAGTTTAGTGTGTATAGGAAGTTTAGGAAGTTTAGTGTGTATAGGAAGTTTAGTGTGTATAGGAAGTTTAGGAAGTTTAGTGTGTATAGGAAGTTTAGTGTGTATAGGAAGTTTAGTGTGTATAGGAAGTTTAGTGTGTATAGGAAGTTTAGGAAGTTTAGTGTGTATAGGAAGTTTAGTGTGTATAGGAAGTTTAGTGTGTATAGGAAGTTTAGGAAGTTTAGTGTGTATAGGAAGTTTAGTGTGTATAGGAAGTTTAGGAAGTTTAGTGTGTATAGGAAGTTTAGTGTGTATAGGAAGTTTAGTGTGTATAGGAAGTTTAGGAAGTTTAGTGTGTATAGGAAGTTTAGTGTGTATAGGAAGTTTAGGAAGTTTAGTGTGTATAGGAAGTTTAGTGTGTATAGGAAGTTTAGTGTGTATAGGAAGTTTAGGAAGTTTAGTGTGTATAGGAAGTTTAGTGTGTATAGGAAGTTTAGTGTGTATAGGAAGTTTAGTGTGTATAGGAAGTTTAGGAAGTTTAGTGTGTATAGGAAGTTTAGGAAGTTTAGTGTGTATAGGAAGTTTAGTGTGTATAGGAAGTTTAGGAAGTTTAGTGTGTATAGGAAGTTTAGGAAGTTTAGTGTGTATAGGAAGTTTAGGAAGTTTAGTGTGTATAGGAAGTTTAGTGTGTATAGGAAGTTTAGTGTGTATAGGAAGTTTAGTGTGTATAGGAAGTTTAGTGTGTATAGGAAGAAATGTTTCATTGTAGGTGGTAGTGGACTTCTAAAGGGAAGTTTAGTGCGTATAGGAAGAAATGTTTCAGTGTAGGTGGTAGTAGAGGACTCACACCACTAGTATCTCCCTTGAATACTCCTGCCCTACAGATGAAGGAGGTAGATAAAAAAAAAACAAGTTCGCCTTTCTACATTTTACAGGATACATTGATTTATCTTTACCAGGTTCTAAATCTACAGCATTTTAGGAAGAGATCCCAGAAAAATGCATGTTGATATAAGATTTCTAGCTAATTCTGCCTCATTTTACACATCATGGGTCTAATCTCCACGGGGTTGTATTTTTGTCTAAATTTTGATAGGTGTCAGGCAAACATGAAATTAAAAAAAGTTCAATCTGGTAAATATTCGTTAAAAGTTAATAGCATGCAGATATTGGATCAATGAAGAATTTAAGCATAAATACATATTGCAACATCTTTTTTATCTCTATGCCACGAACAAAAACATTACAATGGGACCCTATGGAAAATTATTTGTGGTGTGGGACGTAGACATACACTTTTTTTTTATAAGAGTTACACAAGTGAAGACACTTCATTGAAAATTAAAATCACTTGCAAGAAGATGAAAGATGTGAAAAAAAAGTGAAAATTATAGAACTGTATGAACTGTATAGAAGCAATGGTAAGCTTATGAAAAGGACTATCAGAAGAAAATTGGGAAAACCCTGCAGATGGACATAGACTCATCAGATTAAATTCTTTACAAAAAGTCATTACAGATGTCAGTTTCATGCTTCCCTCTGTACTGCAGCTATTGCGATTGCTGAAGGTGGGGGTCAACCAGTTGCACTTGTGTCCGAAAGAAACACCTTTGGTCTAGCGTCTGTTTTGTCGGCAAAATGCACTGGATGCCATGAAAATTATATTGTTGAAACCAGCCGTAAATTATCTACATCAGCTAGTTCAAACTACGACTTGAACTTTCGTGCCGTTTGGGGTACTTTGATGACCGGGAAGTCTCTCCCACCTTAACTGTCGGTACTAAATTCTCATGGAATGAACTGGCATACATTCTCAAAAATTGAAGAAAAAACATTGGTGGAAAGAAACGTTACAGAAAGATGTTGTGGAAGCAATTGAAGAAGAAAAGAGATTAGCAACAGAAAGAGGGAACTTCCACGAATGTAATATGTTTTATTGTTATGCCATAAAAATACCTGTGTTTACTGTACACATAACATTGCTTTAAAAGATGAATCGGTAGATCAGGCTTTTATTGTTTTTATTGCTTTTTATCTTATTTCCTGGACAAGAAGAAATGAAGCAAAACTTGTGAATTTACTACATTAGTAATGTTAAGTACTGACATGTTTGGAAATTTACTCATTTAAAGGTTTATTTCTTTCATATGACCACTATTTATTAAAAATTAAGTGCTAAAATTGTGCATGAAAAGAAGCGCTAGGCAGCGCCATATTTTTGAACGTTCTGTGAGAATATATTTTTTCTTTTTTTTTATGAAAAAAAAAGCAGTCGACGGGCTTTTTAGAGGGTCGATGAAGTTGTAATAAACCCAGGTTTTATTTCATTTGGCCTTATTATATACTACTGTATTATATATACTCCTGTTATTTTTCCCGGGGCAAATGAGTTTGGATGATTTGATGTTATTTAAAAAGAAGACTTTTTACGGAAATTGGCAATAGTGAATAGTGTACCATTCACATGATACTTAACAAAAAAAAAAACTTTACATACTTTAGGACCTGTTTTAGAGGGTTAACGGTGACTTTATGTGAACGTTATCGATATTTACTTATTGGCCTGAGTATAGAGAGTACACCGACACAAGATTTTGTGCAATTGCACCGTGCACGGGCTAGCACGCTTTTCACTTCCGCTTTTGACCACTTATCTCGTGTTGACCTATCCCGGGTTCATTTCAATTGCTTTTTCTTACACTGTCACAGGTACTCTTTATCACTGACACGAAAACACAAAATTGTTTACAATTTTGACTGAAAACGGGAATGCCACGGCTATCTGAAAATGACAGAAATCAGGCTGTCGGTATGCTTAGAGCCGGCACGTCTGTAAATGACGTTGCTCTTCATTTTGGGTGCTCTAGGCAAACAATTTACAACCTGACAACTCGGTATGCAACTACTGGGTCAGTTACGGATAGGTCGAGATCAGGTAGGCCCCGAGCGACGTCACGTAGAGACGACCGGTTCATTACGTTAACGCATTTACGTAATCGCTTTACCCCAGCAACGGTAACTGCACGGCGGCTCAGGGTCTCGGCTCAGACGATACGTAATCGTCTTAGACAAGATAGAGCACCAATTCGTGCGCGTCGACCTTATACAGGACAAATTCTAACTGCGCGTCACAGAGCCGCCCGCTTAGCTTGGGTTCGACGTCACAGGGTTCGACGTCACAGGCACTGGACCCGAGCCCAAAGGCGAAACGTGATTTTTACCGACGAGTCACGCTTCAGGGTCAGCTTTGCTGACGGTAGGGTCAGGTTTACAGGCGACGGAACGAGAGATTTGCCCAATGTTGCGTGCAGGAACGAGACAGGTTTGGCGGTGGCAGCGTCATGGTTTGGGCGGGCATAATGGACAATCAGAAAACAGATTTGTCATCGTTCCGGGCAACCTTAATGCAGTAGGGTATGTGAACATCCTGAGGAACAATCTCCTCCCATTTATGCAAAATCGGGGTCCGGGAGTGATTCTGCAGCAGGACAACGCGAGGCCCAACACAGCTCGTGTTACGACACAGTTTTTGGCTCAGAACGGCGTCAACGTCTTGCCGTGGCCGGCGGTTTCGCCCGACCAAAACCCCATAGAACACATGTGGGACGAGCTTGTGCGTCGGGTACGCAATAATCATCAAATCAACAATGTCAATGACCTGAGACATGCCCTCCTTGTTGAATGGCAGAACATACCCAATTCCGTCATTCGCCGTCTCACAAATTCCATGAGGAGGAGAATAGCAACCTGCATTAGGGCCAACGGCGGTCACACACGCTATTAACACAACTTAATGCACATTGGTATTCAGACTGATACTCAAAAAGTCACTGAAACATTTCTTCACATTTTTGTGATTTTTGAAATCGACCCCTATGTCTTTTGACCTCAAATTTGACCTTCATTTTGAAGAAACCCGTTACCGACGCTGTTACAAACTCACAGGTATTGCTTCCAAGTTTCATCTAACATTTACATACGTACACTATATTGTTCCAGAGTGACGTTATAACCATCAGTACCCCATGTAAAGTTTCTTTTTTTGCATAGTATATATAGAGCCCGTTAAAATTTATTTCGACAATCATTCAATTCTACATAAAGGGAATATATTCCCGGGAAGAGGGTTTTCTTTGGGGTCTAAGTTACCGAAACAAATGGGGCTTGGAACATGTTTTGGGTTAGACAAGTGTCTAAAAATAACACTTTCGACGGAATAAATCGCAATTTAACTCCAGAAAACGTCATTAAAAAAAATGAAATCATCGAAACTCGTTTGCCCCGTGGCAAATAACAGGAGTATATATAGAGAGCGATATGATTTATTTCGACAATCATTCAATGCTACATAAAGGGAAGGTTATTCATCCGCGGGTTCGCCTTTGTGATTTTGTTGATTTCAAAATCATAATCACCAATCTGATTTTGTTAACGATTCAACACTGAAACACGCCAAATCTAACATCTTGATATCCTCTAAAGAGGTGAAATGAAATGAGCAAATAAGGAATGAAAAAAACCTACACATCCAAAGCTCGTGCATGGGTGTGTCTTGTGTCTCGTCTATTTCCGTTATCCACGAATGCAGACATCGGGTATCGCACTTCGTGCAAAATGTAGCCGACTTAACCCGAATGTAAAATTATGGGAGATAACAGGAAAATTTACGAAAATTGGATCAGTAGTGTTATTTTTTACTGGTCCTTTGGGACCAACGAGCCCAATATAGGTGGCTTTGAAGTAGAATACCGCTTAAGTCGGTGCTAGGGGGCGTGAGAAGTGTTGCTTCTTTCATTACTTCTCATGAACAGACTCAATAAAACCGAGTCTGCTGCTTTATTCTCTTAATTGTGTTTGTTGCTCTCAAAGGATCACCTTTATCAGTATTTATTAATATTCAAGATATGATACGCAATGCAAGCAAATAATTCTGAGAGTATGTTAATGGCTTGAATCCTGTTTTTATATTGGGCTATACTCGTAGGTCTAGGTAATGATTCCTCCGCTTACACACATTTTCAGGCCTTTTTTACACTTTTTTCCAAACAGGAATTATAGCCTGTATGCCTTTAACGTTACAAACAATGGGTAGAATATTTGGGCGAGCGTGTTCGTCAGTATACACACGCATCACGAAGGAACTAAATTGGTAAGTAGAATCCCACTCTCCCACTATTGTAGTAGATCGCCGTACCAACAGTATATATAATTATGAACCCGGTTTCGGACCGAAAAGCGGAAACGCTTATCCTCATTATAGAGCGTCACGTGGAGAAGAGCTCCACTATCTACTGGTATTATACCACTAATTATTTTCCCCATAGACACCAATGTTAAAGTGTCACATATTAATGATTTGCTGCAAATTCAACTCAAGTATGGATAATGCGGCAGTGTAATGTTTATATAGAAAACTAATTTTCCACTTGAAAAATCACCAGAAAAGGTGAGTATGTATGACATGTAAGAAAGTTCTTGTTTGTTTACTAAACAGGTCAAGGGTACAGCTGTTTTCATTGATTGACTGTTTTCATTGCTCACAAAGTGTAAGCATAGAGTCGAAATTTCGAAAATGTTCATCAGTGATCCAGTAAAACTTATTAATACTTTTCTAATACATACAACTACAAAATCGAATAGAAATGGGCAGTTTTCACCTACTTATAATGCCCGTTTTCATCAAAAAAGGAGGGATTACTTTTTATTATAGGAACTACATTCGATACACCTCGGAGGCTTACATGTAATTAGTGGTGGTAAACCTACTGCGATGATAAATTATCTTGGTTATCAGCATTTTACAGTACTACACAAGAACGCGTTCAAAACGTTGTATGTACACGAGGAGACTGTTGAGCGTGTGACAGAGCATACGAAAAGGATTGAAGGAGCATGGAAGCATGCTAAGCAACATTTCAAGGTAACTGTCCTATTAATTCTCCCCATTACCCATGGCTGTTCATGTGTCTGTCTTGTCTGTCTGTCGGTCTGTCCCCAACAATGTGTGCTTGTTTACTCCTTCCACAGTTTTGAAACTTTGCATCAAAATAGACATTGTATTACCAGAATTTTAGCCCTTTGTTGTTTAAATTAAACACCCCCCCCACCCCCTGTTTTTCATGGCGGGCACCAGCGTCCTAGGCGGACCATAACAAATTGTTGGTTTACTGTTGCCCTACCTACCCACGAAAAAAGTCCTTGACGAAAACTTTTTATAGAAATTATGTTTCGAAACATATTTGTTTTAACTATCTTCAGTATAACTTTTTTTCATTTCTTAAGTTTTTTATAGTCTTTGGCCAAAACAAAAGATACCTACCTACCTACCTACTTACTTACCCTATTATAAAATCCTGGGTCGGGAAACAGCAAACCAATATATTTTTAAGGATGGCCCCATGGACACATTTATATATATTCTCCGAATTTGATATCACTCGCTATCAACATTTATATAAAAACAAATTATTGTACAGTTATGTTCAGGTGTGTATCTTATAATTTCCTTTTTTTATTGTCTGTCTTTCCTTTTATTGATGCTTTTAAAATGGTTCACAAGACAGTTAATGACACCCATTTTCTTCTTTGTAGCGGATTTGCGGTACCAAGCTTAAGCAATTTAAAGGCCACATGGCTGAAATTGTGTGGCGCTCGGAGGTCAAGGGTTACGTATACTGCAGATTCTTCAATCTTCTACTTCGTTATATGACTTGCAAGGACCACCGGCATATTGTTATTCAAGCCCGTTGTTTGACGCCTGGTCAGTTAAGCCAGATACTCCTATAGGAGATTGGACCCTTATACCAGCCTTAACAGATGCAGAGTCTGAAGTGGATTCTGCAACTTAACAAGCAGATGTGGTACTCATTAGTTCTGAGGAAGAACCAGTTGCAGGTGGGTCATCACATCGCCCTAGTGTTCCTTAGCCGAGTTCAAGTCCGGCATCAGCGCTACGGATTCCCAGCGTTTCCCTCCAAATCAATATATGCCTTCAGTCCAGCTGCCACTACCTGAAGGAAATCTAAGTGCAATGTTCTCGTCTACCAGTGATGGAGACGCCGATCCTGATACAATATTAGATCACGAATTGTGGTCACCGGATTTGTTTGCATCGCCAGTTCCTCTTTGTAACTTTTGTCAGTAAACCGTCTTTTTTGTCCTGAACATATCGTTTTGGATGGCACGCGCGATCAGTTCTATTGATTTTCTTTCCGTCTTTTTTAGCTGCTGATTTTTGGTTTTGCAGGTCCCTTTCCCTTTCCTGATGACAGTAGCGGCTGTCGCAGGCTCAGCAGAAACAACCATTCCGCCAACAAAATAAAGGCAGCATTTACCACCTTCTTATGGGTTTTCTGGTATATTATTGCACATTGGACTGCAGAAATGTTATATAAAAAAAATCCGTTCTTTATATGCACTTTTATTATTTTCCCAATACCTCAATGCATTACAGAAATCAGCGATTTTAGTCATTTTTTCAACATTTTCCCCCAAACTATAAATACTTGAGCATATATGTTATATCTGATACAATAAATGACTTGGATATGTATAGTGTACAACATTTTATTGCTTCAATTTGATAAGTTTATGTTCAAACTATTTTCAAAAGATAATTCCAGATTCCGTCGATTTTTGACGGAAATACACATTTTTCGCCTGAAAATTAAGGCAATATTTTAAGCATCATATGGTTCAGGACATTTTTCTACTTAATTATTGGACCTTTGCCTATCCAAATGTTACAATGTGTCTTTATTCTATTATATTAAATATTGTTTTCTAAATTTTAACCCTATACCCCAATGGATTACAGAAAACAGCGATTTTTGTCATTTATTCTAACATTTTGCCCTAAAATGCCAATGTTTGAGCACATATGTAATATATGATGTCAGGAAAAACTTGAATATGTATGCTGTGCTACATTCTATTGCTTCAATTTGATAAGTTTATGTTCAAACTAATTTTAAAAAAGAATTCCAGATTCCGGCGATTTTTGACAAAAATACAACTTTTTCGCCCCAATATTAAGGCATTTCCAAACATCATGCGGTTTGAACTTTTTCTTTCTAATCACTGGACCTTACCCTGCCAAAAAGGTTACAATATTTATTTTTTCTATATTTTATATTATATATTTTCTATAGATATATTTCTAATTGTTAGTTAAATACCCCCAATGTATGACAGAAATCAGCGATTTTATTCAATTTTTTTTAACATTTTTACCCAAAATCACAATATTTAAGTATCGGATCCATAAATTATATGGTGGGACAAGTAGAAATGCGTTCCGAGAAAGATTCAATCAATTCAAATTTGTTCTAATATATTCAATTCTTTTTCTAAAAAATAATTCCAGATTTCGGCGATTTTCGTCTAAAAACGCAACATTTTACCCCAAAACTCACTAAAGCCCCAACGCTCAGATGGCACACATGTCTCATTTTGAACCTTAATGTATGTTCTTTCAGAAGAAAATCATACCCTACAAAATTCCCCCTGGGTGGGAGGGGCGTCTACAACCAGCTCAAGAACTATGGCATCTACGTTAATTCTTGTATTGTTTGTTGCCGTATTCTAAATATAGTATGGGTTTGACTTAAAAAATAGTTTGCTCAAAATGACAATAACTTAAATTTGCAGTACACCCTCAATTTTAGTGACTGGTAAATCCGTACACAGGCCTAATAGCAAATAGATTTGACACTACGAAAATTATCTAAATTTCATGTGGCACAGTGCGAAAATTTCACAAATTATTTCCCAACTTTAAACACACATATCATGAAGAGTTTTATAGATACAAGTGTTTCATTCATGCCAAATCCCATCACACATTTAATTTTCTTTCCAATGGTAGTATTTTCCTTTCTCGTACATTTAGAGCAAAAAAGGGGTTTGACGGAAACTTTGACTATGTCAAAACTTGATTTTTAAGGGAAAAGCGAAAAACTATGACATTTTTATACAATTTCTTATTTTCAAAATAAACATAAATTATTATAATCCCATTTTGCTATTCACTATGAATCTTTTGAATGTATTCTCATCAAAATCAGTGAATAATTGAGAGAGAAGATAGAAGGAAAAGTTAAGGTGCCACGTGATATTTTTGTTACTTCTTTGGTTAAGATAGGAAGTTTCCTATCTGTTTATTAATATGTCTGTGATCCGCACGAATATTACATATACAAAACTATAATGCTCCATATAATTAAAATACATGTAACTACCAACGTCAGGCAACAAATACAAATTCAACACCAACATACTTATGCACGTTACTTAGTTATTTTTGTGTTCGGAGTTTGTTATTTATATTTAGTGATTATGAATTTCTTTCACTGAGAAATCCCAATCTTTCACCTATAGAAATGTAATAAATACATTTATTCTTGCGGATTTTTATGTTCTGCTGACACTCATGCACCAATATTAATAAGCACAACTTCTGGAGAAAAATAAAATAAAAGAGGAAAATAAAATAAAATAACATATGATTTTCTGTTCTTATCAACCATTCCAGACAGTTATTTTCTCTTCATCTAACTAACACTGTCCTCATTACCATACAACACTTTTTCATATTGTATTACCAACAACAACAACAACATATTCTTTATTACACTTAGCTTACATGTACATATGATGACATGTTAACAGCATGAGGAATAGCAACATTTATATATTTCTTTATGGTGGGTAATCTACGATATTAGTTATTTGGATTTCGTCACACGTATGTTTCCTATGTTTCTGCATATTGGACCACATGTATAAATATATTTGCAACGTGTAATGTGTCCGCTTCCCATTCCTTACAGACCCCCCCACCCCCCACCCCCATTCCACAACCCACCCCCATTAGTAATAGGTAGATAATTAGTGTTTCAAAACACTAACTGACTGATAATGAATTATATAATAATGTAAAACAAAATTTCGTTTATTTCATTCTTACCTTTATTAATCAGTTTTTCTTTCTTCATCTTTATTCAGATCGGCTTTCTCAACATATGATTTATTGTTAAACATGGTTTATTCCAATTAATTCAATTATATATTTCTGTTTTATTTCTTAATTTCTCTTATCCTTGAAAAACACGACAACAAAAAAGGAGCAAAATATTTTCTTACCTACCGTTCGATCGATATATCAAAGATTAATTTGTTTGAGACGCCCCCTAAATTTGCCGCTCGCTTACGTGTGGTCCAGGTCCAATGTGTCCGCGGACATGTCCCTTTGTTTTCAAATTGAACACATTTTAATGGTTTATTTGTGACTGGTCTCAAGTATTGCCTGTGACATTCATCAATATACGGAAGCAATACTATACTAAATTGTATCCATGTTCTGGTTAAAATATACTTAGTTTAATATAAAAGAAATCGACGGTAAAATACAAGATGGGAATAAATAATAAGCTGGAGTAATTAGTAAATTAACAACGTTTACTCGCACCATATAACAAGTAACATAGTAGTATTATAAAAAGAAATATGTAACAATATTTATTCAATAAACAAGTGGGCACGAAGACGCTCCACGATGTAATGTCGTTAAAGGGACACACGGCAATAGTTAGGTCCTATTTGCACATGTTAATGCATCAAAACAAACCAAACGTCTACAGAATTGTCTTCTGTCGTTATAATCTACCACCACCAACCCCTGCAATTATTTCACTTTACCAAAATCCGTTATTATGAAATTAATAACGTGCCTTTAGATTTAACTTAATAGCGTGTAAAGGTTTTTGCTTTCAACATTATGTAGATTGCAAATAAAGCAAGATTGTTGTGTGCCCCTTTAATTAAAGTATAAACATAACAAAGATTCAGATAGATTTCTGAGTATATGTTTTTTTAGATGGTAGTTTCACCTTTCACTATACAATACTAATTAATATGTGTATGGTCACGCCAGGCACGTTTATTGACGATGAAAAACACAAACTTAATAAAGTTCAGGCGTTTGGGAATGTGCGTTTGGGAATGTTTTTATTATAATTGCATGAGTGACAGTGAAGGGGATGTTTTTATACTCAAATGTTTAACGCGTACCGGTAGATTTTTTTTCTGATATAAACCTTAATAAAGGACTGCAACTTATCCATGGATATACAATTCGTCCAAGAAGAATTATACTTCACAAGTTGGGCCTGGAATGTTCAGACTCCGGAGATCTCGTTTAGGCATTTTGATTTTGCAAGTAATAACCATAATGAAGATGCTTCTCATTTTATACACTGACAAAACACTTCTCTAATCATGACAAACTGCAATCGATTAGTTGAAATCGTCATCCTTTAATTGTCCTCGATTATATTATAATTTTAATCCAATTAATATTCCAAATATCAATCCAAGCCAAATTCGCTAATTACCATCCCACTTACAGTCGGTATATTTCTATCCATCTCCCATGGACATTACAGATATCACCGCCACCTGTCAACAAACAGTCCAATCATTATTTTCACACAATAAATAACTAATTAGCTGACATGCTAATCCTTTTTATTACCTGCCCAGGGGCAATGTTTTCACAGATATAGATAAGACGTTAGTGTTTATTTTCTAAATCATTCGTAAAACTCGGTCTTGATCCAGTAAATCATAGCAATTACCCAAAAGGATTCGCAAATAGCAAAATTTTGGAATACCGGGAGAAATGAAGCTCCCGGCGGGAGGCCCGGAAATTCCATGAAATCCTGGGAGAAATTAGCTCCCGGCGGGAGATATCACATGTATGCTATGGGTGAACCCTATTTTCCAAAACGTGTTGTTTTTTTACTCAGATTTTGCATCTATGGGTGGGTGTTCAATTTCAAAAGTGTCTGCATGTGATCAGGGCTTTATATGTCATATAAAGCCCTGATGTGATCCCGTGTATGTTTTAATGGAATAGCCCTTAGTGTATGGTCTTATCTTGAATGACGTCATACAAAGTAACAACACACATCTTTGAGCGCAGTACCCGAATGCTGTGTGACCAAGTTGCATGAAATTCCTTTGAGCAGTTTCAAAAATACGACATTTTTGTGACATTGCTTATGGCTCACATATGAAATACAAATGGTATCTATAAGCTGGACTGGAGATTGGTCCGTAGGACCAAAAACGATTTTTTGTTACGGTAAGGACTTTGCCATATTGAATCAAAATCATTACACCGGTATGACAAGAACATACATAAAGTACGTTTGTACTATAACTGTTAATATAATACGACGGAGGGATATCGCGTTTTTAAGTATTATTTTTTATGTTAAATATGTATAGCATTAAAGTGAAATATCATACAAAATATTTCAGATAAAATGTGTCTTTGTATTAAAGGTATATGGTCTGTATCTAAATGTTGAACTTTAATAATTCAAATAAATACTTTGCATCAAAAATAGTTTAATACCAGTATACAGATACACTCTGTGCTAATAAGTATCCAAAACATTACCGTACATTTTTTGTTCTACATTTGACGGTAACTTTATCTTTCTGAATGACTGGCTTAAAGTTTCTTCTTTGACCGTGAGATATGTAATTCAGACAAACCATAAACAGCATTTAGAGAAGTTAATAAAACAACATAAAAGACACCCAGTGCCCAAACACAAACAAGATTCACCGCCATTCACTCACTGAAAATAAATAAATAATAAAGTAAGTCAATAATCACATATTGCTAATTACAAATGCCCTAAAACGGATACCAGCTGGGTCCGTATTAATAAGCATCGTAGCAATATCTTAAGTAAAGAAATATCAATATTTTAAACAGCATTTTCTATCGTTTTGAGACAGTTTTATATTTTTAATAATGCTATGGATTAATAAACTCCACAGATAAAACATTATCTTAAAATAGATGTTCTGTAGTATCGTTGAAAGGTTAATAAGTATAGTCGAACAGATGTAAAAAATCTTAAATTTTGACTTAAGTAATACTTTCTACTTAGGTTGCGTTATGAATACGGGCCCAGGTGTGCAGTTACAATTACAGGATAACTGTTGAAGTAGAAAACATAGACGTGAATGATTCCTTAACAGTGCGCATATGGTATATAATTGAACAATAGAAAAGAACGAATTACAACGCAATTTTGCTGGCTTATGATAGATAATTTATCTATTAGACAATGAGTTTAGGAAAACAGGAACACCCATACACACAGGGAGCGAGCATATACGTATAGGGGCATTATTATAGAACCTTTTCACCTGCAGAACTGCAGAGTTACTGCAAATTCTGTTATATACTGAAAGGAAAAAAGAAACTATATTGTATGTTTAATATGCTACAGCTAATCGAATGGTATAGGGCGACATTCGATCAGTTTTTTCCGGATAGCAGGTTTAAACAGCACCGAACACACCAATGGTTACCCTTTAAAGTTTTATTATCGACATAAGGCGCATTTGGTTCAAGCAGGTGAGCAAACTAAGGATTTAAACGTTGCAATTTCACAACATTAAACAATACTGAAATGGCTTGACTTTTTTAAGCGAAACTTTAATGAATTTCCTTATAACAAAGTATACTTTGATTAAAAGGTCTACTGCATGACAGAGTTGCCATTTCTGTAATTAGTTGTAGCCCCTATTTGTACAGAACACGTTGAGATATATCTGGAATATTACGTGGAATTAGGTGTATATAACAATGTAGTATAGGCACTTTTTGGATTATGCGTTACTTTTTCCTTTCAGTATAGATTGAAGCCACTCTACTTTTCGCAGGAGCCACTGTTTTCTGACACTACTGGACAATACAGGAATACGGATGAAGACCTTTAATGAAGATGACAAAAGAATACCAAATGAACATGAATTTAGGGAGCTTCTATCCCACTGTAAGGACAGACAGTGGCCCTATTTCTACCCGAGAACCACACAGGCAAGAGCATATCAAGTTTTGTGCCGTGTAAGTATAGCAATTCTAAGGCACACAGATCATGAGTAGTCAGCACCCGCAAAGATAATAAAATGATAAGAAAATATTCATAAACAAGGAACGTGAACAAGGTCATTATCATACATAGTTGTTTACAGTTAGATACACTTAACCCTTAACTCGCTAATCGCGACTATAATAGCCTTTGCGTCCATTGTAAACCCAGATCAGCCTGCGAGTAACTCAAGGTTTACAATGTCCGGCTGCTGATTAGTTATTCAACCACAAAAACACCCCTTTGTCACATAAATGGAATGGTCTTAATTCAAAGAAAGAACAGTCCATTCTATATATGTAGCGGGTTAAGGGTTAATGTTAAAATAAAGCATGCTTGTTATGCTAATTTTACAATTAAATCACTAGATGTTTGATAGAAGAGACACACGGCAGTTCTTAAACAATCACGGCATAATGTCAGTTCTTTTAAGAAATATTAATATATGCAGATATCATATTTAATAATTACTACATGAGTTAAGATGAATAATACTTTTATTAATACACATGGTAAACAAATATATGAAGGTAAAACTAAATAAATTCCATATTTTATTTCCCCAATATTAACTATACAGGCAAATGCCATTTAATAAATAACTGCCATTAAATAAACAACAACTCTCATTAAATAAATAACAATTTCCATTAAATAAATAACAATTTCCATTAAATAAATAATAAATGCCATGATATAAATTAATCCAAGGTATCCAACAAGATGGCCGTGTGTCCCCTTGACAAGATGGACACTGGAATGTGTTAATTTTATTTTATAGATCGAGGTTTTATTTACATATACTAATTGAAAATTCCAACGCCCCGTAGTGTAACATTTCATAAACTCCTCAGTTTAATGAAAATATCCATCTCATTAAAATCAGACCCTTTATCACGCAGCGATACTCTACGCTATCGTGACCTGTGTATAAAATTACACTCGCAGAAGTTGCAATAATCGACTTCGCTATCAACTCAGCTAATCGGGCAGGACGTACTACGGCATACTATGTAGAAAACTAATCTCGTAATAATCTCGGTAGAATATATATTTTCAAAACACATGACCGCGCCCATGATTTTCTTCGTATTCCTGATGGAAAACATGCCATTTAATGCATTGCATTGGATTGCTTTGGATTTATCATGCAATCTACAGCATTAACACATGGCGACTTTATCTTTTTCCGGATATGTGTTTTATGTGGATTTTCGTTTGTTCAGTTCACTCGAACTCCATCTGAAGGGTATATGAAACGCGCGATTTCATTGGTTGAATTTAATTGATCTTCTCATGAATAATGATTAGATGAAAGGTCGATCTGACGTGACCTCCAAGGCAGTGTTGTCAGATCCTATAGCGGAGAGTATCAAAGCTTAGCTAGGATATGGTTTTAATGCGATTGATGAAAACATCGAGCTGAGAGTGTGCGAACTTGAGGCTCGTCCAAACATAAATCGAACTCACTTTGTATGCAGTAATGTTGGAATACGGTTCAA
Organism: Cyrtodaria siliqua; assembly: GCA_037043455.1. NCBI lineage: Eukaryota > Metazoa > Mollusca > Bivalvia > Adapedonta > Hiatellidae > Cyrtodaria > Cyrtodaria siliqua. Next base: position 133,495 of record JAWPHD010003492.1, on the reverse strand, counting down.
ATGTTCCCATACGAAATTCAGTATAAAAAAAATAAAAAAAATATATATATATATAATATGGGGGCTTTAGTAGTTCCGGTTAGAATATATACATAATGATACACACATTTTCAAAATTACAGTAGCTTAACACATTAGCAATATATAATCATATGTGCTTGATTTGAATATCACAATACAATTACATTTTAAAAATAAAAGATTATGGAATATGTTTGTTTTTTATACATTGATTCTAACTAATATTAACTTATCATAAATAACGATAATACAGCGCATTTGACAGTAAAAGATCATTAACATCAATGTATAACTTTAAAGAGTTTATCTGTTGTTCCACTGCTCCAGGCTTTATATGTTTGAATATTGTTCAATCGCCCTTAGGATATATTGTCTGCTTTTTAATTTAGTATTTTGATTGTTACTTGTGATGTGCAGGCTTCATAACCTCTGCTCCCAGCTATATATTTCGTCCATTGTTTTCTTTCGTTGAGAGGAAAGCATTTTGTTAGAAACTGGGACCATACGCCGCTGGCCATGAAACTGTTGGAAATATCACATTGAAGGTTCCATGTTCATCGTCATATGCATACCATCTTCGGGATGGCTAAAATGTGTATTCTATTGGCATTATAAATACTGAGTTCTGCTCATCCCGGACCTAGAGGGCATGAACAGTAGAAAGCATTTTTCACTACCATTGATGAATAAAACCGAGATCGCAATATCTTTTTGCATTTATCGTGTTCGGCGATTTCCAAATGTTTCCTTTCATACTCTCTGAAGCACATGCGTTGTAGATAAATAATAAACTTACAGACAATTCATTGAAAACATATCTGCAAGAGTTTAGCATTGTTATGAACTTTGGTTAACTGCATGCGAAACAGCATTTTTTGTTGTAAGAAATCCTCATATACGTTTTTTAAGGATGTTGGCTGGGCAAGTTTTGACATCTTTAAGTCTAAACATTTTATTTTTTAAATCATAGTTTTATTTGACAACTGAATTGTTTCATTTTTTCCATTCTAGTAGATATGTATATAATGTAGGATTTAAGATGGGAACATACCAAATTTTAAGCAGATTTTTTGTTTCATATTTTTTCCGTCATTTGTGATCATTTTTTGTTGTCCACAAAATAGGGGGTATGGGTAGCTCTGATTAGAATATATCCTTTTGCTATAGAATAAATCAGTTGTTTTTTCAGTAGTGAAATACATATATAAAAGTAGATACTGAGCTAATTTTATTTTCGATCTCCATGGTAATATTGTGTGTAAAGTATTTTACATTGAAAATGTCAAAATAACTACAAAATGGGTGTAATTTAAAGAATTTTTAATAAAAAATCATTATAAGCCTGGTGACCTATATATTTTTTTACTTGTTTTGGAATAAATGTCATAGGACCTTGACCTATAAGTGTTAAAAAAAAGTTGATCATTAGAACATAATTTTTTATCTTGAATTAATATTTTCGGTAAATACAAAAGTGGATGGGGTACGGTCCATATATGTTTGCTTTTTTAAGTAAAAAGACGAATGAGGATTACAATTGTTTTTGTATGATTGAAAGATATGTATATATGCAATCGAAAATTAATTGTTGTGTTTCAATAAACGTAATGTTATGAAAACAATTGTGAAAATGTTCAATGACTATATTTTTCCTCTTTTTAGTGAAAGTTTGAAGTTAGAAATATGTGCCTTCTTCAATGACGTCTAGTGGGAAAAATAGTGTGGTGATCTAGCCTTTTTTGATAATTTTGATTCTAAATTATACCAAAGAAGCTTTAAATATGAATTTAAAAAAATAATCTCATCACTACGTCCTTTCCCAGCTAACCTCCTTAAACATGACCTTCTTGTTGTGCCCTTAATGGTTTATTCTCTTGTTGCTCTGGCTTTTGCCAAGTCATTGAGTATCTTCATTGTGGCTTTTTAGGCTATTGTTTTTTTTGTATTATATTTACACGAGCATATTTGTCTTTTACTTATATTGCCTATTGATGCTGCCTTGTTGGTGAGAGAATAGTTCATGTCGGGGATTTCTTTATTTACACTGTCCTGTTTTAATGGGATGACAGTAGGGTAAGTGTGAGGTTTAAACCCCCAGTGGCCTTTGTTGCCAATGACCGTTCCAAGGCGGTAGCCCTATTGTCAACCCTTTTGGGTTTGTGATGTCGTTTGCATTTATTTTTACTTTTGCCTTCTTGTTTGCCTGTTTGCGTGTTTCTTTCTGTGTTTTGTGGTTGACTGTCCTCCCTGAATGCTACTTTCCCTGTCCGAACTTTTTATATGTCTTTTTACTATTATACAAATGAGATTTGGTTTCAATAAACAAATACTGACATAACATATTCCTTTTATCTTCTACTGACTCTTAAAACAAAAGTAACTCACTTTTACTGTCACACGCACTGTACGATATATATTGTAAAAAACGTAATGTCAACGGCCATTTCTTTTTTCTTTTATGATTTATCACAGAAATATTAACATATTTGTTGTTAGATCTGTGGATTTATCAATATACATTTATATTAGCGTTGACAGACATTAATTTATAAAAAGGGCACTTGCTGAATGGAATGTGCTTTTATTACATTTGAATAAAACCTGGGGTTGTGATTTTGCATACTTTCTTCTATTTTCCCCTGTGGTTTGTTTTGTTCTACTTTTATATAAACTTTTCTCGTAAAAAATATCAATCCTTACATTTATATCGTCAGTAATAGCGACTTTTCATATATCACAAACAGCTTCAGTCTAAGACTTGAAGGCCCTCACAGAGAGTATAATCAATGTTTGGTAGGTAGGACTCATTATTTACACACATATATGCCCAGCTAGCAAGCCAACATTAGACCACCATTTGGATAACAAGATTGATTAAGCAAAGTCAAGTACATGATTACGTAGGACCAATATTAGGCCATTATAAGCTTGCTAACCGGGTTGTCATCTCGGACGGAATTAAACCATTGTACATAAAAATAGGTTTTGATTAATCGGTTGAAAACATATCACAGTTTTATATCACTGTTTTTTGTTCTTTCTAAATATGACTAATGATACATTCATTATAAACACTGTATCAGCTGTGTTCCTTGAAACGTCAGTTACTCTCAAATCTTCTGCAAGGGCAAACATATATTAGAACAACTGTATTTTAAACACTTCTGCGGCAAAAACGTATTCGCATACATGTTTTCTATTTAAATTGGTATGCGAAGAAAACTTTTAAAAGTCCTTTTAAATGTAATAAATGACGTTAAATGTCGGTATCTTCTTACGGAGGCCATTATTAAATCATACAATTGACTCTATTATACATTTAAAAGTTTTCGAAGTCTTCTTCAACTGGCGTTATTGTTAATACAGCCGACTGGTTAACTGCGCCCGGCAATTTTGAGTGCTGGTCCCCCGTGGCATCGCTTATGGGTTGAACAAGCATTTGTACAGTATGGGAACCAGTCGTGCGTCGCTGTTGCTGTTGTTGCTGGGGTTGTTGTTCTCGGGATGAAGACTGTTGTTGTTGTTCAGCTGCTACCTTGTTGTTCCTGTTAATGGAAAAAGGTTGGACATATGCATATATCATGTATATTCAAAAAGACAGGTATGACCTAAATGTAACGTTTTATACACAAACACTCATACGCTTGCACGCAAATTCACACACTGTTTATTGAATAAAAAACGTCATTAGGTCCTTCATTCGGTATTAGGAATTTATTTAAAATAAATTAGCATGCCTGTAGTTGATATGTCGGTGGTCTATATTAAAGCAATAATGAAGATACACAACATTTCAAAGTACACTTCAAAAATCACTTAATATACTTAAAACTGAAGAAATTCTTATATACAACCTGTTCTTGATAACAATGGTTGCTAATGACACGCACATGCAATAGGATGAGCAATCCACTTCCCCTCTCTTCCCCACTAAACATGCATAATGGTTGCTAATGACACGCACATGCAATAGTATGAGCAATCCACTTCCCCTCTCTTCCCCACTAAACATGCATAATGGTTGCTAATGACACGCACATGCAATAGGATGAGCAATCCACTTCCCCTCTCTTCCCCACTAAACATGCATAGATAACATTATTAAATAAACACCAATAACGTATTCGAAACTAATTTAAAAACGAGGAAACTCAAACTTACTTTTTATAAATGAAGATAACTATGACAATTATAAGTGCGAGTAATAAGACAGATCCCACGGTAGCCACTGCTATCACCCACGCCGGAGTTCTTTTATTCGTAGTGTCCTGAAATCGTTAAAATGTTGATATAAAAGTCGAACAGGAAATGTAACATTCAAAGACCACAGTAAACCATAGAGACAAACAATAGTTACAAAGAGGAATAAAGGCAAAGTATGACATCACACACATTAAACGGATTGACAAACAATAGGGCTACCGCAATGGAACGGTCATTGGCAAAAAAAGCCGCTGGGGGTATAAACCTAGTTCTTGAATGCACTTTTATCATATTGTTATCCCTATAAAACAAGTTTAAATAAAGATATTCCGCCTGGCTATGTTCTCCAACAAACAAGGCAGTATTAATAGGATATATAAGTATAACACATAGATGGTAATGTAAATATGACTATAAAACAATTTGGATTTGACATATACAACAAATATATTTTATTTTATCAAACACCAAACTTTTCACGCCAAGCTCATCCTCCTAAAAAATAATAGTGTGTGTTCACAGAACTCTACCACTCATTTGCAGTAATTATTTAACCCGTTTGTTTCGTTTTTCACATGAATATATCCAATGAAAAAGGTCAAAACAAAACCTAGGGCTAACGCAGCAGTATGAGTAGGTGTCTATAACACGAGGTTATAACCATTTCACTATATAACATATATTTAGCTTGACTCTAGATGCATAGTTCCGTGTATATATTTTCCATTTAATTATTGTACATATGTATTCCTATTCTTATTAAAAGGTACATTTTTTATTCATATATACTGAAAGGAAAAAGAAACGTAGGGTGCGTATTTCCGCTATATATTGCATATACTGCACACTTAATTCCATATATATTCCAAGGAAATCCCAAGATGTTTTGTAAAAAAAAAGTGCAGTTAGTTAGAGAAAGGACACAACTGTGATGTTGCAGACGTTTTAATCACAGTACACGTTGTAACAAGAAATTCATAAATGCTGAAGTTCCTCTTTGAAAAATTGAGCCAGTTCAGTACTGTATTTAATGTTAAGTGATTGCAACATTTAAAGCCTAAGTTTGCTCACCTGCTTGAGCCAAATGCGCATTCTGACGATAATGAAACTTTAAAGGGGTAACCATTGGTGTGTTCAGTGCTGTTTAAACCTTCTTTCTAACAGGACAGGCCGAATGTCGCCCTGTACCATTCGATTAGCAGTAGCATATTAAACATACACTATATAGCGGAAATACGCACCCTGCGTTTCTTTTTCCTTTCAGTATAGATACATTTGAGTTTCATGGAAAACGTTGAAAAATAGTCATTTACATAACAACAATTAACTTAGTTAAGTATTAAACAATAACAGCTGTTTTTTAAATTTTAATCGTTGCTTTGTATGTATGTTAGTATTTTTAAATTATGCCGAATTGCAATGTAAGGGTATCAAGTCCCCAATCCTACCCTAACCCCCTGGATTCGGCGTGTCACGTAACTAGAATAGCTAGAATACAGAATGCCTCTCAACATGAAACACCAAGAGCTATTTGGTCGTAAACGGATGTTGTGGATGTGTGACTGGGCATACCATGCCTATAACTATATAAGGTTCATCAGAATATTTATACATTTCCTAGAGCCTGACCATAATTAAAAACAAAAAAGTTCTCTATAACATAATTATGGAATCAATGAGAAATGCTGAACAAAAATAACTTACCACAGGTGTAATCGCCCCTCCGCTGGTTACAGTAACTGATTCCATTTTGATCGTCAATGTAGTGCCAAGAACCGACTGTGATTGAGTTATCAATGTTGAAACTATTGTTAATTGTCTGAAGGAAGACGGAAACAGACAAGGTATGATAATGTCGGCTATTATACCATACCAATGTAACAGACAAGGTATGATAATGTCGGCTATAATACCATACCAATGTAACAGACAAGGTATGATAATGTCGGCTATTATACCATACCAATGTTACAGACAAGGTATGATAATGTCGGCTATTATACCATACTAATGTAACAGACAAGGTATGATAATGAAGGCTATTATACCATACCAATGTAACAGACAAGGTATGATAATGTCGGCTATAATACCATACCAATGTAACAGACAAGGTATGATAATGTCGGCTATTATACCATACCAATGTAACAGACAAGGTATGATAATGTCGGCTATTATACCATACCAATGTAACAGACAAGGTATGATAATGTCGGCTATTATACCATACCAATGTAACAGACAAGGTATGATAATGTCGGCTATTATACCATACCAATGTAACAGACAAGGTATGATAATGTCGGCTATTATACCATACCAATGTAACAGACAAGGTATGATAATTTCAGCTATTATACCATACCAATGTAACAGACATTTTCGGTAATTTTGTTATATTTTGTAGATTTTGGACCTTTCTGAGCAAGATTTTGATCCTAAAAATATAGAGCGCACCTCATAGCTCACACAGTTTTTTGGATAATGATGCATCTCTATCAAGTACCTGTTTCAATAAAAAATCAGCTGTGCTCGAGGGTGCGCTCTGTATTTCCAAGACCAAGACCTGATCGAAAACTCCTGAAAATGAACAAAAATGTCATCTTATAAAGGAAAAGGCCATGTTTGTGAGGCTCTTAAACTCATTTAGAGCCTTCAAACGTACTTGTTATGAGTTTTATTATTGATTCAATTTATTTGTAGCTAAACAAGATATTCAAAACTTGTGCATTAAAACTTTCAATATGGGGGGCCAATTTTGCCCCTTGTCATACCTAGTCCAAATTACCAGCCCGTTTTAGAATAAAAAACAACATTAAATCCCACTCATAGTTATGACAAGTTTTGAAAAAAATCTATTGTTGAATTAAGCTGCATAGACATCTTGACTGTATGATATACAATTTTTTTCTAGGGATTTACAAACATGAAATACGACGTCTATCAATTAGCCATCATGATGTTCGTGTGTATCTAGTGTCTGACTTAAAATTGACACATATGATGATATTTCAATTCTTAAGCGCCTTAACGCAATATAGCTTAAAATTATCATTTATTTTCAAGGAAATTCATTTTGCACCATACATGTGCTATCCTAGATTATATAAGAATTAGTTTTACCCAACTCTATTCAAACTATGGGGAGTTTAATTGTATACCTCAACAACAAGATACTTACACCATATTTGGATTGAGATGGAATTTCTCATGAATTGAAACTTTTTAAATTTAAATTATTCTAGTAAAACCGGATGTACCCTCCTTTTATCAATATTGTGTCGATAAAAAACAACACATTTGACTCGTGCATTTGTTGTATAACCAAACATAAAAACACGCAATTTTTTAACGATTTTATTGAACATTTTCAGTTTGCCGGACAATTTTGTTTAATGACTTGATGCTAACGCGTCGGAATTGAACGAAAGTTCATAGAGAATAAAACACCATACATAGAGAAAAAAACACCATACATAGAGAAAAAAATACAGTTGACTCACAAGTATTGTATGACATTCATATATCCAGTTTTACTATGGTGTATATGTTCCTGAACTTATTCGGTTTTCTAGAGCTTGTAGTCGGTTTGAGAACTTTAATATTCGTCATCTTTGTACAACTGAAAAGCTACTTCTTCCAACACATGTTATCGTAACCCCGACCTGCTTTATAAAAGTAATTTGAGAACTCTTCTGCAACACACACTATCACAACCTGACTTCTATGGTGATGTGATTCACAAACTTTGTAAGATACTTGTTCATAAACACTTTCATAAAAATTGTATTAAACGTGTTCAACAGTTTATCAAATAAGGTTAGGCCTATCATTTTGCCACGCACTGCATGTTTAGTGGTTGACCCAGTTACATTTCGCCACTATTCTTATCTCTTTGATTGTGCGATGACTGGACAGATTGTGGACGCTATGATGACGTCTACCTAAATCCTGAAAGGACGTTAACGTTTGATGTTTATCGCCAATATTGTCTTGTCGGGTCTATTAGGTCTATTATATTGTTGCTCTGGCTTTTGCCAAATTATTGAGTACTTGCTTTATGACTTAATATTCATATAAACATGAACATATTTGTGTTATATATTGCCTATTATTAATTTGCTGCCTAGTTTGTTAGAGGATAGATCACGGCGGGGATTTCTTTATTTTTGACAATCGCTTTATGGGATGACAATAGGGTAAGACTGCACCCTAGAACAAAGTTTGAACCCCCCAAATACCCCACCCTCCCCCACCCCCCGCGCCCCATCCCCCAGCGACATTTTTTCAACTGACCGTCCTAAGGCGGTAGCCCTATTGTCAACCCTTTTATGTTTTTTTGTAATGTCATATATTGCCTTTTATTCATCTTTGTAATTGTTTCTATGCGTGTTTTTGTTTGACTGTGGTCCTTAAATACTACACTTCCTGTTCCACTTTTTGGTATATCTACTTTTCAAAATTTCTCCTATTCTTCCTGTTTGGTAATTTCCGAGTAACACGACAACGGTTGCGTTCATATTAACGTATGCTATCTTAGCGCAGTATTATAATGAACTTAATGATATAAGTATACACTGCTAACACATTAAATTAATAATATAAGAATCTTTCATGGATATCCGGTGAAGATTGGGAATTCCACCCCAAGGTATAACTGTTGTTTTTTTCGATTAAAACACTGAGTATACAAAGGGTTGGAATGTCCCTATCTGAACCGGATACCCATGCTTGATTATTTTTCTTGCATATCATTTACATTCTGAGCGTTTACGCCACACACTACTAACGTTTTGCATGTTTATTTACACAATCATTCAACTGTCATTGTTGATATCAGCGCGTGACGTTTATCGTCCCCCATGTGTAAGATCAGGCTTTCCATCACTCATGTAAAACGTATCCGGTATGCAAGAAATGAAACTACTTGTATTCCGTATAATATAACCATAACGTATTTCCTTATATTAACAAGGCGACCGAAATTTCAAAATTCAAAATTTCAAAATTCGAATTTCAAAATTCAAAATTCCAAAATTTCAAAATTCCAAAATTCCAAATTTCAAAATTTCAAAATTTCAAAAATTCGAATTTCAAAATTCAAAATCTCAATTTTGAGAATTTTGAATTTTTGATATTTTGGAATTTTGAATTTTGAAATTTTGAAATTGGAATCTTCAAAATTCATGTGATAAAAAGAGGCTCGCTTAATAACAAATTCCTGAACTCGTTTGATAAAATCTTGTATGAAATGACAACTCATGTCAGATCCTCTATATAAATGTCATTGAGAAAGAAGAAGTAAACATCCAACAAAATGCATTTCCAAAGTACCGGATTCTAAGATGCACGAATGTTTACAAGGGTTTAATTTTGTAGTTAGCAGTCTTCGAATGATTCTTTTTTTCAATTACATGTAATTATATTTTGACGTTCTCGCGAATTTATTTTTCAGACAACAGTTTGTATACTTACTGAGCTTGGATTATTTGGAGAAGATTTGACTGTGAGAGCAAGCTTTGCAAACTCCCTACGGTAAGTGCCCTCCTTTTCCTTTTGGAAGTTCCAGAGGCACACAGTGCGTTATTGTCATTGTACAAAAGCACAATGTTCAGTTTCAACTTGGCGTTTTCTATAATGGGATATCCATCGCTTATATACACGTTGTCGGCGTTTGTGAACAGCAACGATGGTGTAGGGCTAAAGCAAGAACATAAACTTATTAGTCGTATATATCGTTGCCAGTTTCGAAATGTTGACTTTTTCTGATTAAATGTGACGTCACTTACCTTATATCGATAATTTACAGGTATTTATAAATTGTGAACGAGATCTAAACTATTAGTAAGAACAATGTTGCCAGAAAATGTTTTGTGAATAATGAATAAAATTGCCATTTTTTAATAAATTAAAGCAACACAGAATATTGATCCTATTTGATTGCATCTGCTCATGATGACCAAATAAGCACACAGTTGATCATATATATATATATGGAGTGAATAAGGAACTTACCACCGTTCTTTCAGATTCGAATATACAGCTTATAGATTCAAAGAACGACAACTCCACTCAAATTATTTGTGTCGATTTAGACCGAACTGGCTCGGATATCGTTGTGTGTCTCCGTCAGTTACACCAGGCCCGTAGCTTAACAGACATAAAGGCAATTGCCTCGGCAGAATTTGGGAAGGTACCAAATATTGAAGTAGGCATTTTAATAGAATATCAATTACACTCTTGAACAATTATCCAACTTAAAACTAAACGCAGGAAATCGCATGTACAATTGAAAATAAAGTCCCGAGGGCTTGTCCATAGATTTGCATCGGTTAAATATCAAGGCTGTCTATGGGACTGTACACAAGCTCGCACACGCACAGACCAATCCCACCGCCACCCTCAATAGATTATACTTTTCTAATTTCACAATTTCGAACTAACAAATTGAAATAGTTTACCTGTAACGTAGGGAATTCGAACAGCAGATCTGTGCGTGATTTTCGTTCATAGAGCAGTAGTCGTTAATAGCGGACGCGATAATTGCTTTGAAGGAAGCGTTTAGTGCTGCAAACTGTAAAATAGGAAATACACGATACATATTTAAGTACAATGTATACAGCCTAGGAAAGAGAACATGAACGTGTATGCTATATATTGACATCAATTGACTTATAACCTATGTAAATATTTATTCAGAAACGGCTTCCGTGGTTTACATGTGGAAGACGGGTGTTAGTAAATGGCAACGGAAAGCTAGCAACTGAAGTCCAGTTTCAGCGATATGTTACGACTGTATATTATTATGGCAAGGTGTAAGTGAAGGATGTAAGGATGGATGAATTAGGTTTATGCAATATGTTACGGTTGTATATAAGTATGACCAGGTGTAAGTATAGGATGTATGGATGGATGAATTAGGTTTATGCAATACGTTACGGCTGTATATAAGTATGACCAGATGTAAGTATAGGATGTATGGATGGATGAATTAGGTTTATGCAATATGTTACGGCTGTATATAAGTATAACCAGGTGTAAGTGTAGGATGTATGGATGGATGAATTAGGTTTATGCAATACGTTACGGTTGTATATAAGTATGACCAGGTGTAAGTATAGGATGTATGGATGGATGAATTAGGTTTATGCAATACGTTACGGCTGTATATAAGTATGACCAGATGTAAGTATAGGATGTATGGATGGATGAATTAGGTTTATGCAATATGTTACGGCTGTATATAAGTATAACCAGGTGTAAGTGTAGGATGTATGGATGGATGAATTAGGTTTATGCAATACGTAACGGTTGTATATAAGTATGACCAGGTGTAAGTATAGGATGTATGGATGGATGAATTAGGTTTATGCAATACGTTACGGTTGTATATAAGTATGACCAGGTGTAAGTATAGGATGTATGGATGGATGAATTAGGTTTATGCAATATGTTACGGCTGTATATTAGTATGGTCAGGTGTAAGTGTAGGATGTATGGATGGATGAATTAGGTTTATGCAATTTGTTACGACTGTATATAAGTATAACCAGGTGTAAGTATAGGATGTATGGATGGATGAATTAGGTTTATGCAATACGTTACGGCTGTATATAAGTATAACCAGATGTAAGTATAGGATGTATGGATGGATGAATTAGGTTTATGCAATACGTTACGGCTGTATATAAGTATGACCAGATGTAAGTATAGGATGTATGGATGGATGAATTAGGTTTATGCAATACGTTACGGCTGTATATTAGTATGGCCAGGTGTAAGTATAGGATGTATGGATGGATGAATTAGGTTTATGCAATATGTAACGGCTGTATATTAGTATGACCAAGATGTATGTATGGATGAATTAAGTTAATGCATTATGAGGTTTAGTGACCTTTTTAAAGTATATTAAGAAATCATTATGTGTGATGTTCATGCAGTAGGGGATGTTGACATATTGAGGACGAGTTCTGCTGCCAGTATCGGTACCTACGCCCTTCAATTCAGGGGAAAGCACTATCTTAGTTAAGCCATCTGGTTTTCAGAACGTAGGTGTCAAGTTAGTTACTGAGACCAGCAGAAACCTGCAACAATAGCCTAGCCTCCTTAAACGAAATTCAAAAACGGAGAATAATACATTTTGTATTAATTAACAACTGTTGTGGTGTCAAAGAGGTAAGCATACTTGTCTCTAAAACTTGATGTCCCGCCGAGTTCGATTCCCGTTTTTTTTCAAACGCACTCCGTCAATACAGTTTGTCGCGCAAAGTAATGTGAAATAAAGAGTGATACACCTGTTTATGTCAAAGACCTTGGAATAATGAAAAAGCAGTAGGTGAGCATGACGTATATCCATTGAAAATGATTCACGCCCGTAACGCTTCTTTGGAAACGAGGCTGCCATGATGGAGTGCATTTGAACAATTTGGGAATCGAACACAGCGGGTCAACTAGATTGAGAGACACGTATGCTGACATCTCTGACACCGCAACAGGTGATCGAGTGCAGTATCGTTAGAAAACAAACTCACCTGATTCAGGGTTATACCAGATAGTGTCATCTCTATTCCATTGGCGATTTCTAAGTCGGAAACTATATATATATAAAATAAAAAACATATATAAATGCATAGTGTAGTCATTAGAAATGAGACTATAATAATAATATTAAAAGTAGATATGGAAAGTCGAACAGGAAATGTAGCATCAAAGGACCACAGTCAACCACCAACATGCACAGAAACAATCAACGACTACAAAGATAAATAAAGGCAATATAGATATAAAAATCGAACAGGAAAAGCAGCATTCAAGGACGACAGTCAACCACAAACACACACAGAAACAAAGAACAAATTTAAAGATGAATAAAAGGCCAAATAAGACATCACAAACACAAAAGGGTTGACAATAGGGCTACCGCCTTGGAAGTGTCAGTGACAAAAAAGGGCCGCTGGGGGTTTAAACCAGGTTCTAGGGTGCACTAAACCTCACACTTACCCTACTGTCAACCCAATAAAACGGGACAGCGTAAATAAAGAAATCCCCGCCATGAACTATTCTCTAACCAACAAGGCAGCATTAATAGGCAATATAAGTAAAACACAAAGATGCTCTTGTATATATAAATACAAAAAAGCAATAGCCTAGAAAGCCACAAGGAAGGTACTCAATGACTTGGCAGAAGTCAGAGCAACAAGAGAATAAACCATTGAGGGCACGTAAAGACAAGACAAGACAAGACTGCAGACAAACATCAAACGTCACCGTCCTTTTGGGCTTTAGGTAGACGTCATTATAGGGTCCACAGCCTGTCCGGTCATCGCACAATCAAGGAGGAAAGCATAGTGGCGAACTGTAAATGGGTCCACCACCAAGCATGCAGAGCGTTGCAAAATGATAGGGTCATAACCTCTGTTGATAACAACGATAGTATGAAAGCGATCATGGCCAAGGATCTTACGAAGTTTGTAAAACACGTCACCATAGAAGTCAGGTTGTGATAGTCCTTGTAGCAGAAGAGTTCTTAAATTACTTTTATATTTGGAAAGAAGATCAGGGCTACGATGTTAACACGTTGCAAAGGTTTTACGAAGTTTATGGTAACGGTTACCCTGATGGTTACGAATATTAAACTTGTTTTAAACGCGACATATATAACTTATATTACATTAAATATGTTAAAGCAAATCGAAATGACGTATAAACCCTATTAAGATTAATAATTCTACCAGAGAAAATAGTAATACTGTTAATGCTTGTTTTATTCACTTCACAGTACCCAACTCTTATCGGTTCATCTTTAAAAGGATATGATCTTGTAAGGTCAGCTGTGCTCATTTCATAAATGGCATCTCCATAAGATCCATATGATCCATCAACAATTTAATCTAAGCATTTGAACCTTGATAAATCAAACTCAGTTCTTATTGGAACAGGTGAGTCAGCAGTTAAATCACCGTTTGCAGCTAATTTTTCCGTTATATAATTATCGATATCAGCATAACTGTAATTTCCATTTTGGAAAATAATATCTTTCCGATCTTGTCCATGGTAATACCTTAATATTTTGTTATTAAAATCCTCATTAATATTATACCATGAGTAAATCATAGAATTAATCTTATCAAGTCCAATACCATACTGTTAGTTCTTGTCCAATATCAACGATCTATATAATACAGTTGTAAAATTACTTGGTGTATTTGAGCTATTCATTAATGAAGCTTTTTCTGATGGTAATGCATTTAACACAATTTTTAGTTCCATTATACATACTAGTAGATAAAATTAATTACCTAAATAAAACATGTTCAAACTTGTTTTTTCTAAATTAAAAACTTGAATAGTGAGAGATTGCATTACTGATCCGAAAAATAATGCTCTTCTTTCTGTGAGAAATACTTCAAATGTTTCCTTTAGTGTTCATTTGTCATTTTCTAGTTTTGGATATCATAACTTTCGCTGTTCAGCATTATTAAGATAACAATGTATTACGCCCACCTCCTGTATAAGTATTTCAAATATATAACGTCCGGACTTTTTAATAACCAGCCCTCCATCAGTATTAAAACAAAATATTCTTCACTTTTTATAAATGGATCGGCTACAAAAGTAAATGCATCGAGAAAAAGGTCCCGACGAGTTATTTCAAGCGGTTTTCGTGTTGGGTACGATACATATCATGAGCTGCGCCCCCCCATCTATAATGGTTATCCCCCCCCCCTCCCCCCCCCCCCCCCCCCTCTACTGTTGCTTCAAACATTCTAATTCGACTTGCATTTTCTTCTTTTACTTTCAACTCATCAATTATCCCAAGAAGTGCTGTATGGCGACTATCAGACTTTTGATTATATTTCATTATCTAAATCTCGGCTTTTTCATCTTGGACAGCTCTCATTGGTCTTTTGTTTATTATTGTCCACTATTTTGTTCAAAGTAGTCTTTAGCGTCTTGCTATCAACCATTTGATTTTTGTCTTTAATCTTTTTGTTGATATCGTCATCTGTTCATGTAATTGTTTAATTTCGGTTATTTCGGTATCAAAAGCAGTTCTCATTTGTTTTGAAGCATCGGCAATAGCAGCTTCAAGCTCATTGTTATCAACCATTTGTTTATTGATATCTCCAATCTGTTTATTATTAATACTCTCAGCTTGTATTTTTTCACCTAACTTTTTATAGAGCTCGAGAACTTCCACTCCGGCCTCTTTCTATTATAACTCTTTTAAAGAATCACCCAGAAGTTTTATTTCATATTTTAAGCCATTTTAAATTTCAATCGTTTTCCCACGGTTTGTTTGTAATCTCTTTTGTATTATATTTATTTTATCATCAACACTTGTTGTTAAATTTTTCATCATTTCTGGATTTTTTTTCAATATTAAAATCGACTATAACCTTTCTTATTCTTCTTAAAGTAAATTGTTTTGTTGCTACATCATCTGCATCTGCTGGACTACCAAAATTGATAATTCTGTTATTTACCATGTTAAGATCACTTGTGAAGATAATTAACCAGATGTTTTTGTTTTACATACTCAGACAGCACAATACCAACATTTGTAATAGTAACACTCTCAGTACTATCTTCCTCATCAGTGTCATTAATTTCACCTATGAAGTTAGGCCTCACGAATTGGGTTTATCTAAATTCAAAAAGTCATAATGCTTGTCGGTTGCTTTATTGTACTGATCTTTACTTACGTCTTGTTCTCTAGAAAGCATGTTAATTTCATTTTTTTTACTTGGAGTTGCAAAGAAGATATAATGAGAACAATTTAATCGGATGTCTTTTGGAGTTTGTAATAAGACTGTGTTAAATAAATTACACAACAGTTGTTATGCCTACCTTTGATAAAATAATTGATAACATGAGTTTGATTACGTTCACAAACATAGTCATTAAACATAACTATCTTTTGAATATCAGAATACACTCATTCACAGGGATAACTTCATCATTTGAACAATCTCGCATGTCTTCGGTTGGAATTTTATTCTTTTTTTTTGCTATTTCTTCTAGTTTTTGTGACAAGACTTGACACGTTGACTGTCCCAAGTTTTCAGCAAACAGTTAAATCTGGTCGTAGTAAACTAAAGGTTTTAACAACATGTGAACTAATGTATTTGTTTTTCCAAATCCAGAATTACCACAAATAAGCATCCTAAAACAACAGTCTGGCATAAAGTTTGTAATTACCGTTTTCTGTCTCCATATCATAGTTTGGACTTTCCATTATAATGTATAGCAGATTAATTATTATCTAATTTTATTATTATATATGTCTAAAGTTTAATGTGGAATAAAAACAATCCCATACAGTAAAAGACTTGGAACAGAAGAAGAATGTTTGAAAGCTAATCAAGTCAGATATTATTGTTTGTTTAAAGTACTTAACGATTTGCAGAAACTAAAAGCAAGCAAAACCGTCTCCTTTAAGAAAAACACCAAGAAAAATCCCAAGTAGTCTTTCAACTGTAGAAAAATATCCTAACGAACTTTATCTTATAGGGTTAGACATAGTTAGGCATAGTACGTAAAGGAATCAATAATAAATTAAAAAATGCAAAAACAGACAAGAAAGTAACACAGCTAAAAAACAAAAATAGCAGAAGAAGAGAAAACGGCAAGAGCAAATATTTCTGCAATAGAAAAGAAAGAAAAAAAACACCAATTACACAAGAGGGCCAAGATGGCCCTATACCGATCACCTGAGTAATGGTCCATTATCGAACTTCTTCGAAATCTTATGGTCATATACAATATGTTCAAGTTTGGTTAAGATTGTTCAAGAAATGTGGCCTCTGTTGTTTACCGACATTGATATAAAGACACTGACAAAGTTTGATAAAGATCAAATACAAAATGAAGGTGCTAGGGTGTAACCTCTGGGGTATGGCCAAATGTGACCACAGGGCTACATGTAATATATGAGAGCTGTGTGCCTTGTGGTTTCGAGAAGAAGTTTTTCCCTATACAAGTCTGTGTAAAATATGTGACCCCTGGGGCAGAGCCAAATGTGACTCCAGGGTCACCATTTTAATAAAGTTGGTAAAGGACCATAAGCTCGTAGTAAATGCAAAATATTAAACCTCTGGCTCTTACAATATCAGAGAAGATTTTAAAAGTTTCCCTATACAAGTCTATGTAATACTGTGACCTCGGGGCGGGGACAAATATGACCCCAGGGTCACCATTTGAACAAATTTGGTAGAGGATCATAAGCTTATATCAAATGCAAAATATTGAACATCTGGCTCAAGCAGTTTCAGAGAAGATTTTTTAAGTTTTTCCCTGTACAAGTCTATGTAAAACATGTGACCCCTTGGGCGGGGCCAAATCTAACCCCAAGATCACCATTAGAACAAACTTGGTAAAAGACCATAATCTTATAGTAAATGCAAAATAGTAAACCTCTGGCTCTCGTAGTTTCAGAGAAGAAGATGTTTTAAGTTTTTCCCTTTACAAGTCTATGTAAAACTGTGACCACCGGGGCGGAGCCAAATCTGACCCTAGGGTCACCATTTGAACAAACTTGGTAAAGGAATAAAGTCTTATAGTAAATTAAAAATATTTAACCTCTGGCTCTTGTAGTTTCAGAGGAGATGATATTTTTCCCTATATAAATTTGTGTAAAACTGTTTTTTTATTGGGATCACTCTTCGTCCGTCGTCCGTGGCCAAATTTCACACCAGGGTCACCATTTAAACACACCTAGTAGAGGACCATAAGCTTAAAGCAAATGCAAAATATTAAATATCTGGCTCAAGCAGTTTCAGAGAAGAAGATTTTTTAAGTTTTTCCCTATACAAGTCTTTGTAAAACATGTGACCCCTGGGGCGGGGCCAAACGCAACCCAAGGTCTCCCTTTGAACAAACTTGGTAAAGAACCATAATCTTACAATAAATGCAAAATATTAAACCTCTGGCTCTTGTAGTTCCAGAGAAGAAGATTTTTTCCCCCCTGTGTAAGTCTATATAAAACTGTGACCCCCGGGGCGGAGCCAAATTAGACCCCAAGGTCACCATTTGAACAAAATTAATAGAGGTCCTTAAGGTGATGCTACATGTAATACATGAAAGCGCTGTGCCTTGTGGTTTCAGAGAAGATTTTTTAAAGTTTTTTCCTATGTAAGTCTATGAAAAACTTGCAAAATGTCAATATACTAACTTTGGACTCCCAGGGCAAGGACATTTTTGACTCCGGGACTTCATTTGAATAATATTGATAGTCTAGGTTTTGGCAATCAGTTTAAAAGAAAAATTGTCGAAATCTGTCCAGCGGTTCTTGAGAAGAAGATTTTTTAAGGTTTCGATTATATATGGTAATGGCGGCCATCTTGGATGTTGCACTGACCTTATTTTAATAAGTCTAAAAAGCATTTATCTATGGATTATCCATATGAAGTTTGGTCAAAATTGGCTTAGCGGTTTCTGAGGAGAAGTCGTTAGAAGCAACAGTTAACGACGACGGACGGACGGACGACGGACGAAGAGTGATCCCAATAAAAAAACAGTAAAAAAATCAAATAATAGTTATATCATATTTAACTTATCTTAATTTATCTTTACTTATCTTATTTTTATCTAACCTTATACGTACATGTCTTTTTTAAAATGGAAAGAATTAGAAGATAAAATGTAAAAATCAAGTGAACTTGTTAAAGCTGTTGAAAATAAAAGTATTCAAAAAAGAATAGAAAAAGGAGCTAGTCGTGATTTGTACAAAGAAGTTTTTAAACCGGTAACTAGCGAAATAAAGATGAGTACAGTCAGAACAGTTAACTAAACAGTTAGCTACTCTTCTAGAAATAAGCCAGCAATTAACTGCTCTTCCTGGAGCTATAGGCGAGTAAGTAAAAGAACACTTGACAATTTAGTAAAACATGCATCATCATTTACGTATATTTCACAAGAATATCCGGCCTAAATTCATCAAATTTTTGAGCACCGTAATTAGACTCGGACTCAAAATCTCTTTTTTTTTGCAAACCCTATCAACACAAAAGTATGGGTAAGAATTGTGATTTTCAGACATTTTCTGTTAAATTACCTTTGAAATTACTCGTTTCTGTAAGTAAATATAGTAATTTGCTTGTAAAATTGCTTTTATTTGAAATTAAAAAAATTGGGATTTTGAGTCTGAGTCCGATTCTTGTTCTCAAAAATTTGATGAATATTAGGCCTGGTAAAAAGTTAGAGTTAGTAAAAAAAAAAGTGTTTATCCTTATGATAACATGAATAGTTTTAAACTTTTTAAAGAAAACTAAATTACCTGATAAAGATAGCTTTTATTCTAAGTTAAATAATGAACATATTTCAGATGCAGATTATGAACATACTAAACAAATATTGAAAGCATTTAATATTGAAAATTTAGGAGAATATCATGACCTATATCTTAAAACTGATGTCCTGTTACTAGCAGATGTTTTTCAAAACTTTAGAAAGATGTGTTTTGAGTATTACAAATTAGATCCTTGTCACTACTTTAGCAGTCCTGGATTATCTGGGATGCATGTCTTAAGATGACTGGAGTTCAGCTTGATTTAGTAACTGATATTGAACAATATTGAAAAAGGACTAAGAGGTTGAATAAGTTATATTGCAAATATATATTCAAAAGCTAAAAATAAATATATGAAAATGTATGACAGTGAGAAAGAAAGTAAATACATAATAAACCTCGATGCAAATAACTTGTATGGATCGGCTATGTGTCAACCACTGCCTACTTGCAACTTTAAGTGGGTCAGTAAGATTGCGAAAAATGCAAATCAAACTATATTGTCGAGTGTAATCTTGAGTATCCTGAAAAACTATATGACTCTCATAATGACTACCCTCTTGCTCCTGAGAGATAAAATATAAAGATGGGTGATTGTTTGATTATTGTAAGACTTTAAAGGAAAAGTTTAATTTAGGATCTAGTAAAAAAGTAATCTTGTCACAACAATAAAGGATAAAAAGAAATATGTTGTGCATTACAGTGGCTAAAAGTATACATAGACTTTAACACTGCTAAAAGAACAATCGGTAAGAATGCTTTTGAAAAGGATTTCTGTTTAACTAATTATTCTCGTAATGTGGCTCGGTGTAAATTGTCTGAAGCAATTTCTGCGCCGATACGCTTGAGTGGTTTGGCCTTTACTACTTATTTCCTCTCAAACGTGTTCGCTAGGTTGCTTGTCAAACCTCAGATGTATCTCTGTGATTCGATTTGGCAGAGATATGTCAATGGGGTTCTGACAGCACCTTACAATGAACGTAGATAATTGAAAAGTTAAACGGTTGCGAGTTGATTGAAGTACAAATTAGCAAAAGCCAAACCGGTCCCACTGGCGATTGTGTAGGGCCAGTAATAATAATTAATACAATCGCGAGTGGTAAAAAAGATGCGTGTCCTACTGGTTTTTTCCAAACATTTTAGCTATTTTTAATCCGCTTATCATTACGTGGTCCGAGTATTAACTTTCATAACCATCCAACCCCTACTCCAAGAAGCGAAAATGGGGTTGGCTGGGGTATGAAATAAAACCTTAATTTCGGCTTAAAACGTTTGCATATTGTAAAATTAAAACATTAATTCTAAACAGGTTATCGCATTTTTTCAGTTAACATTTTTTTAAACATGTTATATTGTCGAAATGTCTGTTATAATATCCTGCTGATATAAGCTTTCCCATCGTTTAATGGAATTAAGGCGGGACCACGTAATGACATAAAAAGGGTAAATAACCATATCATAAAAGTATTACAAGTAGTATATATACTGAGCGTATCAGGATAGTTTCCCTGATCGGGGCAATCAAGCAGATTATATAGTTGTAGGAGCGTCTGGTAGCAAGTATACCATCGTCATTTGACGTTTGTATCTTGCATTAAGGACGCTGGAGACAACTTGATCATTGCTTGTTTACCCTTTGCTAAGGGAAACGGTCCTGGTACGCTCAGTATATATACTACTCATGCTAGTATGGTGTATCAAAATGGAGACCATTCGAGATATGCTTCAAAGGAGTGATAGAGATGTTGCGAATGGATGTTCACTTCATCGTATAGTAAATGCATTCGTTTCCAGTGGTGTTTGCATTTTTCTTCGATAAATGAATGCAAGGATACCAATGTATTCGTAGATGATCGTACATTTCTAGGATTACATGAACGCAATTACCAGTTACATGTCAGAAATAAAACTTTATAATTCAAGATCAAATTTATGTATTATTTAAGTTGTACACGATCAATACCCGTGAATTGTTAAAACATTTAATGTTCACTCTGCAGAAAAACCTAAAATCTATTCTAAGAAAATATAAAGGCACTAACTTTGTGCTGTAGCAGGGACCGTAGTTGTTGTTGCTGCTGGAACGGTAGTTACTGCGGCAGTTGTTTCCGAAGTAGAGGTGGCTGTTGTTGTAGGAGTGTTCGTTGTTATTGTAGGAGTGGTAGTTGCTGTTGTAGGAGTGGTTGTTGTTGTAGTTGTAGGGATGGTTGTTGTTGTGGTGGAAATGGTGGTTATTGTTGTAGGAGTAACTGTTGTGGTTGTTGTAGTAGGAGTGGTTATTGTTGTAGTAGGAGTGGTGGTGGTTGTTGTGGTTGTTGCAGGAGTGGATGTTGTTGTTGTAGTAGGAGTCGTAGTTGTTTTAGGAGGGGTAGTTGTTGTTGTAGGAGTGGTTATTGTTGTAGTAGGAGATGTTGTTGTTGTAGTAGGACTGGTAGGTGTTGTTGTAGGTGTGGTTGTTGAAGTAGGAGCGGGTGTTGTTATAGTAGGAGTAGTTGTTGTTGTTGTAGGAGTAGTTGTTGTTGTTGTAGGAGGGGTAGTTGTTGTAGTAGAAGCGAGTGTTGTTATAGTAGGAGTGGCAGTTGTTGTTGTAGGAGTAGTTGTTGTTGTTGTAGGTGTAGGTGTAGTTGTTGTTGTTGTAGGAGCGGTTGTTGTTGTAGTAGGAGTAGTTGTTGTTGTTGTAGGAGTGGTTGTTGTTGTAGTTGGAGCGGGTGTTGTTATAGTAGGAGTGGTTGTTGTTGTTGTAGGAGTAGTTGTTGTTGTTGTAGGAGTGGGTGTTGTTGTTGTTGTAGGAGCGGGTGTTGCGGTTGTATGAGTAGTTGTTGTTGTTGTAGGAGGGGTAGTTGTTGTAGTAGGAGTGGGTGTTGTTATAGTAGGAGTGGTTGTTGTTGTTGTTGTAGGAGTAGTTGTTGTTGTAGGAGTGGTTGTTGTTGTAGTAGGAGCGGGTGTTGTTGTTGTAGGAGTAGTTGTTGTTGTTGTAGGAGAGGTAGTTGTTGTAGTAGAAGCGGGTGTTGTTGTAGTAGGAGTGATTGTTGTTGTAGGAGTGGTAGTTGTTGTTGTAGGAGTGGTTGTTGTTGTAGTAGGAGATGTTATTGTTGTAGTAGGAGTTGTTATTGTTGTAGTAGGAGTGGTTGTTGTTGTAGGAGCGGTTGTTGTTGTAGTAGGAGTAGTTATTGTTGTAGTAGGAGTTGTTATTGTAGTAGTAGGAGTGGTTGTTGTTGTAGTAGGAGTCGTAGTTAATGTAGGAGTGGTAGTTGTTGTAGTAGGAGTGGTTGTTGTTGTAGTAGGACTGGTAGTTTTTGTTGGTGTGGTTGTTGAAGTAGGAGTCGTAGTTGTTGTTGGAGGAGTGGTAGTTGTTGTAGTAGGAGTGGTTGTTTTAGTATGCATGGTTGGTGTTGTAGTAGGAGTCGTAGTTGTTGTAGGAGTGGTTGTTGTTGTTGTAGGAGTGGTTGTTGTTGTAGTAGGAGGAGTGGTTGTTGTTGTTGTTGTAGTAGGAGTGGTTGTTGTTGTTGTTGCAGTAGGAGTGGTAGTTGTTGTAGTAGGAGTGGTAGTTGTTGCGGTAGGAGCTGTTGTTGCAGTAGGAGTGATAGATGTTATAGTAGGAGTGGCAGTTGTTGCAGGACTGGTTGTTGTTATTGGAGTGGTTGTTGTTGTAGTAGGAGTGGTTGTTGTTGTTGTAGGAGTGGTAGTTGTTGTAGGACTGGTAGTTGTTGTTGTAGGAGTGGTTGTTGTTGTAGTAGGAGTGGTATTTGTTGTAGTAGGAGTGGTAGTTGTTGTAGGAGTGGTTGTTGTTGCAGGAGTGGCAGTTGTTATTGGAGTGGTTGTTGTTGTTGTAGTAGGTGAGGTAGTTGTTTTAGGAGTGGTAGTTGTTGTTTTAGGAGTGGTGGTTGTTGTTGTAGGAGTGGTTGTTGTTGTTGTTGTAGGAGTCGTAGTTGTTGTAATAGGAGTGGCAGTTGTTGTAGTAGGAGTCATAGAAGTTGTATGAGTGGTAGTTGTTGTTGCAGGAGTGGTAGTTGTTGTAGTAGGAGTGGTAGTTGTTGTAGGAGTGGTTGTTGTTGCAGGAGTGGCAGTTATTATTGGAGTGGTTGCTGTTGTTAAAGTAGGAGTGGCAGTTGTTGCAGGAGTGGCAGTTGCTGTTGTTGTAGTAGGTGTGGTAGTTGTTGTAGGAGTGGTGGTTGTTGTAGTAGGAGTCATAGTTGTTGTAGGAGTTGTAGTTGTTGTTTTAGGAGTGGTAGTTGTTGGTGTAGGAGTGGTTGCTGCTGTTGTTGTTGTTGTTGTTGTAGGAGTCGTCGTTGTTGTTGTAGGAGTGGTAGTTGTTGTTGTAGGAGTGGTGGTTGTTGTTGTAGGAGTGGTTGTTGTTGTTGTTGTTGCAGGAGTCGCAGTTGTTGTAGTAGGAGTGGCAGTTGTTGCAGTAGGAGTCATAGTTGTTGTAGGAGTGGCTGTTGTTGTTGTAGGAGTGGTGGTTGTTGTTGTAGGAGTTGTAGTTGTTGTTGTAGGAGTGATAGTTGTTGTTGTAGGAGTGGTGGTTGTTGTTGTAGGAGTGGTTGTTGTTGTTGTTGTTGTAGGAGTCGTAGTTGTTGTAGTAGGAGTTGTAGTTGTTGTTGTAGGAGTGGTGGTTGTTGTAGGAGTGGTGATTGTTGTTGTAGGAGTTGTAGTTGTTGTTGTAGGAGTGTTGGTTGTTGTTGTAGGAGTGGTGGTTGTTGTTGTAGGAGTGGTTGTTGTAGTATGAGTGGTGGTTGTAGTAGGAGTGGTGGTTGTTGTTGTAGGAGTGGTGGTTGTTGTAGTAGGAGTGGCGGTTGTTGTTGTTGTAGGATTGGTGGTTGTTGTAGTAGGAGTGGTGGTTGTTGTTGTAGGAGTGGTTGTTGTTGTTTTAGGAGTAGTGGTTGTTGTTGTAGGTGTGGCGGTAGTTGTTGTAGGAGTGGTGGTTGTTGTTGTAGGAGTTGTAGTTGTTGTTGTAGGAGTGGTGGTTGTTGTTGTAGGAGTGGTGGTTGTTGTTGTAGGTGTGGCGGTAGTTGTTGTAGGAGTGGTGGTTGTTGTTGTAGGAGTGGTGGTTGTTGTTGTAGGAGTGGTGGTTGTTGTTGTAGGAGTGGTGGTTGTTGTTGTAGGTGTGGCGGTAGTTGTTGTAGGAGTGGTGGTTGTTGTTGTAGGAGTGATAGTTGTTGTTGTAGGAGTGGTGGTTGTTGTTGTAGGAGTCGTAGTTGTTGTTGTAGTAGGAGTTGTAGTTGTTGTTGTAGGAGTGTTGGTTGTTGTAGGAGTGGTGATTGTTGTTGTAGGAGTTGTAGTTGTTGTTGTAGGAGTGTTGGTTGTTGTTGTAGGAGTGGTGGTTGTTGTTGTAGGAATGGTTGTTGTAGTATGAGTGGTGGTTGTAGTAGGAGTGGTGGTTGTTGTTGTAGGAGTGGTGGTTGTTGTAGTAGGAGTGGCGGTTGTTGTTGTTGTAGGATTGGTGGTTGTTGTAGTAGGAGTGTTGGTTGTTGTTGTAGGAGTGGTGGTTGTTGTTGTAGGAGTGGTGGTTGTTGTTGTAGGAGTGGTGGTGGTTGTTGTAGGAGTTGTGGTTGTTGTAGGTGTGGCGGTAGTTGTTGTAGGAGTGGTGGTTGTTGTTGTAGGAGTGATAGTTGTTGTTGTAGGAGTGGTGGTTGTTGTTGTAGGAGTGGTTGTTGTTGTTGTTGTAGGAGTCGTAGTTGTTGTAGTAGGAGTTGTAGTTGTTGTTGTAGGAGTGTTGGTTGTTGTAGGAGTGGTGATTGTTGTTGTAGGAGTTGTAGTTGTTGTTGTAGGAGTGTTGGTTGTTGTTGTAGGAGTGGTGGTTGTTGTTGTAGGAATGGTTGTTGTAGTATGAGTGGTGGTTGTAGTAGGAGTGGTGGTTGTTGTTGTAGGAGTGGTGGTTGTTGTAGTAGGAGTGGCGGTTGTTGTTGTTGTAGGATTGGTGGTTGTTGTAGTAGGAGTGTTGGTTGTTGTTGTAGGAGTGGTGGTTGTTGTTGTAGGAGTGGTGGTTGTTGTTGTAGGAGTGGTGGTTGTTGTTGTATGAGTAGTAGTTTTTGTTGTAGGAGTTGTAGTTGTTGTTGTAGGAGTGTTGGTTGTAGTTGTTGTAGGAGTGGTGGTTGTTGTAGTAGGAGTGGTGGTTGTTGTTGTAGGAGTGGTAGTTGTTGTTGTAGGAGCAGTGGTTGTTGTTGTAGGAGTGGTGGTGGTTGTTGTAGGAGTGATGGTGGTTGTTGTAGGAGTTGTGGTTGTTGTTGTAGGAGTGGAGGTAGTTATAGTAGGAGTGGCGGTTGTTGTTGTAGAAGTGGCGGTTGTTGTTGTAGGAGTGGCCGTTGTTGTTGTTGTAGTTGTTGTTGTAGTAGGAGTGGTGGTTGTTGTTGGAGGAGTTGTAGTTGTTGTTGTAGGAGTGGCGGTTGTTGTAGGAGTGGTGGTTGCTGTAGTAGGAGTGGTGGTTGTTGTTATAGGAGTGGTAGTTGTTGTTGTTGTAGGAGTTGTTGTTGTTGTAGGAGAGGTGGTTGTTGTAGTAGGAGTGGTGGTTGTTGTTGTAGGAGTTGTAGTTGTTGTTGTAGGAGTGGTGGTTGTTGTTGTAGGAGTGGTGGTTGTTGTTGTAGGAGAGGTGGTTGTTGTAGTAGGAGTGGTGGTTGTTGTTGTAGGAGTTGTAGTTGTTGTTGTAGGAGTTGTTGTTGTTGTAGTAGGATTGGTGGTTGTTGTAGTAGGAGTGGTAGTTGTTGTAGGAGTTGTTGTTGTTGTTGTAGTAGGAGTGGTGGTTGTTGTAGTAGGAGCGGTGGTTGTTGTTGTAGGAGTGGTGGTGGTTGTTGTTGTAGGAGCGGTTTTGGTTGTAGTAGCAGTGGTAGTTGTTGTAGGAGTGGTAGTTGTTGTTGCTGTAGGAGTGGTGGTTGTTGTTGTAGGAGTGGTGGTAGTTGTAGTAGGAGTGGTGGTTGTTGTAGTAGGAGTGATGGTTGTTGTAGTAGGAGTGATGGTTGTTGTTGTAGGAGTGGTGGTAGTTGTAGTAGGAGTGGTGGTTGTTGGTGTCGGAGTGGTGGTTGTTGTTGTAGGAGTAGTTGTTGTTGTTGTAGGAGTGGTAGTAGTTGTTGTAGGTGTGGTAGTTGTTGTTGTAGGAGTGGTGTTAGTTGTAGTAGAATTGGTAGTAGTTGTAGTAGGAGTGGTGGTTGTTGTAGTAGGAGTGGTGGTTGTTGTAGTAGGAATGGTGGTTGTTGTTGTAGGAGTGGAAGTAGTTGTAGTAGGAGTAGGAGTGGTGGTTGTTGTTGTAGGAGTGGTGGTTGTTGTTGTTGTAGGAGTGGTGGTTGTTGTAGTAGGAGTGGTGGTGGTTGTTGTAGTAGGAGTGTTGCTTGTTGTTGTAGGAGTGGTGGTTGTTGTTGTAGGAGTGGTAGTTGTTGTTGTAGGAGTGGTGGTTGTTGTTGTAGCAGTGGTGGTTGTTATTGTTTTAGGAGTGGTGTTTGTTGTTGTAGGAGTGGTGGTTGTTGTTGTAGGAGTTGTAGTTGTTGTTGTAGGAGTGGTGGTTGTTGTTGTAGGAGTTGTAATTGTTGTTGTAGGAGTTGTGGTAGTTGTTGTAGGAGTTGTAGTTGTTGTTGTAGGAGTGGTGGTTGTTGTTGTAGGATTGGTTGTTGTTGTAGTAGGAGTGGTGGTTGTTGTAGTAGGAGTGGTGGTTGTTGTTGTAGGAGTGGTGGTTGTTGTTGTAGGAGTGGTGGTTGTTGTAGTAGGAGTGGTGGTTGTTGTTGTAGATGTGGTGGTTGTTGTAGTAGGAGTGGTGGTTGTTGTAGTAGGAATGGTCGTTGTTGGTGTAGGAGTGGTAGTAGTCGTAGTAGGAGTAGGAGTAGTGGTAGTAGTAGTTTTAGTAGGAGTGGTGGTTGTTGTTGTAGGAGTGTTGTTTGTTATAGTAGGAGTGGTGGTTGTTGTAGTAGGAGTGGTGGTTTTTGTAGAAGGAATGGTGGTTGTTGGTGTAGGAGTGGTAGTAGTTGTAGTAGGAGTAGGAGTGGTGGTAGTAGTTGTAGCAGGAGTGGTTGTTGTTGTTGTAGGAGTGGTGGTTGTTGTAGTAGGAGTGGTGGTTGTTGTAGTAGGAATGGTGGTTGTTGGTGTAGGAGTGGTAGTAGTTGTAGTAGGAGTAGGAGGTGTGGTTGTTGTTGTAGGAGTGGTGGTTGTTGTTGTTGTAGGAGTGGTGGTTGTTGTAGTAGGAGTGGTGCTGGTTGTTTTAGGAGTGGTGGTTGTTGTTGTAGGAGTGGTAGTTGTTGTTGTAGGAGTGGTGGTTGTTGTTGTAGGAGTGGTGGTTGTTGTTGTAGGAGTGATGGTTGTTGTTGTAGGAGTGGTGGTTGTTGTTGTAGGAGTTGTTGTTGTAGGAGTGGTGGTTGTTGTAGTAGGAATGGTGGTTGTTGGTGTAGGAGTGCTAGTAGTTGTAGTAGGAGTAGTGGTTGTTGTTGTTGTAGGAGTGGTGTTTGTTGTAGTAGGAGTGGCGGTGGTTGTTGTAGTAGGGCTGGTGGTTGTTGTTGTAGGAGTGGTGGTTGTTGTTGTTGTACGAGTGGTGGTTGTTGTTGTAGGAGTGGTTGTTGTTGTTGTAGGAATGGTGGTTGTTGTTGTCGGAGTGGTGGTTGTTGTTGTAGGAGTAGTTGTTCTTGTTGTAGGAGTGGTAGTAGTTGTTGTAGGTGTGTTGGTTGTTGTTGTAGGAGTGGTGGTTGTTGTTGTAGGAGTGGTTGTTGTTGTTGTTGTTGTAGGAGTGGTGGTTGTTGTTGTAGGAGTGGTGGTTGTTGTTGTCGGAGTGGTGGTTGTTGTTGTAGGAGTAGTTGTTGTTGTTGTAGGAGTGGTAGTAGTTGTTGTAGGTGTGGTGGTTGTTGTTGTAGGAGTGGTGTTAGTTGTAGTAGGAGTGGTAGTAGTTGTAGTATGAGTGGTGGTTGTTGTAGTAGGAGTGGTGGTTGTTGTAGTAGGAATGGTGGTTGTTGTTGTAGGAGTGGAAGTAGTTGTAGTAGGAGTAGGAGTGGTGGTTGTTGTTGTAGGAGTGGTGGTTGTTGTTGTTGTAGGAGTGGTGGTTGTTGTAGTTGGAGTGGTGGTGGTTGTTGTAGTAGGAGTGTTGCTTGTTGTTGTAGGAGTGGTGGTTGTTGTTGTAGGAGTGGTAGTTGTTGTTGTAGGAGTGGTGGTTGTTGTTGTAGCAGTGCTGGATGTTGTTGTTGTAGGAGAGGTGTTTCTTGTAGTAGGAGTGGTGGTTGTTGTTGTAGGAGTTGTAGTTGTTGTTGTAGGAGTGGTGGCTGTTGTTGTTGTAGGAGTGGTGGTTGTTGTTGTAGGAGTTGTAGTTGTTGTTGTAGGAGTTGTGGTAGTTGTTGTAGGAGTTGTATTTGTTGTTGTAGGAGTGGTGGTTGTTGTTGTAGGATTGGTTGTTGTTGTAGTATGAGTGGTGGTTGTTGTAGTAGGAGTGGTGGTTGTTGTAGTAGGAGTGGTGGTTGTTGTTGTAGGAGTGGTTGTTGTTGTTGTAGGAGTGGTGGTTGTTGTTGTAGGAGTGGTAGTAGTTGTAGTAGGAGTGGTGGTTGTTGT
Source organism: Cyrtodaria siliqua (assembly GCA_037043455.1). NCBI lineage: Eukaryota > Metazoa > Mollusca > Bivalvia > Adapedonta > Hiatellidae > Cyrtodaria > Cyrtodaria siliqua. The sequence continues at coordinate 104,469 of JAWPHD010003492.1, read as the reverse complement.
TGTAGATGTGGTGGTTGTTGTAGTAGGAGTGGTGGTTGTTGTAGTAGGAATGGTCGTTGTTGGTGTAGGAGTGGTAGTAGTCAGAGTAGGAGTAGGAGTGATGGTAGTAGTAGCTGTAGTAGGAGTGGTGGTTGTTGTTGTAGGAGTGGTGGTTGTTGTAGTAGGAGTGGTAGTTGTTGTAGTAGGAATGGTGGTTGTTGGTGTAGGAGTGGTAGTAGTTGTAGTAGGAGTAGGAGTGGTGGTTGTTGCTGTAGGAGTGGTGGTTGTTGTTGTTGTGGGAGTGATGGTTGTAGTTGTTGTTGTAGGAGTTGTAGTTGTTGTTGTATGAGTGATGGTTGTTGTTGTAGGAGTGGTAGTAGTTGTAGTAGGAGTGGTAGTTGTTGTTTTAGGAGTGGTGGTTGTTGTAGTAGGAGTGGTGGTTTTTGTAGTAGGAATGGTGGTTGTTGGTGTAGGAGTGGTAGTAGTTGTAATAGGAGTAGGAGTTGTGGTTGTTGTTGTAGGAGTGGTGGTTGTTGTTGTTGTAGGAGTGGTCGTTGTTGTAGTAGGAGTAGGAGTGGTGGTAGTAGTTGTAGCAGGAGTGGTGGTTGTTGTTGTAGGAGTGGTGGTTGTTGTAGTAGGAGTGGTGGTTGTTGTAGTAGGAATGGTGGTTGTTGGTGTAGGAGTGGTAGTAGTTGTAATAGGAGTAGGAGTTGTGGTTGTTGTTGTAGGAGTGGTGGTTGTTGTTGTTGTAGGAGTGGTCGTTGTTGTAGTAGGAGTGGTGGTGGTTGTTGTAGGAGTGGTGGTTGTTGTTGTAGGAGTGGTAGTTGTTGTTGTAGGAGTGGTGGTTGTTGTTGTAGGAGTGATGGTTGTTGTTGTAGGAGAGGTGGTTGTTGTTGTAGGAGTTGTTGTTGTTGGAGTGGTGGTTTTTGTAGTAGGAATGGTGGTTGTTGGTGTAGGAGTGCTAGTAGTTGTAGTAGGAGTAGTGGTTGTTGTTGTTGTAGGAGTGGTGTTTGTTGTAGTAGGAGTGGTGGTGGTTGTTGTAGTAGGGGTGGTGGTTGTTGTTGTAGGAGTGGTGGTTGTTGTTGTAGGAGTGGTTGTTGTTGTTGTTGTTGTAGGAGTGGTGGTTGTTGTTGTAGGAGTGGTGGTTGTTGTTGTAGGAGTGGTGGTTGTTGTTGTTGTTGTAGGAGTGGTGGTTGTTGTTGTAGGAATTGTAGTTGTTGTTTTTGGAGTGGTGGTTGTTATTGTAGGAGTGGTGGTTGTTGTAGGAGTTGTAGTTGTTGTTGCATGAGTGGTGGTTGTTGTTGTAGGAGTTGTGGTTGTTGTTGTAGGAGTGGTGGTTGTTGTTGTAGGAGTGGTTGTTGTTGTTGTAGGAATGGTGGTAGCTGTAGTAGGAGTGGTGGTTGTTGTTGTAGGAGTGGTGGTTGTTGTTGTAGGAGTTATGGTTGTTGTAGTAGGAGTGGTGGTTGTTGTTGTAGGATTGGTGGTTGTTGTTGTAGGAGTGGTGGTTGTTGTTGTAGGAGTGGTGGTTGTTGTTGTAGGAGTGGTTGTTGTTGTTGTTGTAGGAGTGGTGGTTGTTGTTGTAGGAGTGGTTGTTGTTGTTGTAGGATTGGTGGTTGTTGTTGTAGGAGTTGTTGTTGTAGGATTGGTGGTTGTTGTTGTAGGAGTGGTTGTTTTTGTTGTTGTGGGAGTGGTAGTTATTGTAGTAGGAGCGGTCGTTTTTGTCGTAGGAGTAGTAGTTGTAGTAGAAGGGGTTGTAGTTGTTGTTGTTGCTGGAGTGGTAATTGTTGTAGTAGGAGTGGTCGTTGTTGTTATTGTTGTAGGGGTGGTTTTGGTTGTAGTAGCAGTGGTAGATGTTGTAGGAGTGGTGGTTGTTGTTGTAGGAGTTGTAGTTGTTGTTGTAGGAGTGGTGGTGGTTGTTGTAGGAGTGGTGGTTGTTGTTGTAGGAGTGGTTGTTGTTGTTGTAGGAGTGGTGGTTGTTGTTGTAGGAGTGGTGGTTATTGCTGTTGGAGTTGTAGTAGTTGTTGTAGGAGTGGTGGTTGTTGTTGTATGAGTGGTGGTTGTTGTTGTAGGAGTGGTGGTTGTTGTTGTAGGAGTGGTGGTTGTTGTTGTAGGAGCGGTTGTTTTTGTTGTAGGAGTAGTAGTTGTAGTAGAAGGGGTTGTAGTTGTTGTTGTTGCTGGAGTGGTAATTGTTGTAGTAGGAGTGGTCGTTGTTGTTATTGTTGTAGGGGTGGTTTTTGTTGTTGTAGGAATGGTGCTTGTTGCAGTAGTGGTAGGTGTACCTAATATATAAAACGTTCAGTTATAAATTAAAATCATGCCTTTCAAATGTACAAGAGTTTGTACCTTCTGTCTGAATACAAGGGTTAATTAAATTGCAAAGTGAACAATTTACCATTGTCGAACAGTTCCTTATTTTCCGCAATCATTTATTAGCCTTGGTCTTTATTGTCCTGTGTGTTTTCGGTGATTGTCTGCAAACGCGGTTTATTGTCCGCATGTGTTTGCGTTGATTGTCCGCAAACGCGGCTTATTGTCCGTGTGTGTTTATGCTTGTTTTACACAAACGCGGTTTATTGTCCGCATGTGTTCGCGCTGAATATCCGCAAACTCGGCTTATTGTCCGTGTGTGTTTGCGCTGATTGTCCACAAACGCGGCTTATTGTCCGCGTGTGTTTGTGCTGATTCTCCACAAACGCGTCTTATTGTCCGCGTATGTTTGCGCTGATTGTCCACAAACCCGGCTTATTGTCCACGTGTGTTTGCGCTGATTGTCCACAAACGCGGCTTATTGTCCGCGTGTGTTTGCGCTGATTGTCCACAAACCCGGCTTATTGTCCACGTGTGTTCGCGCAGAATGTCCGCAAACGCGGCTTATTGTCCGCGTGTGTTTGCGCTGATTGTCCACAAACGCGGCGTATTGTCCTCGTGTGTTTGTGCTGTTTGTCCGCAAATTCGGCTTATTGTCCGCATGTGTTTGCGCCTATTGTCCGCAAACGCGGCTTATTGTCCGCATCCCAATGTCCGTATAGCTTATTGTAAGTTCCTCTATTCTAGACCTTTAATATCGGCATTAAAGGGACACATGGCAGTCTTGGGGATTGTATTAGTATTTTCACAATAATCATCTCAATATATTAGTCTCGTATCATTTTGACTTTTAACTGCTGATATATAATTAATTAAAAACATTGAGATTTTCTCTTTCGGCGTTATTCAACCATAGCTTTAAATATATCATTGGTGCAATTGAGAGAGAGAGAGAGATAGAGAGAGATAGAGAGAGAATTTGTATAGATGTCTGTAAATCAATGTAAGAAATACAATTGTATGAGAAAATTTTATTATTTAACTTTGTGTAGGATGATGAAAGCTTTTGTGTGTTGAACGCATATTAAATAAAAACAATATCAATATCTGTGTTTTCTAAAAGACAATTCAAAAAACTATCACCAAAGTGTTTTTTAGTTAGAAAAGTTTAAATGTTTACCCGCTTTTTTCTTTAAAATATATTATATACCTATACGAAAGACAATATTCAATGTGAAAAAATAAACTGTAACCAGGCTTGGAATTTATCAACTATTCTTCATTTACTTGAGCTCACAAATATTCCCATGACCTTTAAAAAAACAAAACGTACGATGTTACTATTTATACGTCATGTTAGCAATCGCGATCTTCACTGAATATTCATGAAATACTCTTTTTTTGTGATATATTATGCATTAATTTCTGGGTTATATATTGACTTTTTAGATGTTCTATTTTTTATCGTGATAAGGTAACACCATTTAAAGTAAAGCATTTACAGCTTTAAGTAGCAAAACAACATAAACACAACCAAGTCGTGATTTGGTAAAAATGGACGCAACATTTCAAACTGTCGAAGGGGTGTTGATCGTCTGCATAACTTTAATAAAAAGCCATACCACACATGTGGGTACTTTTTTAAAGTTGCGAATGAAATGAAGAATCACACTGTGCATAAACAAAGCGTCAAATCACTAAATGTCCTTATCTGCAAGTTTGATGGCTAGTTCCATTCAACCCATGTCTTGGTCGTACCCCACGTGATGACAACTACATACTTACAACACCGAGACGGGAATCGAACCCGGATTGAATGGTGAGAAAGGAATGCGCTACCGACAGCGCTATCTGGACACCCTTGTTTGTATTCGACAATGTTTTCTCATTTATTGTATATATACTGCGTGTTTTTGTACGCCTTGAATACCATATTATTTCTAAATATCGGTGTAATTATTTTACGAGAGCGTTTGGAAGAAGAGCAACTTAATTTTACATATCAGGCTTTATGAACATTTGGTTCCAAGGCTCATTCATTAGTTTCCATTGACTTCATTACGTGGTCCCGCCTTAATTCCATTACACGATGTGAAAAATTATATTAGCAGGATTTATAACGGATATTCCGACAAAAAAAACACGTTTAAAAACAATTTTTACTGAATACCTGTTTAAAATTAACCATTAAATATTAATTTTACAATGTGCAAACTTTTTAAGCCAAAATTAAGGTTTTTATTTCATACACCAGCCAACCCCGTTTTCGTGGAGTGCGTGGTCCAGTGGTAGAGCGCCGAACTCCTGATCGAGAGGTCGTGGGTTCGATCCTCCGTCGCGGCCACGTTATTTATCCTTGAGCAAGATAATTAATCCACATTGCTTAGTACTGGTTCTACCCAGGAAGCCATCGAGAGTGATTAATCTAAGTTGCAAGAACTTGTTTCGCAATCGATGTAAAATAAATATGTTTAAAACAACAACCCCGTTTTCGGTTCTTGGAGAAGGGGTTGGATGGGGTATGAAAGTTAATACTGGGACCACGGAATGTAAAACGTATGTGTCTTTTCTTCAAAATTGTAATTAGGTATCGTGAATGCACCTCTAAGATTATAATTGCTGAAGCCATTTAAATACATATATACTAAGTCCAGTATTATGTATTTTCAATAATGGGGAAGTTAGTACCTAGATAGTATCTTAGGCATTGGCAGAAATGACGTGTTTGGTGGTAGAGAGGTGTGTATGCCAGCTGTATGCCATACTCGTAGAGCTGAATGTCGCATCGATTAACAAACATGATATACTTGTAGTATGTGAATTAAAGATCAATGGCCATCATTTTTGTAGTATTATCAATTAACAAATTTAACTCTTAAACATCATATGAACATTTCTTGATAGTCCCGGAGAGAAACATATATTTAAATCCGCTACTGAGCTGTATGTAAAAATAAGTAGTATTTGCATGACGTAGATACTACTTTTACCACTGCGTGACTGCACGGGGAAATGAGGTAAATCTTAATTGTATAGCATAGCTGCACAACTATTGCCAGATAATTGATAAATACATTGACCAATGGATTAATTTACCTGTTCAAAGTTTTCTACGTCATCAAATAAAATCTTATTCTCGCTTTTCACAGATATGGAAAACAATGTGTGAATTGTAAATATATAGTGTTGTATATCGATTTCGATTCAAATAAACATAAACATGTTCATGAAACAAAACATGGCCGGTGAACTTTAAGACAAAGTGTGTAACGCGTGTGCTTCAAGTCTGGACCACAACATGTTTGACGTGTGTTCTTCAAGTCTGGATCATGTGACTGTCATTCAATATGGATCACGTGTGTACTTCAAGCCTGGGTCATGTGACTATAAGACAAACTGTATCACGTGTGTGCTTCAAGTCTGGGTCATGTGATTTTAAGACAAAATGTATCACACTTGTGCTTCAAGTCTGGGTCATGTGACTCTAAGACAAAATGTATCACACGTATGCTTCAAGTCTTGGTCATGTGACCCTAAGACAAAATGTATCACACGTTTGCTTCTAGGCTGGGCCATGTGACTCTAAGGCAAAGCGTATCACACGTGTTCTTCAAGTCTGGACCATGTGACTCTAAGACAAAGCGTATCACACGTGTTCTTCAAGTCTGGACCATGTGACTGTAAAACGAAATCTATCACTTGTGTGCTTCAAGGCTGGAACGTGTGACTGTAAGAAGGTATAACGTCTGTAGATTTAACCGAGATTTCAAATATAATGATGAAGACATGTCAATAGTCAGATAACTATATGCCTGCTACATCCGGCCTTGTGGTGCGCTGTAAGTTGTTTGAAACAGTACATTTGTAAATTACACAATGTCGGTACTTTTTACATACATGGTTTGATTCGTAATATTGTTCAATAGCAAATATTGAAACACATCAAAGGATTTTGAGTTTTCTTCTCTTTTTTCTTCAGTAAAGTACTCTTCTTCATGTGTCATACTTAGGCCATCATAGTTGTTCCTATTGCAAGATTTGTACCAAGGCCATAATTAAAATTATGTTTGTTTGCTCGAACGCGACCGGCCCAAAAAGGTCGGTTAGACTCCAACGTTTTTTTCAATAAAAATACAGTTATTTATTTTTTAGTCATATTCTGTCTGATCCGCATTTTATAAGGTCCCTCACTGTAGACGAGCCCTAAATTGACAGTGAAAATAAAAATATACAGTGTTTCACTCTTCGTTTTTATTAGTTTGGTTTACCAGTTGTTTAAGATAGGAATTGTATGTACAAAGTTAAGATTTTCAGCATTGCAATACGAATCCAGTATACTATCATCTTTAATAAATTTAAATGAAAGTCGTGTTGCGGACAATAAGATGCGGACAATAAGCTGCGGACAATACGTGTCAAGTTGCGGACAATACAAAAACGATGCAATAAGCAGGATACAATAAGCGAAAATGACATGAACCTTCGGATAATAAGAAAAGATAATAAGCATCAATTGCATTCACAAACCAAAAGGAGCATGTACGTTATATTGTTACAATGTATGAAACATAGACGTAATAACACAGAGATTTGTAACTTACTCAAATCGCACACTTTCTCGTATGACACGAGACAAATCTGCAAAATCTCGTCATTCATTTTCTTGTCTTATATTTAAAACAGAAAGAATGTAACAATATCAATGCACACGATATAATTTCTCTTTGTTTCGAGAAAAATGCAGAATCATATTCATGTCACAATTTTCAGAAAAAACTACAACAACAACAACAATAACAATAAAAACAACAACAACAGTAGAAAGTACTAGTACCATGAATATGTCATAAATGACATACAAATTTGAATAACAGTAGATATAAAAGTCGAAAAAGCATTCGAGGACACCAAAAATACGTATATAAACAAATAACAATTACAATGATGGATAAAAGGCAAAAGGTATATGACTTCACAAACATAAATGGTTTGACAACAAGGCTACCACCTTGGAACGGTCAGTGGCCAAAAAGGCCGCTGGGTGTTCAAACCAAACCTCACTCTTACCCTACTGTCTTCCCAAAAACAATACAGTGTAAATAAAGAAATACCCAATGTATTCGAACTGCATGTATATTGTTGTTGTGTTTTTGTTGTTGTTGTTTTTAATTTGAAGACTTTGTTTTAAGATCAATTTCTGTACAAATAAAATATCTCTGTGGTAATATTACGTTTCTGTATGAAACAAACGCATTTCAACATGTGTAAGTTTAGTATCAACTTACGTAAATACGTGTTAGTGAAAGTATCAACTTTCTGTAACGTGTGATAGTTACATTAACACATGTTGTAGCATGGTCGGTGACATTTCCTTTGATGAATGCAGAGCATTAAATCGTTTAATTTAGGTTAACTAAAGGGGCGTGGCTTTACCGTACTACAACTACCGGATATGTAATAGATAGAGTCTGGTCTCAGCGAGTTGGTTTATTTAAACACCGAGATGGGCGTAGCCCATCGAGGTGTTTAAATAACCAACGAGCTGAGACAGACTCTATCTTTTTTGTAGCATGGTGTACTTAGTAACACTGTGACGTCATAGTGACCGTACTCTAAATTCCAATATCCGGTAGTTGTAGTACGGCTTAGCCACGCCCCTTTAGTTACCCTAAATTAAACGATTTAATGCTCCGCATTCATCAAAGGAAATGTCACCGACCATGCTACAATGGAATTTAGAGTACGGTCACTATGACGTCACAGTGTTACTCAGTACACCATGCTACAAAAAAGATAGAGTCTGTCTCAGCTCGTTGGTTATTTAAACACCTCGATGGGCTACGCCCATCTCGGTGTTTAAATAAGCCAACTCGCTGAGACCAGACTCTATCTATTACTTATACTTGGTATAACTTAACATAACAATCACGTGCACCATGTGTTATTATTGTTATTTTTACTACCGGAAATAATTCTAAACTTTCTCTAACACTCGATTGTATGGTACCAACTTACCTACGTATCAAAAACTCTTTCTTGTAGTGTTTACATCTTAATCTTACTTAAAAACGTCCTTGTGTTAAAGTATTATAATGCTGAGTATAATAGTGCGACATTTGATGTATAATAGTGCGACATTTGGTATTGGGTATAATATTGCGACATTTGGTGTTGAGTATAACAGTTTGATGTTCAGTATAATAGTGCGACATTTGATGTTCAGTATAATAGTGCGACATTTGATGTTCACTTTGATAATGAAACAAGGTAAAAAAAACGTTCAAAGAAAATATCAAGGCACTTACGTTGTGTTGACGTAGAGGCAGTTGTTGTGGCTGGGGCTGTTGTTGTGGCAGCGGCTGTTGTTGTGGCTGCAGCTGTTGTAGTGGCAGCTGCAGTTGTAGTGGCAGCAGCTGTTGTAGTGGCTTCGGCTGTTGTTGTAGTGGCAGCAGCTGTTGTAGTGGCAGCGGCTGTTGTTGTGGCTGCGGCTGTTGTAGTGGCAGCGGCTGTTGTAGTGGCAGAGGCTGTTGTTGTGGCAGCGGCAGTTGTAGTGGCAGCGGCAGGTGTAGTGGCAGCGGCTGTTGTAGTAGCAGCGGCAGTTGTAGTGGCAGCGGCTGTTGTAGTGACAGCGGCTGTTGTTGTGGCAGCGGCTGATGTTGTGGCGGCGGCTGTTGTAGTGCCAGCGACTGTTGTTGTGGCGGCGGCTGTTGTAGTGGCAGCGGCTGTTATAGTGGCAGTTGTAGTGGCTGCGGCTGTTGTTGTGGGGGCGGCTGTTGTTGTGGCAGCGGCAGTTGTTGTGGCAGCGGCAGTTGTTGTGGCAGGGGCTGTTGTTGTGGCAGCAGCAGTCGTTGTGGCAGCGGCAGTCGTAGTGGCAGCGGCTGTTGTTGTGGCAGGGGCTGTTGTTGTGGCAGGGGCTGTTGTTGTGGCAGCAGCAGTCGTTGTGGCAGCGGCAGTCGTAGTGGCAGCGGCTGTTGTTGTGGCAGCGGCTGTTGTTGTGGCGGCGGCTGTTGTTGTTGTGGCAGGGGCTGTTGTTGTGGCAGCGGCAGTTGTTGTGGCGGAGGCTGTTGTCGTGGCGGCGGCTGTTGTAGTGGCGGCGGCTGTTGTTGTGGGGGCGGCTGTTGTTGTTGCAGGTGCAGTTGTTGTGGCAGGGGCTGTTGTTGTGGCGGCGGCTGTTGTTGTGGCTCCAGCTGTTGTTGTGGCGGCGGCTGTTGTTGTGGCGGCGGCTGTTGTTGTTGGGGCGGCTGTTGTTGTGGCAGGTGCAGTTGTTGTGGCAGGTGCAGTTGTTGTGGCAGGGGCTGTTGTTGTGGCGGCGGCTGCAGTTGTTGTGGCAGGGGCTGTTGTCGTGGCAGCGGCAGTTGTCGTGGCGGCGGCTGTTGTCGTGGCGGCGTCTGTTGTAGTGGCGGCGGCTGTTGTTGTGGCGGCGGCTGTTGTTGTGGGGGCGGCTGTTGTTGTGGCAGGTGCAGTTGTTGTGGCAGGGGCAGTTGTTGTAGCAGGGGCTGTTGTTGTGGCAGGTACAGTTGTTGTGATAGGTGCAGTTGTTGTGGCAGGGTTTGTTGTTGTGGCGGCGGCTGTTGTTGTTGTGGCGTCGGCTGTCGTTGTGGCGGCGGCAGTCGTAGTGGCTGCGGCCGTTGTTGTGGCAGCGCCTGTTGTAGTGGCAGCGGCTGTTGTAGTGGCAGCGGCTGTTGTTGTGGCAGCGGAAGTTGTTGTGGCAGCGGCAGTTGTAGTGGCTGCGATTGTTGTTGTGGGGGCGGCTGTTGTTGTGGCGGTGGCAGTTGTGGTGGTGGCGGCTGTTGTTGTGGCAGCGGCAGTTGTTGTGGTAGCGGCAGTTGTTGTGGCAGCGGCTGTTGTAGTGGCAGCGGCTGTTGTTGTGGCAGGGGCTGTTGTTGTGGCAGGGGCTGTTGTTGTTGTGGCGGCTGTTGTTGTGGCAGGGGCTATTGTTGTGATAGCGGCAGTTGTTGTGGCCGCGGCAGTTGTAGTGGCTGCGGCTGTTGTTGTGGGAGCGGCTGTTGTTGTGGCGGCGGCTGTTGTTGTGGCAGCGGCTGTTGTTGTGGCATCTGCAGTTGTTGAGGCAGGGGCTGTTGTTGTGGCAGAGGCAGTCGTTGTAGCGGCGGCTGTCGTTGTGGCAGCGGCAGTCGTTGTGGCAGTGACAGTCGTAGTTGCAGCGGCTGTTGTTGTGGCCGCGGCTGTTGTCGTTGCGGCGGCGGCTGTCGTTGTGGCGGCGGCTGTTGTTGTGGCAGCGACTGTTGTAGTGACAGCGGCTGTTGTTGTGGCAGCGGCTGTTGTAGTGGCGGCGGCTGTTGTTGTGGCAGGGGCTGTTGTTGTGGCAGGCTCTGTTGTTGTGGCAGCGGCAGTTGTTGTGGCAGCGGCAGTTGAAGTGGCTGCGGCTGTTGTTGTGGGAGCGGCTGTTGTTGTGGCGGCGGCAGTTGTGGTGACGGCGGCAGTCGTCGTAGTGGCAGCTGTTGTTGTTGCGGCGGCGGCTGTCGTTGTGGCGGCGGATGTTGTTGTGGCGGCGACTGTTGTAGTGGCGGCGGCTGTTGTAGTGGCAGCGGCTGTTGTAGTGGCAGCGACTGTTGTTGTGGCAGGGGATGTTGTTGTGGCATCGGCAGTTGTTGTGGCTGCGGCTGTTGTTGTGGCGGCGGCTGTTGTTGTGGGGGCGGCTGTTGTTGTGGCAGCGGCTGTTGTTGTGGCAGCGGCAGTGCTTGTGGCAGCGGCAGTTGTAGTGGCTGCGGCTGTTGTTGTGGGAGCGGCTGTTGTTGTGGCGGCGGCAGTTGTTGTGGCGGCGGCAGTTGTGGTGACGGCGGCAGTCGTCGTAGTGGCAGCTGTTGCTGTTGTTGTTGCGGCGGCGGCGGCTGTCGTTGTGGCGGCGGCTGTTGTTGTGGCGGCGGCTGTTGTTGTGGCGGCGACTGCTGTAGTGGCGGCGGCTGTTGTATTTGCAGCGACTGTTGTTGTGGCAGGGGCTGTTGTTGTGGCATCGGCAGTTGTTGTGGTAGTGGCTGTTGTAGTGGCTGCGGCTGTTGTTGTGGCGGCGGCTGTTGTTGTGGGGGCGGCTGTTGTTGTGGCAGCGGCTGTTGTTGTGGCGGCGGTTGTTGTTGTGTCAGCTGCAGTTGTTGTGGCAGGGGCTGTTGTTGTGGCAGCGGCAGTCGTTGTGGCAGCGACAGTAGTAGTTGCAGCGGCTGTTGTTGTGGCCGCGGCTGCTGTTGTTGCGGCGGCGGCTGTCGTTGTGGCAGCAGCTGTTGTTGTGGCAGCGACTGTTGTAGTGACAGCGGCTGTTGTTGTGGCAGCGGCTGTTGTAGTGGCAGCGGCTGTTGTTGTGGCAGGGGCTGTTGTTGTGGCAGCGGCAGTTGTAGTGGCTGCGGCTGTTGTTGTAGGAGCGGCTGTTGTTGTGGCGGCGGCAGTTGTTGTGGCGGCGGCTGTTGTTGTGGCGGCTGCAGTTGTTGTAGCAGGGGCTGTTGTTGTGGCAGCGGCAGTTGTTGTGGCGGCGTCTGTCGTTGTGGCGGCGGCTGTCGTTGTGGCAGCGGTAGTCGTAGTGGCAGCGGCTGTTGTTGTGTCGGCGGCTGTTGTGGTTGCGACAGCGGCTGTCGTTGTGGCGGCGGCTGTTGTTGTGGCGGCGGCTGTTGTTGTGGCGTCGACTGTTGTAGTGGCAGCGGCTGTTGTAGTGGCAGCGGCTGTTGTAGTAGCATCGGCTGTTGTAGTGGCAGCGGCTATTGTTGTGACAGGGGCTGTTGTTGTAGCAGGGTTTGTTGTTGTGGCAGGGGCAGTTGTTGTGGCAGCGGTAGTTGCTGTGGTGGCGGCTGTTGTAGTGGCGGCGACTGTTGTAGTGGCAGCGGCTGTTGTAGTGGCAGCGGCTGTTGTAGTAGCAGCGGCTGTTGTAGTGGCAGGGTTTGTTGTTGTGGCAGTGGCAGTTGTTGTGGCAGCGGCAGTTGTTGTGGCGGCGGCTGTTGTTGTGGCGGCGACTGTTGTAGTGGCAGCGGCTGTTGTAGTGGCAGCGGCTGTTGTAGTAGCAGCGGCTGTTGTAGTGGTAGGGTTTGTTGTTGTGGCAGGGGCAGTTGTTGTGGCAGCGGCAGTTGTTGTGGCGGCGGCTGTTGTTGTGGCGGCAGCTGTTGTTGTGGCAGCGGTTGTTGTAGTGGCAGCGGCTGTTGTTGTGGCGGCGGCTGTTGTTGTGGCAGGGGCTGTTGTTGTGGCAGCGACTGTTGTTGTGGCAGGGGCTGTTGTTGTGGCGGCGGCTGTTGTTGTGACAGAGGCTGTTGTTGTGGAAGCGACGGTTGTTGTGGCAGGGGCTGTTGTTGTGGCGGCGGCTGTTGTTGTGGCAGGGGCTGTTGTTGTGGCAGCGACAGTTGTTGTGGCAGCGGCTGTTGTTGTGGCAGGGGCTGTTGTTGTGGCAGCGGCTGTTGTAGTAGCAGCGGCTGTTGTAGTGGCAGGGTTTGTTGTTGTGGCAGCGGCAGTTGTTGTGGCGGCGGCTGTTGTTGTGGCGGCGGCTGTTGTTGTGGCAGCGGTTGTTGTAGTGGCAGCGGCTGTTGTTGTGGCAGGGGCTGTTGTTGTGGCGGCGGCTGTTATTGTGGCAGGGGCTGTTGTTGTGGCAGCGACTGTTGTTGTGGCAGGGGCTGTTGTTGTGGCGGCGGCTGTTGTTGTGACAGAGGCTGTTGTTGTGACAGCGACTGTTGTTGTTGCAGGGGCTGTTGTTGTGGCGGCGGCTGTTGTTGTGGCAGGGGCTGTTGTTGTGGCAGCGGCAGTTGTTGTGGCAGCGGCTGTTGTTGTGGCAGGGGCTGTTGTTGTGGCGGCGACTGTTGTAGTGGCAGCGGCTGTTGTAGTGGCAGCGACTGTTGTTGTGGCAGGGGCTGTTGTTGTGGCGGCGGCTGTTGTTGTGGCAGGTACTGTTGTTGTGGCAGCGGCAGTTGTTGTGGCAGCGGCAGTTGTAGTGACTGCGGCTGTTGTTGTGGGGGCGGCTGTTGTTGTGGGGGCGGCTGTTGTTGTGGCAGCGGCAGTTGTTGTGGTAGCGGCAGTTGTTGTGGCGGCGGTTGTTGTTGTGGCAGCTGCAGTTGTTGTGGCAGCGGTAGTTGTTGTGGCTGCGGGAGTTGTTGTGCCAGCGGCTGTTGTTGTTGTTGTTGCGGTGATAGTTGTCGTTGATCCTGTTATTAATATAGCCGTGTGTAGTATTATCGTGACCATCAAGATTGTTATCCAGCTTTTGGACACAGCCTGCAAAAGTTGATAACATATTCATTCAATTTGTTTTTTGTTATCGCTTCAGATAATGTTCAGTGTATAAAAACATACCGAAGTGTGGAGAAAATATCAAATAACATAAACCTTTAAAACATATTCCAAGAGAAAGAGAGTTTTTTTTGTTTTGTTTTGTTTTTTGTTGGGTATATAATTATAAAGGTATATGTGTTGTCGCTCATGTAAAGGCATTTTCTGTAGTTTTTCATGCGCAGAATTTTGGGCGACTTCTCTTCTAAAACTCTTGGATGGATTTTCCTAAACATTTACAGGAATGTTGCACTTGGTGTCTAGTTGTATTCATTTTCTTTATTTATATACATGCCTATGATTAGAAAAATACATAAAAAGGAAAAATATAACAAAATTAAAAAATTGAAGCGTAGGGTTCCAAAAACCAATATTAAATCTCAATATGCATGGTGACTAGCCTAATAAATTGGCTCCTATGCAGTTTTTTTTTATTCTGACGTTCTATGTAACTGCATATACGCCTAATTTCCTTTGCAAAAAACGCGACTGGAAAAAACGCTCGAACACCCATGTGATATTAGAACGAAATTGAGCAGCTTATCAGACTTATGTGCGTAAACCATGACGATAATCTAACAAAATAATAAGTTATTTACCATTTACTTTCGGTTTTATTTTTTCCGAAGCATATTTTACATAATATATCGGTTTTTCGTAGATCGCTTTACATGTGTATTGACAATATATTGACAAGTGCGCGTTTCTCCCAACGTTGCATGCGCATGCGCATAAGTACACATTTTCCACTGTGGACAACGTGTCACGAAACTGCGTTGTTTATAATGTACCTAGTATAAAGTTTTCAAGTCTTAGGTTAACAAAAGGTAATGGGCGAAGTGTGCCGGGATATTTATTATATATTACCCCTTCAGACATTCTCTTAAAAGAAAAATTAAAAAAATCTCGCTTGTTTTATAGCCTGATCTGGGGGAAAAAGCACCTAACCATAGACCTACTGTATGTCCATGACCTAACTTAAGCTTGTTTATTTTGTTTTGTTATGTTCATTTCATTTAGTGTGTAGGGGGTGGGTGAGTTTACGGGTGGATTCAGGGGGCGACCCACTAAACAATCTGTAAAATATGGAAATTTATATTAAACAAGAGCTGTAGGAGAGCAGCGCAGCTCGACTATTCAGAGAATAATAAATGGTATAGCCAGTATATACCATCCGAAAACAAGGCTAAAACAATGTGAGGGGGTGGGGGTGGGTATAGAAACTCGGGCCGATATAAAAATTATTGTTAGAATCTCATACAAATTATAGTAAAATTTGGGGCAGGGTGACATTTCATTTATTTTTATCAGTTTTAATCCAAAGTTGCTGTCATTTAAAAAAAAGTGTGGTCGAAAGGGAGGAGGAGGGGAGGGAGGAGATACCTGGCGATTTTTTTATTGTGGTCTCATTTCAGGATGGGTTTTTTTATTGATATTTCGTCTGTGTATCTGAATTTAATCTAAATTTCTTTATATGTAAATGATTGCGTTCAAATTAAAATTTTAATATCCAATAATGGAAGATAAATGAAAACAATTTCCCTCCCCCTGTCCTCCATGTGAGGGGAGCCCATAAACCAAAACAATACAGAAATATGAAGAAGAAAAAATAGTTGAGAGTCGTGGGGAGGCGGGGTGCCAGGGGGTTTGTGCGGGGCGGGGACGGAGTAGGGGCGGGGTAACATAGATATATGTGTAAGAATTGACCAAAACAAGACAGAAATATGTTAAAAAAATAAATAAACAAATTGAGTTTCGAGTATTGGTGGGGGGAGGCCCTGGGGTGTTGGAAGGCGGGCGTGGGTTTGGGGCAACATAGCTATATGTGTAATAATTGACCAAAACAACAGAAGAATTGACCAAAACAACAGAAATATGTAAAAAAAAAAAAACGGAGGGGAGAGGGCTGTGTATGGGGTGGGGGTGGGAGGAGGGAGCCATGCCCAAATATGGGTGAAGTACAAATAAGATGCATAATGATATAAGATCCCAAACCAAAATTATAACTATATATACACCAGCTTACATGCAAACCTAGATCTGCCTTTATTGCACATTTTATGGGCCTTCACAATTTGGGTTCCATGGGAGCCCATAATTTGCGGAAGGCAACATTACTTAAGCAACCCTTTACAACATACTATAAGGAAACCAAGTCCCAAATTTAGTTGAGCTAGGATGGGGCGTTGTGATTTATAAAAAGAAATCGTTGTGTGTTTGGTAGAGCTGAACATGGTGATTTTGTGTTCGAAAACAATAACTGTCACTAGTATTCAAATCCACCCCCCCACCACCACCACCCCCCCCCCCCCCCCCCCCCCCCCCCCCCCCCCCCCCCCACCCAACCCACACCCAGGGTTTATGAGATGACGAGTTGTCCGTTGTCAGTTGCCCGTCGTCGTCCTTGTGAACACTCTTGCAACTTCATTATTATTATCTTTACCAAACTGCTAATTTTCATATATGTTATATACTCTTTATTACTGTAGAATAATAAACGAATAAAACAAGTAATGTTAACAATACTATAAATAATAAAATATAACAAAAAATTTAAATCGGCATGAAATATGTGTAGTTTAAACACACTATGTACACAATGTTTTACGATTGTAGCAATAAACGGTTCTATTCTATTCTATCGACGGTGCATGGACCATTGTGGGTTGCGTATGGTGATCTAATATGCGCATTGAACCCTGGGTAAGAATTTCAAACAAGATGGCGGTAAATTTGGATAATTCGGAAATGTGTCAATATATTCGTGATAAATTTGGATAATCTGAGATATTTCATCGTGGCAGGTAAATTTTGAAACACCAATCGACTCAAAAAAAAATCTTCTTTCAACCTATGCATATATAATATACAAACAATGCTGTTTAAAAGGGTGAAACCTTCCCAACAGATTCCGTTGGGAAAGTTCAGTCGTAAAATGTGCAATAATCAATACACGTTGATGCTCGCCAATACGAAAAATTTCAAAAGAGCATTAAACGTGTATTTTAACACACTAGCATGGTGACCTATAATTTTAATTGCATATATTGTCTAACTATATGTTCAAATAAGTGCCTAGGATGTTTGAACAAATTCTGTTATTAGGAACAAAACAAAAAAGGAAAATATACCATTTCTACATAATTTCATAAAAAACTTGGCCTTTTAACAAAACAAAAATTCTAAACAAGCATGGGGACCTCGAATTTTTATTGCACATTTTGTTTTTATATATTATGTTAAACTATGTGCTTAGAAAGTTTAAACACATTCTATTATCATTATGGGCTAATTTGTGCGTAACTTGTGAGTAATGGTCTTAACAGATTTTGTAAAAAAATATAGGTTTTACATAAAGATGAGCTTAAAATGTTGTTATTATTAAATGTGCTTTACTTTAATACAATTTTAGCAGAATTGTGACAAATGAATAAATTATTAGACTTCAAAAATGTCTTATTTAGCTATTTCTTGGACTTGTTCAACTTTTTGGACAGATTGACATGACGTTGGCATTACAAATTATTCTTTAAAATTTTAACAATTATGGTGATCTACCATTATTTTTGCATTTTCTGTCTATATATATAACAGACTTACTGCACAAAAAGTTTAAAGAAAATCTGTTATGCAGAAAAAAATATAGAAAATGTCTTTAAGCTAGTTCTTGTTAACCGAAGACTGTAAGTTCGACTCCGCTCAAAAGTGGTTAGTTCATGATTATCTCCATTTATATTATTAAATATATGTTCTTGAATGTTTTCTCGTATACTTCAGCGTTTCCTCGCTCTATTAAAACGAAGGAACGATAGAGATTCAAGCGTTCCTAAGCTATAGTTGAGCACCCCCGTGCTTAAGTGGAGCATTCCCATGATGTAGTAAAGTTTGGCAAGCTCTAGTATAAAACTCACCAAAGGGAAGAATATCACGCAGATGTAATTATTTTTTGTAACGACTGTATATTTTCCAACATGTTTTTGTTTTCCTTTCGAAATAGATCGCTTTCGTGTTAAGTCGTCTGTCGTATATGCAAACTTAGTTTTATGCATGGAAGTGTGGTATGTAAGGTTTAATTAGTTGAAATAGCTTGGTGTATTATGCAGGTATTGCGTGATGTCTTCAGAAACTTCTCCGGAAAGTGTGCATGGACCCGTTCCGAACAAGAGCATCTGAAAGCAAAATACGTTCACTTGAAAATACTTAACTAGAGCATTGGAACGATTTATATGAGCTTGGGAACGCCCTTCTACAGCGCGTGGACTCCTACAACGTGAGAACGCTTTACTGCAACACGAGATCTTGTTTCTTTCCTAGAGCCTAGGAATGTTTTACTACAGCAACGGAACGATTTACTGCAAAAAGAACGCTCTACTAGAGCGTGGGAACTTTTGAATATAGCGAGGGAACGTTCTGCTTTTTAAAAAATATACGTGCCTACTGGGTGTGTTGGTGAGAGGGTGTGGGGTGGGAGTGGGTGGTTGGGTGAGGACTCCGTAGGAATCGATACTTGTAATTAGGAGTATTTATTTAAAAGTGTTGTACACGTCTTCATAATTAAACGTGGTAAACTAAAACTTAATTTTAAATAACATAATCGTGACAAGCTGAAATTGTTTTGTCTTTTATTTGTATTTTATTTTAATTATTTCCTTCAGAATAATTTTACTAATTACTTGCATTTTTTTTTTATTATTATTTTTTTTCTTTTTCGTTTTAATAATTGTTGATTATATTGCACCAATAAAATAACCCCATGGTAACAATTTAAAAAACTCCAAATTTAATTTATTTTATTTAATTTTTCTTGAAATCAAAAATCATACTTGATTACTATATCGACGTGCTAATACTAAAGCATGACAAATACTTCAAAATTACCGTGTGTCCCTTGAAAAAGAACTAAGTATTCGCTTAGAAACAGCTGAATAAATAGACAGCAAAATAAAGACTTGTACACACGATATTTCAATCAGATTGGACGCTCCTCAACCTCACGCGGCGATGTTTAATAGTTTAATACCGTGATTGTTTGACCGCCGTCGAACAGGTACGCGAAGAGGCTAATTAAGATGTTGAAGTCGCGCATACGTTTACCAATAAATCTTTAATGTAACCAAAGGCTTGTTTCATTACAGTATATCGACAGACGAATGTCACTATTTCTATTTGACAATGCACAGACATTTTTAAACTTCCTATCTGAACCAATGAAGTAGCCAAAATATCACGTGACACGTTAACTTTTCCTTCTATCACCTCTTTCATTTATTCATTGATTTTGATGAGAATTCCTTTAAAAGATTCATAATGAATACGAAAATGGAATTATGATAAGTGTTTTTTGTTTGAAACATAAGAAGGTGTATAAAAAGTTGTTTAAAGATTTAAAAAAGTCTCATCATCATTGGATTTTTCTCATAAAAATCAAGGTTTGACATGGTGAACATTTCCGTTGAACTCCTTTTTTGTTTAAAATGGTAGGGTAAGAAAAGTGCTATCAGAATTAAATTTGTGATGGGTTTTGGCATAAATAAAAGTTGTATCTATAAAACTCTTCAAGATGCAAGTGTTTAAAGTTGGGCAACAATTTGTGAACTTTTCGCAATGTCCCACGTGAAATTCAGGTAAATTTCACAGTGTCCAATCTGTTTGTTATTATGTATACATTGCAATTATTACTGTAACCTTGCCAATGACGTTACCGAATAGTACTGTTGAGCATTGCAATTTTTGTTACATACGTTATTTAAGTTATATGTATTGTTATTATCTTAAATTTAATTGAAATTATATATGTAACATGGTTTATTAAAAATACTCAATGCTGATTGGTTATTGGGGAAGTCCAATACTTCTGACGTCATGTACGTCAACTGTTAATTAAGACGTCATGTTTAACGCCAGCAAGCCCGTCAACTGTTGAGAAACCTGGTATTTATCTGGGATAATTTAAATTCGCTTGAAAGGTTTTATTTCTTAAATCAATACCTCTGACGACACGTCCTTCAACCGTTAATAGCCTACGTCATTTTAGACGATTTTCAACGTCGGAAAACATCCAAAAACAATTACGTTAGTCTAAAGTAACGTTAATTCAAACAAAAATTGAAATGATTAAAAACACGATAAAGCTGTATATTTTGTTTCGTTTGGTGCTGAGAGATGAACATACAATGTAAGTTGTGAGAATTGTTTGCATTATGGTCAATCTCTCGACTTGAAAAAAATTGTGTTTAATATACATAAAAATCTACGTCGGATAAAAAAATTAAATGGTTCCAGCGGGCACATATTGTGTGAGATCAAAACATGGTGCTTGAGACTTGAAACACATCAAAACCGCGAGTCTTCAAATCCCGCCCCACCAGGTATTAATCTGGGACAATATAAACCCGCTGGAAATATTTTATTTCTTAACTAAGTAAGTAGTGACCTCGAGCTTTTAGAGGCCTGTTTTGAACCTCCGCATGAGTGACTATTCGAGACAGGTTTGTAAGTAATAGTAATTATAATAAAATGATGCATCGACATATTGATAAACTTCTCTTTTTTTTTTTTGTTATGAAAATATTTTGTTTTTCAATTAGCAAAATTATACAATAACACACATATTAACAAAGAGCAGTTACATTTTCTAAATACATGTTTACATTATATAAACCAACAAAACACATGTTTTATTATACACTTGTGTCTCTCGAAAAATAAGATTATGTTAGATATGAGAGGCTGTTAGAACGGTAATGGAAGGACACCATAGATGAAAAGAATAGCAGAGAGGAATATAAGTGTACCACCACACTGTACGAGCTGTTTTAAACGTGGTCAGTTCTAAGCTGTTCTAATGTTCCCATTTATCATTGTGTTGTCTTATTTTTTTCTCCAGATGTCGCTATTATTCTTTCTATGTTTTCAATTTTGTTTAAATATAGTATAAAGGTTGCAACACTGGGAATTGTCTTTGTATATTTACTTTTGAAAATAAAGTACTTCGCAATCATTAATTAATGAACAAAGTAAGACGCTTTTGCCATAATTCCAAATAAAACCGTTTAAAGTATACATTGCAATGATTAATACAGATTAACACGTTTTTGACTTCTGTCATATTGGTGTGTATATAAATATATACTTTTATTTTATGATAAGCAATGAAATAATGTGTTTTATCAGTGAAATAAAAGTTTTATTCCATACTGTGGAATATAGAGTTTTATTTCCACTGTAGCTGCCGGGACTACTTTTTTAATGTACAACCAACACAAATGCATGCACAGTAACACAAGATATTCCTACTGTTATACTGTTAAATCCACTGTTTATTTAATTACTTTCTTTCTGTGACGTTAATGGTTTTCAAAAAAGGTGACGTTATGTAACGTTTCGTTATGTCATCGTGACTAGGAAAGAAGCGTGTGTAAAACGGTATAGTTATTGAAATTGCTTAAATAATTGTTTGTAAAATCAAAAAATAAAAAGAAAATTCGTTGTTTTGTCGTGAATAACATATTTTATTTCATCTCAAAGTGAGAAACCATTTATATTTTCACTCATGCTTTGCATTCGTGAAAATATAAAGTTTTCTCACTTCTCGATGAAATAAAATATGTTATTCACTCCAAAACAACAAATATCCTCTATTTATACACTCCCAAGAAAAATAATTTTTATAAAAAAATAATTGGACTGAAAGATTTGTTAGTAAGTGTTCTCTCTAATGATAGAGAAATGTATTTGATTACAAAAATAAGTTATATGTTATATGCCATTTATTGCCGTGTATACATGTATTTTTTTGGGTTTTGTTGGTCTTTTGAATTTTTAATAAATATATTTTTATGCTAATTTGTCGTTTTTTACGCCTCCCTCTTTTTGAAGAGCATCAGTTTTGTTATCAGTCATCGTGAATTATGTGTTATATAAATTTGCTTGAATCAGGTGTTGTTTAAACATATTCTAGTTCTACATGCTAACAACACTTATATTTAGATATAGTTCATAGTCAATAACAACACTTATATTTAGATATAGTTCATAGTCAATAACAACACTTATATTTAGATATAGTTCATAGTCAATAACAACACTTATATTTAGATATAGTTCATAGTCAATAACAACACTTATATTTAGATATAGTTCATAGTCAATAACAACACTTATATTTAGATATAGTTCATAGTCAATAACAACACTTATATTTAGATATAGTTCATAGTCAATAACAACACTTATATTTAGATATAGTTCATAGTCAATAACAACACTTATATTTAGATATAGTTCATAGTCAATAACAACACTTATATTTAGATATAGTTCATAGTCAATAAAGGATAAGAAGAAAAAGAGTAGTATGTCATTATTTTGTTCCTATCCTTGATTTGAAGTTGCTTATGAAACAAACCTCATTCACAGTTTATTATATGCATATTATGTCCAACAGATTCTTCGTGCTATTTTTCATATACATGCAGGGGCGTACCTGGGCATACGCACTGACGCACGTGCGTACAGGCTATTAAAGAAGCAAACAAATAAAAAAAGGCTAAAAATGCTAAAAATGCAATAAAAACTGAAGGTATAGGTGTGTTAGGCACATTTGTGAATCCAAAACTAGATAGTGCGTATAACTAAATTAGCCCCAGGAACGCCCCTGACATGTATGCATATGTTTAGTCTCCGCGCAATCTTACTTTAAAAATGCATGTTAGTAGGTATTTTTAGTGGTAATAGTAGTAGTAGTAGTAGTAGTAGTAGTAGTATTAGTAATTATTATTATTATTATTAATTATTATTATTATTATTATTATTATTAATATCATTATTATTATTATTATTATTATTATAATTATTATTATTATTATTATTATTATTATTATTATTATTATTATTTATTATTATTATTATCATTATTATATTATTATTGTTATTATTATTATTTATTATTATTATTATTAATATTTATTTATTTATGTATTATTATTATTATTATTATTATTATTATTATCATTTATTATTATTATCATTATTATATTATTATTATTATTATTATTATTATTTATTATTTATTATTATTATTATTATTATTATTTATTTATTTATTTATTTATTATTATTATTATTATTATTATTTTAATATTATTATTATTATTATTATTATTATTATTATCATTTATTAGTAGTATCATTTATATTATATTATTATTATTATTATTATTATTATTTATTATTATTATTATTAATTTATTTATTATTATTATTATTATTATTATTATTATTATTATTATTATTATCATTTATTATTATTATCATTATTATATTATTATTATTATTATTATTATTATTTATTATTTATTATTATTATTATTATTATTATTTATTTATTTATTTATTTATTATTATTATTATTATTATTATTTTAATATTATTATTATTATTATTATTATTATTATTATCATTTATTAGTAGTATCATTTATATTATATTATTATTATTATTATTATTATTATTTATTATTATTATTATTAATTTATTTATTATTATTATTATTATTATTATTATTATTATTATTATTATTATTATTTATTATTATTATTATTATTAATTTATTTATTATTATTATTATTATTATTATTATTATTATTATTATTATTATTATTATTATTATTCAACTTAAGATATACCTTTCATACCGAAATATTTTAAATAAATCACGGAAGACAAGGAGAACTTTATCCAGTTATAAGCATTAATGCATTTTATAAGCTTTAAACAATATTTAATCCTTAAAACTGACAAACTCCGTAAGATCCTTGGTCATGATCATTTTCAAAGGCACTTTAATACAATTGTTACAAAAAGTTTATCGGTAGAGGCTACGGCCCTTTCATGTTACATGTTGACCCCTTATGCTTTCCTCTTTGAGTGTTCGATGACTGGGCATATTTGAAGACCTTCTAATTCCCGTTGTTTGTCTCTTTCTTGTTTTGTCGTGCCCTTATGGTTTATTCTCTTGTTGCTCTGGCTTCTGCCGAGACAATGAGTACTTGCTTTGTCACTTTATAGACTTATGAATTTTATATTCATACATACATGATCATCTTTGTGTTATACTTTATATTACCTATTAACGCTGCCCAGTTTGTTAGAGCATATAGGCTTGCGGGGATTTATTCACACTGTCCCGTTTTATTGGGATGACAAAACGGTAAGATTGAGGTTTGAGGTTTGATGCACCCCAAAACCGGGATTAAACCCCAAGCGGTCGTGTTGCCACTAACGGTTCCAAGGCGGCAGCCTATTGTCAACTGTTTTATGTTAGCGATGTCATATACTTCGCCTTTTGTTTATACATGTTTGTGTTGCTTGTTTTGATGACTGCTTTGGGTTGAATGTGGTCCTTCATTGCTACATTTCCTTTTCGAATTTTATATCTACTTTTAAGTTTATATATTCAACATTGTTTAGTTGTGTTTTTTTCCAAAGGATTATCTCCAAGGATTACCTCAAAGGATTACCTCAAATCAATATTCTCAAATAAGTATTTATAAAAATCTAAAATCTGTAAAAAAAATAAATATGGCTGCCCATTTTTTCAATCCGTTATATTACCAAAAGTACAAGCATCCAATTAAAACCATTGTTTAGAAAATGTTGTAAAACTTAACAATTCCATTTGGAGCTGCAGAGGGTGGTATGGGCCGCCAGAGACGTTTAGCCCTTTGTGAGCCCTTTGTGAGCCCTTTGTGAGCCCTATTTGATAAATTAATGTGAAACAAATGTAAATGCCAAATTGAAATATAATTAGTTCAATCATTAACATATATATTTTACAAACTGAAGGAACTATGCAAATGCTTAGATACTTAGTAATATATGCTGGGGGAAGCAACAGGTGTGTTGTTGTAACAATGGTGACCGTGTTGTTAGAACGATGGTGACGTCACAACAATTAATATTGTGGTTAAATAATAGATTAGAGTATGGTCTTTTCGAGCTGACTGAATTAAAAATTTAAACATCGAGATGGGAGTAGCCCATTTAGGTGTTTAAATCAATAAACGAAACGAGACCATATTCTGTTTGTTTTGTAGCATGTCCATTTCAGCTGTCTGCCATACTCTAACGTCCAATAACTGGTAGTCTGAGTACACCATTTATTCTGACAGTAGTTATTTTCAATTAAACGATTTACACCTGAGCAAATACAAAGGGAATTCCAGTGATCATGCTACAAGTGTGGAAAGGTACACAGTACTGTTTTCTTGAAGATAACTGTGAAATAGCCTGATTGCGTGTTTATCCAGACAAAGGAGGACATTTCATTCATCGTTGGGATGAGCTGCCGTAAACGGAATAATTAATGCCTTACGTGTTCCCGCTTTAATTCCATTAAGCGACAAAAAGCTTTTATTAGCAGGATTTTATAACGGATATTTCGATAATAAAACACGTTTAAAAACATTTTTTTTACTGACAAAATGCGATGACCTGTTCACAATTACCTAATAAATGTTTTAATTTTACAATATGCAACCTTTTAAAGCCTAAATTATGGTTTCAATTCATACCTCAGCCAACCCCCATTTTCGCTTCTTGAAAAAGAGGAAGGATGGGGTATGAAGGTTAATACTCAGACCACGAAATGCGTAAATCAATCTATACGGGGTAATAACCTGGTTATTACAGAACTTTCAAGAACGTATATTTCACAGATTCCTTTATTTATAGCTTTTGTTTTTTAGTTTTTTCGAAGAAAATACGTGGATAAGAACACTGCCAGCAAGTTAACCCTAGAAACCATTCATGCTAAGTAAGTTATCAACTAGCGTCCTTTATAATGATTCATGGTGATCGAGTATGTGTGATTGTGTGTAGTCTTAAGGTATATAGTCCTACCACAAGTTAGGGCACTTTACTATCTGTTATCACTTTTATGAGATATATGACTGTGCGATATATTCTGGACAATAAAGATCACCAATGGTAATTAGTCGCAGCGTACTTTATGATGCAAAAGAACCTTAGCATATGTCGTAGTCTAAGATCGCACGTAAAAGTAGAGATATACAAATGGAACAGGAAATGTAGGACGACAGTAAACGACAAACATACACAGAAAGTAATTTCAGAGTAGTCGTTAGAAGTTTTCATATATAACTCTATGTAAGCAAAGATGGCCACTGGCAACCATGTTTAATGTTGAATCAAAATAATTTTCATCAAGGACCAACAACATGTCAAACTGATCATTTTAGAAAAAGTCCTATATATATCAATATCACTTATAGTTTTCAAGAAGTAGTCGCTACAAATTTGTTTTTTAAAAATCTAATTTGAGCCATGGCGGCCATCTTCAATTTTCGACATGAAATTTTGTTAGGATCAACTACATATCAAGAGCAATATTTCTGTGAAGTTTCATCAAAATCCTTCGAGTAGTTTCAGAGGAGTAGTCGCTACTCATATATAACTCTATGTAACCAAAGATGGCTGCTGCCAGCCATGTTTAATGTCAAATCAAACTGATTTTTGACAAGGGTCAACATCATGTCATGCTAATCATTTTAGAAGAAGTCCCATATCAATATCACTTATAGTTTTCAAGAAGTAGTCGCTAAAATCTTGTCTTTTAAAAACCTATTTTTAGTTGTGGCGACCATCTTGAATTTCCGACCGATCTGAAATTAAGCTAGGATCAACTAGATATCAAGATCAATATTCCAGTGAAGTTTCATGACAATCCGTTAGGTAGTTTCAGAGGAGTAGTCGCTACAAGTCTTTACTACATAACTCTATGTAAACAAAGATGGCCGCTGGCATCCATGTTTTTCTATAGAATAAAAATAATTTTCGACAAGGACCAACATTATGCCATGCTGATCATTTTATAAAAAGTCCCATATCAATATGACTTACAGTTTTCAAAAAGTAGTCGCTACAAACTTGTTTTTTAAAAATCTATTTTAGCCGTGGCGGCCATCTTGAATTTTCGGACGACCTGACATTTTGCTAGGACCACCTAGACATCAAGCGCAACATTCCTGTGAAGTTTCATGAAAATCCGTCAAGTAGTTTCAGAGGAGTAGTCGTTACAATTTTTTATTATATAACTGTATGTAAACAAAGATGGTCGCTTGCAGCCATGTTTAAGGTCAAATCAAAATAATTTTCAACAAGAACCAAAATCATGTCATGCTGATCATTTTAGAAAAAGTCCCATATCAATATCACTTATAGTTTTCAAGAAGTAGTCGCTACAAACTTGTTGTTTTTTTAAAATCTATTTTTAGCCATGGTGGCCATTTTGAATTTCCAGCCGACCTGAAATGTTGCTAAAATCAACCAGACATCAAGAGCAACATTCCGGTGAAGTTTCATGAAAATCCGTCAAGTAGTTTCAGAGGAGTAGTCGCTACAATGTTTTACTATATAACTCTATGTAAACAAAGATAGCCGCTGGCAGCCATGTTTAATATCGAATCAAAACAATGTTCAACAAGGACCAACATCATATCATGCTGATCATTTCAGAAAAAATCCCATATCAATATCACATATAGTTTTCTGGGAAGGGTTTAAACTAATGTTGGTAGAACTTGTTACCCGACCCATTTGTCATTATAATATTTCTATTGTATGTATGTGGATATTATTCTGTCTGTGAAATATTGGCAATAAAATATGTTTAAATCTTTTTTGCTAGGATCAACTAGATTTCATGAGCAACATTCCTGTAAAGTTTCATGAAAATCCATCCAATAGTTTCAGAGGAGTAGTTGCCGCAAAAAGAAGTTTACGGACAGACAGACGGACAGACGGACGACGGACACCGCACCACGGCATAAGCTTTGCTGATCTTTGATCAGTAGAGCTAAAAACTAGAAAGTAAACATCCTTCCATCCATAAGTATCGACACTTTCTCATTTACAAGTCGAGCTCCCAGTGGGATACGAACCGGCACCGATGGGAGGTGAGAGAATGCTTTAAAAGCAATGTCTTTACCATCGCGGCAAAATAAAATACATGGACGTCATGATGTTCGCTTAATGATGGATTTAATCAACATGTGTGCATACAAAAGTATACAAAAATTGTCCAGTGATGTCGCGCTTATTCATGTGCCTATAGTTTGGTGCGCTTGTTTTCTGCAGTAGCTTGAGCAATTTAAATAATACATACATAAATTGTATATCATAACTGGAATTTTAGGCTGAAATATAAATACCATAGTTTTGAAAATCGGTTGAGAAATAAATAGCCCAAATGATTTTTTGATAGCGTTTTTCCCATGTAAATTCCTTGTTGCTGGGACAGCAGAAAATTAAGAAATTTCAAATAACTTCCGTTACCCTTCATATTTTGCTATAAAACTTTCAGGGTGTCTTTATTTACGAATATCCAACAATCTAAAACCATTTTTTAGTAAAAATTCTAAAAATAAAAGTCGTTTTTATGCAGCAGAATTTTGCATTGATAATTCCCCATCAAAAACAACCTCAGCGCATGATTTTTTTAATTCTCAACCAATTTTGAAAAGTTTTTAAATTGTTTCACTCATATACAACTTAAATATAAACGAACAATTATATATAACGATGAATAAAAGGCAAGATAAGACATCACAAACACACAAGGATTCACAATAGGGCTACCGCCTTGGAACGGTCAGTGGCAAAAAAATACTAGATGAGTTTTGTCTGAAATGTCCAAAAGACCTTTGGCTGAAACAAGCTACCCAAACAATAGTCATAAAAGTAGATACAAAAGTCGAACAAGAAGTGTAGCATTCACAGAACGCAGTCAATCACAAATCACCGAGCAGTTGCGTAACCACGTGATCACCCATGTGATCTCTTTGTATATCCCGGAGGCCGTTTTGCTGTCGGAGGAGTATGAACTGTTGGAGAGTTTGAGTCAACCAAAAATGCGCTTTCGAAAGCAGCAGTAATTACATGGATAAATAATCGTCAGGAAGCAAAGTATCAAAAACATAAAAGGGTAAATAATAAGGGTACCACCTTGGAACGGTGAGCTGGTGGTTTAAACCAGGTTCTAGGTCATACCAAATCACACTTATAACAGTTAGTCATCACTGTTAAACATGTATGTTTTACTAGGAAAATCTTATCAAGGCCGAATCCTCTAAAACAAAACTAGGCACCATTAATGGGCGATATAAGTCAAACACAAAGATGATCATGTATATATGAATATCAAAACAAACGTCTAGAAGGCCGCAAAGTAAGTATTCAATGACTTGGCAGAGTACGTTAATAAACCGTAAAGGGCACGACAAAACACATTTGAAGACAAACATTAACCCTTAACCCGCTAAGCACAAATATAATAGCATTTGCGTCCATTGTAAATACATATCTGCCTGCGAGTAACACGCAGGCTGATATGGGTTTACAATATCCGGCTGCTCATCAGTCATTTCCAAAACACCCCTTTGTCACATAAATGGAATGGTCTTAATTCAAAGAAAGAACAGTCCATTACATATATGTAGTGGGTTAAGGATTAAACGTTACCTTCCTTGTCAGGATTTAGGTAGACGTCATCGATGATCCACAAGCTTCAGGGTCATCGCACAGTCAAAGAGAAAAACAGATAGACTAACTGAAAATATGCCAACAACTTTAAACATACAGAACGTTAAAAGATAACGCGTGCATAACCTCTTTTGATGAATTTCCTCAAAGGTGTGATAAAGATTGTAAAAAAGTGATCACGACCAAGGATCTTACAAAGTTTGTAATCTCGCGGAAGTACGGATATCAAAATGAAAACTGTGCATAGAAGGCCTATGCTGAAACACAGTTCGTGACATAAAATGTTAATAAAACATTACGCGATCCCGCCTTAAGCGATGGGAATATATTAGCACCATTTTATAACGGATATTTGGACAATAAAACACGCTTAAAAACATCATTTACTGAAAATAAATGCGATAACCAGTTTAAAATTACCTATTAAATGATCTAATTTTACAATATTCAAACTTTTACGCCGAAATTAAGGTTTCATTTCATACCCCAGCAAACCCCGTTTTCCCTCCTCGGAGAAGGGGTTGGATGGGGTATGAAAGTTAATACTCGGACCACGTAATTGGTGAAGGATGACATTTGCAAATAGCCATTTTATTAATTATCATGTACATTAGATTATCTGATATTTAATCATTCATTATAGGTAAAACTAATAAAAAAAGGACTAATCATGTTAATATGGTCGGTAATTTACTTGTTTTTTACTTTATCTGAGTGAATGTTTATTATTTACTTTGATAAATGTGTTGGATAGAGTTATATGATAACGAGTTGAGGCTGCGTCGAGTATCATATCTTTTTATTCAAAGAGTTTATTAAAGTCAAAAATGTAAGATTCTATATATAACATAACCCCATACGACTACCTAGTACATGGCATCATTTTGTAAGAGAAAATCTAACATAGTTTATTAAAATACTCAATGCCGATTAGTTATTGAGGCAGTAGTACATTTTCTAACATCAGCTCTGACGTCGCATGAGTTAACCGTTAAGGCATCATTTTAAACGCTGGATACATTCAAAACAACATTGTAATTACACCAAGTCCATACGTTACCCGTTGATGTGTGGAAGTAACAACATGTTGTGGTGGAATAACGCCTCAATGGGGTGTAAATATACACCGAAGGTAAGAAAATGATTACTTGTTTGTTCTTACTTATATTTTTCCTAAGTATGACATAACGCAAGGTGTAGTGCATACATTTTCGAACACTTGCCTGAAGGTTGTTTTGTCTAACGTTTGTCGTTTTTTTCCAAAAATTCGATGAAATTATGACTTTTTCTACCCAAACAGAATAAAGTGCATGCATTAAATCTTGCTGTACATTATTCTGTGAAGTAAATGACACTCTCCTACTCAATGTTTTCAAGTTTGTTTGGTATCTTTACAATCCAGGATGGTATTTTGGGCATCTTTTTTGTAACGCCATTGATGTGGTGGAGGTACTGTAAAACGAAGTAACGCCTCAGGTCAGGTAGCATTTTAAAGAAACGCTTATTCATCTTTTTTTCAAGCACACAAACACGTTTTTATCATCCGCATGTTTCAGCATTTGTTAGCTTATCCATATAACGATTATATTGGATATATTGGGAATCCCATGTCTCTTATTTACGTCTTTACAAATGTAGATTGAGTTGTCATAGACACGAACATGCCTACTGACTGTTAGTCAAAATGTTACTTAAAGCAAGTGTGCTATGTTTTAATTATTAAAAACAGAGTGACGCTGCACCTTTTTTCATTTGAAGTTGTGAGACATAGACATGAACTGTCAGTTGTGAGAATAGGTCAATATTATGCGTAATCACTCGAAATAAATGTTTAATATACACAAACAAATCTATGTCAGATAAGAAATAATATATTTTTAGCGTTTTTTTATTGTGCGAAATCAAAATCTTGTCTTTGGGACTTGAACAAAATCGATGATCTCACTACACTACTACTATACCAAATGACGTCAGATCGACGATCTCGCTACACTACTATACCAAATGACGTCAGATCGATGATCTCGCTACACTACTACTATACCAAATGACGTCAGATCGATGATCTCGCTACACTACTACTATACCAATTGACGTCAGATCGATGGTTTCGCTACACTACCACTATACCAAATGAAGTCAGACGTCAGTTACGTATAATGCATTTGCACTACGAATACTTCGACACCGTGTACCAAACTGTAGTATTACTTGTACGCATTTTATCAAGTGATAAATCAAATTTGATAAACTGAAAGGTCTGTCTGAACGTATCATAGGATATTCCATGCAAATAAATGTTTTACTGTATACGAACAGTCATTTGGTTCTTATTTGCATAGTTAATACACTACTATTGGACTGATACGTGTACACAAGTTAATTGATACACTACTAGCGTACTAAGATATATCAGTCAGGGCTTTAGTACTCTCTGGAGTTATTTATGTAAAAATAAAATACATTTTTAATAGCAAAGAAATAGTCACGAACTGTAAAACATGATATAACCTTGTACTGCAGATTCCATCCGATTTTCTGCGGCTTAATTGGTATCGACCTAATGTATTATGTATAACTGTCTTGCGATTAGAACACCTGTAATTAGTGGCTCCATACAATTAAGCTCGTGTTTATGTTTGCATCACCATGGTGACATCTGTTGCGAGGCAGCGTGATGGAATAGTTACAAGTCACGGATATTGTCGAATATCCAGCAACCCACTTGCTTAATAACAATTATTTTAACCAATCGTTAGGGTACATACTTAATGGCTCGATGGTCAAATCATTAATTGACATCGAACGGTAAGCCGTTAATAGAGATTTTCCGTATCTCGGTAAGCCGTAATTTGAGAAAATCGAAGGCAGAACTTAATATTGTTATACAATATCATTTAGTATAAGCAAGGTTTTACGCAAGCGTAAAATAGCTGCCGAGAGACAAGAAGTTAACTTAATAATATAACAAGTCACGGGTGTTAAAACAATATTGAAGAAATTAATGTTGTCACAGAGACATAAACACGCAACGACCGTTTTTTCTTACATTCTTCCCGATTTTTACCATCAGTTCATCCTACCAAGCATTTTAAACCAATGTGGGCGACCTCGCTTCTTTCTGTTCAAATACCTTGACATGCCTTACATATTAATTACAATTACCTTGTAACACGACGTGCTAGAGGTAATCATCAGCACAGAAATACAATTGTTCACATGTAAGTGATACGTGTGCGTTAGAGTGTGCATTACAACACATATAAACTGTTCACTGTTACCATGTATACTTATAAGATAACGTTATCAAAGTGAAAAATGTAAAGAACTGTTGGTACCATACCATCAGCAATAATGAAAACCAATGAAAATAAAAAAAAATAAAAAAAAAGGGTAATGAACAGGCTTGAACCCTACCTTCCTGGCCACTAACACGGCGCCTCAATCAACAGCGCTATTGACGCTTGTGAATATTTCCGTCGCTAATATACATATAATGGTAATGATTACATGCTACATTTCAGTAGACTAGTTTGCGAAAACGTGATTTCAGCATGTGAAATGCTAACCTTTCAATATTGCAAAATATGTGTTTATACCATTCAAGTTTTTCAGACGAATTCTCTAGGAATTCAAGTTGTAAAGCATGCTTCTTGCCACTTACATGAGTCACAGTCTGTTAACCATAGACATATATAAAAGCCATATAAGAGTCAGCTGCCTTCGGCAGCTGAATAACCTGGGTACTACTAGCCAATGTCAAATAGAGCATACCTCTTCACAACGTTAATGCAGAAGACAGAGAACCAGTTTATTAACGTGTAATAACTTTGCATTACAATATAACACACAAATCATATAACAACTAAATAATAAAAAAGAATAAAAAGCATTTCCAGACCTAAATGTATCCATTCTTTCTAAACATAGAACATTGTACATTCTCATTCATATTTGTAGCATGGTTGCTGACATTTCCTTTGTATTTGTACAAATGCAAATCATTTAATTCAAACTAACACCTGTCAGAATGACTGCTGTACTGTAACTAATTTGTAGTCAAATTTCAATTAGAAATAATAGTAGACCACATGAATGTCCCTTGTTGAAACGAAACACACGATTACATAGTGAGATATTAAATACGAATCATTGTTATATTTATTAAAATATACATTTTTTTCATATAAATTATTATAATGATCAGTGTTTGATTGAGTGCTTACTATATCGATTACTTAAATTATATTGATCAATATGTCATATATGTTGTTTTTTTTAAAAGATATGACGTATATGCTATATATGTGTTTGTAGAAATATGACGTCATATTTCCCAAAATGGCGGAACCACTATCCGTTTTAGGACAATCTTTATATATAACCTTTTTATTTCCATATCTACTCAAGTAATATACATGTTGAAGCTTATTAGATCACACCACATTTGATATGAATTGATTAACAATTAGTGTATTACCTAATTTAACACGTATATACACACATTAGTAGTAGTAGTAGTAGTAGTAGTAGTAGCAGTAGTAGTAGTAGTAGTAGTAGTAGTAGTAGTAGTAGTAGTAGTAGTAGTAGAAGTAGTAGTAGTAATAGTAGCAGTAGCAGTAGCAGTAGAAGCAGCAGCAGAAGCAGCAGCAGCAACAGCAGCAGCAGTATCAGTAGTAGTAGTAGTAGTAGTAGTAGTAATAGTAATATCAGTAGTAGTGGTGTAATAGTAGCAGTGGTAGTAGAAGTAGTAGGAGTAGTAGTAATAAAAGTAGTAGTAGTAGTAGTAATAGTAGTAGTAGTAGTAGTAGTAGTAGTAGTAGTAGTAGTTAGTAGTAGTAGTAGTAGTAGTAATAGTAGTAGGAAGAGGAGTAGTAAAAGTAGCAGGTAGTAGTAGTAGTAGTAGTAGTAGCAGCAGCAGCAGCAGCAGCAGCAGTAGCAGCAGCAGCACAAGCAGCAGTAGTAGTAGCAGCAGTAGCAGTAGAAGTAGTAGAAGAAGTAGTAGCAGTACCCGAAGTAGAAGTAGCAGTAGTATGTTGCAGTAATACAGTAATAACAGTTTCTTTTAATTAGAACAGTTAATTGCGCGTGCAGGTAACTTGGATATAACGGTTGTTGAATCTTATCACGTGAACTGTTTAATACATTGTGCACTTGCTACTTCATAAAAATCGGTGAACAAGAGAACATTAATGGTATTTGAACAGTTCCACACTACCGTCAAATTAATGTGTTGTTGAAGTTATCTTGGTCCGATACTGAGTTAAATTGATTTAATTATCATGCCAATAGATGGCGTCGTGACATGTAGCAGTATAGATTGATTTTACATGTCCGATGCAATTACGTTTTCTGTAAATAATGTGTTTTATAGTTTTAACAATGGAAATTTGATCTTATCATTACCGCCATACATAAAACAATTGGACGTCTTCGGAACATTGTTTGCAACTGCTGATATATGGTCAACAAAATTGTCTAGGATAGAGGTGTGCCCCAAGCCCCTGTTAAAAAGGGTGGTTGCACAATTCTCAAACAATGTTTTCAAAGGCCCTTAAAACTTGGGAAAAAGGTGAAATAATTATAAAAATACAGGACATATAACCTTTTGAATATGCGTGATAAAAAAAAGAGAGACACACTTCGAACGTTGACATCATCAAGCCATTTTACAATACATAGCATATTGATAAATATTGTTTAAAGCAAGGAAAATCAACACTTGTGTTTAATAAACGTATACAATATATACAACAGTATTGTTGTTTTCAAGTACATTGATTTTCATTGCTGTAAATGATTGTTATCAATATGACATTATGATAAAATGGTTGTTGACTGCTTTATTCTAAGGTGGCCGCTTCAATTTATTTTTCTTTGCAATATTATATATATATGTCAATACTTTTAATCCGTTTTGAATGAATAAATGAATGAATGAACGAACGAACGAACGGATGTGTAAACAAGTAAATGTACATAAAAAACACGGACTATGAAAATAATATAATTATTTTTTAAATGGTTTTAAGTTTCATGTTTCAAGTTCATTAATTTGCTGCAGCAATAATCTATACTGTGTTGATCAGCCGTTAAACAACATTCCGTTCAGTTCCAAATAGACAATCACGTGTGTGTGTATTGTCTGAAGTGCGAAAGAATCATAGGTGTTTTATGACATTTCTTTGTAAATACTAATTGTAAATACTAAGTTGCCATAGAAACAAACGTCCATAAATACTAACAGTGCAGATTGTAAAATGATCATATTTAACTACATATAAATAGCTATTTATACTTTATGTCAAATTGCATCTGTTCAGCACATACTGTTTAAAAAGGTTCGGTCATTTATGTTCCTTTTATACATTACAAGACGGTAGCTTCTTATTCCCAAATATATATAGGTATGATACCATTAATTATTGTCCCCATAGACACCAATGTTAAAATGCCACATATTAATGAATTGCTGCAACTAATTTTCCACTTGAAAAATCACCAGAAAATATAAGAAAGACATATAAGACATATAAGAAAGTTCTTGTTTGTTTACCGAACAGGTCAAGGATACAGCTGTTTTCATCGACAGTTGCTCACAAAGTGTAAGCATAGATAATTTCGAAAATGTTTATCAGTGATCCAGTAAAACCTATAAATACGCTTCTTATACATACAACCACAAAATCGAATAGAAATGCCAGTTTTCCCTACTTATAATGCCCATTTCCATCAAAACGTTAGGGATTACTTTTTATTATACGAACTACATTCGACTTCACCGCGGAGGTTTACATGTAATTTGTGGTGGTAAACCTATACGGTGTTTAGGGAGTCTGCACTGGTTTCCGAGAATAACTGGATACAGCAGATTCCGTTAGCAATAAACTTAGGGTACCATAATCTGATATGAATATACTGTTGCATAAGGACATAAGAACACAATGATGGGCTAATTGTTTATATCGCAGACATATTCGTAACTAATGATACCTTAATTAAAAAAGATAGTGATTGTGTAATTTGGGTTAAATTAAACGGTGCTTTATTTAATTTAAAAGAGGAGGTTTATTTATGTTTATGCTACAATATACCTATGGGAAGCGGTAAGTGTCTTATTCGAAGATAACAGTATTTTTGATATTGTTTTGAATGACATGATTCTTTTCGAAAACCTGAACGCCAGGTCGGCAACACGCTGTGACTGTTGAAAATGACTCTTTATATATACTGAAAGGAAAAAGAAACGCAGGGTGTGTATTTCCGCTATTTATTGCATATACTGCACACTTAAATCCATATATATTCCAAGGAAATCCCAAGATGTTTTGTAAAAAAAAAGTGCAGTCAGTTAGAGAAAGGACACAACTGTGATGTTGTAGACGTTTTAATCACAGTACACGTTGTAACAAGAAATTCATAAATGCTGAAGTTCCTCTTTGAAAAATTGAGCCAGTTCAGTAAATACAGGATTAAGGATAATGAATGGTCGGGTAGGGGGAGATAAATATATTGGAAGGTATACCTGTATCAAAAATAAAGGAAGCAGTGTAATAGATTATGTTCTATGCAGACCAGACATTGTTAATTTATTTCGTACGTTTGAAGTTCAGGAACCGACATTATTATCTGATCACTGTGTTGTGAGTTTTTTATTAAGTGCAAATGCAGTTATTAAGGAGGATGTAGAACATATACAGGGTATTAACTTTATCTATAACTGAGATAACGACAAAACAATAAATTACATTGATGATTTTAACCAACCACATGTTAGAGAAAAACTGAGTCGTATAACCGAACATCTGTCGGAAATTCAACATACGGATGTGCTGGATATGAACTTTATACATTTTATGATATTATAAGTGATGTGTGTGACCCATTATTTAAGAAAAGTGTGAATACAACAGAAAATAAACATGGAGGTAATAAATGTATTAACAATAAAAAATGGTTCAAAAGTGATATGTTTTATTCAACAAATACAGTAGACCATTTGGTCCATGAGTCTATACAAATATACAAAAGATTTTCAGTTGCAAAGGTCGATGGCAGTAACAAACATTACATAATTTCAAATTGTGTACAATATAATAACATTCTAAATCAGTTTTAATTATGATGTTTCTAAAGTTGTATAAGTTTTACTATAAGCAATTATGCAAATCAAAACAAAATGAGTTTTATCAGCTGTTAAATATATATATAGGTCGGATAAAAATGACATTAATCGAATAAATATGGCAGGTTCCAGAACTGCATACAAAAGTTCTATAAGCAAATGACAAAACACAGACACGTAATTTAGAAACAGCGCGTTTTAAAAATGCAAAACAATATTGGAATATGCTGAAAGGTGCACACCTACATACAAATTCAAAAACGTTATCTGTCGATCACTTTACGAAATATGTTCAAGCTATAAATGATCCAAATGATGTATTTTACCAACTAGATGAGGACGTTATATTATTCAATGAAAGATATTTAAAATGGAGTTACAAGACATGTTTGAAGAAGTAAACGTTGAAATATCGGTCATTGAAATAACAAAAGCGTGCAAACATTTAAAAATGGGTAAAAGTGGGGGACCAGGTAACATGATTAATGTTTTTTTTCGTTATGGAATTGATAATACAGGTGTTTTACCTTATACTTTCAAATTATTTAATAATGTGTTTAATGTAGGTTATTTCCCAGATAAATGGACAGACGGATATATTGTACAATTACACAAAAAAGGAAGTATTATTGAAGTTAACAATTACAGGGGTATTACACATTTAAGTACGTTTGGCAAACTAGTTACAAGAATTTTAAACAACAGGTTAAATGATTGGGCCGAGAAGTATAATGTGTATGTAGAAGCGCAGTCTGTATTTAGAAGGAATATGAGAACAGTTGATAATATTTTTATTTTACACGGCATTATACAGCATACAGTTAATGAGGGAAAACGCTTATTTGCTGCTTTTATAGATTTCACAAAAGCTTTCGATCACATATTAAGGGACATATTGTGGTTAAAACTGATTACGTTTTGGTGTAAAAGGGAAAATGCTTGATATTATTGAATTTATGTATAAATCCTCAGTGAAATCATTTGTTAAATATGTTAATGAGTTAAATGAAGAATGTTCATGCTACTTAGACAAGGAGAATGTTTATCCCCTTTTTTATTTTCTATGTAGCTGAATGATATTGAAGATTATCTCATTAGAAATGATGTTACATGTATTGACATTGGTTTATTGAAGATGTTCTTGCTTTTGTATGCGGATGATATTGTTGTATTTTCTAATTCTGAACTTGACGTACAGAATGGATTAGATGTTTTACATGATTATTGCAATATAAATACCATGAAAACCAAAATCATGATATTTAGAAGGGGTGGTTTATTACCAAGAAATTTACATTTCATGTATGACGGTAAACAAATAGACATTGTAAACCATTTTACATATTTAGGTGTGTTTTTTTACTACAGGTGGGTCTTTTTCTACTACTCTTGATACATTAGCTGGTCAGGCAGGCAAAGCCATCTTTAAACTTTTTACAAAACAATACAGAAACATGTGTTTGATTTATTTGATACACTAATAAGACCAGTATTGCTTTACGGTTGCGAAATTTGGGGGTTCTTAAATGCAAACGTAGTAGAACGTGTACATCTCAGTTTTTGTAAAAGTACACTTGGGGTAAAAAAATCTACTCAAAACGATTTTGTGTATGGTGAAATAGGCAGGACACATTTAAGACAGCAAAGATTGATATCTGTGATAAAGTATTGGTTAACAATTTTAAATTGTGAAAGTAATATGTATATAAAAGTTATCTATAATATTATGCTTTGTGACATTGAGATGAGGCCAACTAAGAAAAACTGGGCATCAGCGGTACAAACTTTGTTAGAAAGCATGGCGTTTAATTACGTTTGGATATTCCAAGGAGTTGGAAACATAAATATGTTCATATCAATTTTTAAACAAAGAATGTCAGATATATGTATTCAGAACTGGAATACCCGTATAAATGACTCCTCGTATTCACTTGTTTGTGTATTTTCTCAGAAATCATATCTAGAAACTTTTCAAATAAGAACATTTAGAGTAGCATATCAAGTTTGAGAAAGTCCTCCCATAGGTTGCAGATAGAAGCGGGGTGTTGGCATAAGCCACTGAGTATACCTTTGAATGAGCGAAAATGTATTGTATGTGACGCCATAGAAGACGAATATCATTTTATTTTGGAATGCACGTTATATAACTAATTAAGAACAAAGCTTATCAGGCGGTATTGTTGGCAGAGACCAAATATTCCTAAATTTATTGAATTGTTGTCATCAGAAAAGCATACTAGTGTAAAGAAACTACGTTTTTGGTGCTTTCAAAATCCGAATCGAATTATATTATAATCTTTAAATACTGGTACTCTTCCAAGAGGTACTCTACA
Source organism: Cyrtodaria siliqua (assembly GCA_037043455.1). Taxonomy (NCBI): domain Eukaryota; kingdom Metazoa; phylum Mollusca; class Bivalvia; order Adapedonta; family Hiatellidae; genus Cyrtodaria; species Cyrtodaria siliqua. The sequence goes on along the minus strand of JAWPHD010003492.1, from coordinate 64,914 downwards.
TTTTGAATATGTCAACTGGTGTTTTTGTCCTATTTGTATAGTATATTGGAAATATTATTATTGAAAGAGATTTAACATGCTATATAAAGAAAATTGTAGTATTATTTCAGATTTTGTATTGCCATTGACTTCTGTATTTAAAATTGTTTGTAATACTGTATACTCATGGACCAAATGGTCTACTGTATTACTGAATAAAAACACGAAGAAACTCAATAATGCCGGTTATGCTCGACCCATACTTTTCGGATTCCTTGTCCACCTTGCTATATTGGGACAGAAAAATATCAAGTAAAATAAGGGTAAACATTGATCGGGTAGACAGAAATTAGCAAAAAGTTTTCGGAAATCACAAATCTAAAATGGCACCACAGCAGAAGAGTGTGATAAAAAATAAATTCAAATCCGTCGAACAGTTTCTTCTTTTTCTTCCAAGTAAAGAGCTCGGGTCTTCATAGATCGTAATTAGCTCTGCGTGACTAGGCATGCTGATGGCGCACAGCTAGTCCAACAACTATGTACAGTTAAAATTGGTAAAATTATTTACACTGCTGTCTTTGTCGATATGAAGGAGCAGATCACTCCAACACCAAGAGGAGTGATCTGAATTCTTCCAGTAAGGGAGCGGAGACCAGTGTAGACGGGAGTGTGTTCCAGTCTCTGACCGTTCTTGGGAATAATAAATTGTAGTAGGCTTTGTCTTTTATTCTCTCCTGGAAGAATCTGCACTGTCCTCTTGTACGGGAGTCACTGGCGTGCAGGTACTTCTCCAAGGGGATGTCAACTGCACCGTGCTGTATTCTGTATAGCATGGACAGTCGGTTATGTCTTCGTCTGGTCTCAAGAGATTCCCATTTGAGGTCTTTGATCATCTTAGTGACACATCCTGGGGATCTGCTGGAGAAGTCATTGAAGACATAGCGTGCGGCACGGCGTTGAACCTGTTCTAGGGCTTTGACATTGGTCTGGTGGTATGGGTCCCAGACAGTGGAGACGTATTCCAGTGTTGGCCTAAACATAGCGGTGTACGAGGCTGCTTTGACTGGAGGCGTGCATTCCTTTAAGTTCCTTCTCAGGAAGAGAATAGTTCTGTTGCCTTTACGAATGGTGTTCTGTATATCCCGGTCCCATGAGAGGCTGTTGCTGATGGTAACTCCCAAGTATTTGCTGGCCTCCTCTACATCCAGTGTGTGGTCATGCAGCTGGTAATTGTATGACCTTCTTTTTGTTGTTGGGCTTGATCCTCAGTACTGTGCATTTACTGTGGTTAAAACTCACCTGCCAAGTTTCTCCCCAGGTTTCTGAGACGGTGAGGTCCAACATCATTGGTAAAAGCAGTTTGGGGTGGGGTTCTTTACATTTCCCTTTATTCAGGAGATTGTCAAGGTCGTAGTCAATGTTAGACGCCGAAAAATGCAAATTTATAAGTGCATGCATGCATTGACACACGATTAAAACATAATGAGCGGGTGTGTTTAAAAAAACATTATATTGGGTAACAGTGGTCATCAAGGACCATGTGCGACAATTAAAACACAAATCTGAAAGAGAACTAGTCAAGTACAAGGGATTTTAGAGGAGCGGCTTTTTTGTGAGATGACGTATGTTAATATACGACAGACGGACAACATATGGACGAAGACTAAATACCCTGGCCATTGTCCATTACAGCTATAAGTAACGACGCCGAGGACATATAACTTAAGTTGAATAGATATTAACGGCACTTAAGGAGGTTGGCTGGGAAAGGACGTAGTGCTGCGATTTTTTTTAAATCGATATTTATTAAACCTTCTTTGGTATCGATTAGATAACAAATTATCAAAAAAGAGGGTAGGTCATCACGTTTTTCCCCCACTAGACGTATTAAAAAGAGGAATAATAGAGTCGTTGAACATTTTCACAGTTTTTTTCAGAACATTACATTTATTGAAAAACAACGATTAATTTTCGATTGCATATATATATATATATATATATATACATATATATATACATATCTTTAAACACTTACACAAACAACTGTAATCCTCATTCGTCTTTTTACCACTGAGTTTCGTCGGTGTGACACTTTCCCTTAGCCTCGTCCGTCGGATTGGGAAGTAAACCGGGCGGTCCAGTGTATCGGTCTATCCTCCGAGCACGTTAAAGAACCATAGGAATAGTTCTATTCATAATTTAATCCATCATTCTTTCTTTTATCAATGTGTAAGGAGTTCCTGGAATCCTACTTTTAAATGAATCCTAGTCTAGGCTCCTACTTCTTTCGCTTGGAGAAAAGTGGTGACAAAAAGAAAAATATAGCCAAAGGAGGCCCTGATAGTCTAATAAAACCTGATTGCAAATTTGGCTCTTACGACTGACCGAATTTTATTACGCATTAAAGTTGGCTATTATTTTCTTAACTAAAAATGTGTGGCTATTAATTTAAAGGGAGTACATCAGGATTTTTATAGGGGTCTAGGTGTCCGATTTAAAATTGAAAAATATTATTATTTTCTATTCTACATGGCCAAAACCTAATGAATGAGCCTAAATATGATCCCTTATTTACAAAGAAATTCATTCTGCACAGTAATACGTGCTAACCTAGGTGACGCACCAGGGTTAATTTCAGCAGTTTACGTCCGATTCCGTCCTAGCTATATGGTGTTTTTAAAGTTTAGACATTAACAAAATATTTCTAGCATCATATTTTGATTGATATAAATGTTTTATCATGAACTGGAACAATTTTATAATTTAAGATGTTTCCAGAACAATCCTGATGTACCCCCTTTAAAGTGGCCAGTGTGAGCACTGGGAATCTATTCGATAATAAGAGCAATAAGATAATAGGAGCAGGCAGGGTTCCCGGATTCATATATATCCTTCCCCTTTCACTGTGGTGGCTCTAAATAACCTATACTGTGTTGATGAACCGTTAAACAAAATTCAATTCAATTCAATTAGTCTTTTTACTTTAAAAAGCAAATATATATGGATAGTACCCTACCTATTTTTTTTAATAAAAAATAATTCAAGACAAAAAAAGGATGTTCTAATGCTCAACTTTTTTTAAAACTTGTATATGCCAAAGTCCTATGACATTTCTTTCAAAACAAGTAAAACAATGTAGGTCATCAGGCTTCTGATGATTTTTTTATTAAAAATTCTTTAAATTACACGCATTTTTAAGTTATTTTGACATTTTCAGTGTAAAATACTGTACACACTATTATTACATACTGAGAAATCGAATATAAAATCAGCTCAGTATCTTCTTTTATATATGTTTTCCACTATTGAAAACAAAATTCTGATTTTTTTCTATAGCAAAATGATAAATGCTACCCATACCCACTATTTTGTTGATAACAAAAAATAATCACAAATGACGGGGGAAAATGAAGAAAGAGAGTCTTTGCTTAACATTTGATATGTTACCTTCTTAAATCCTACATTATATCCATATCTACTAGAATGAAAAAAACAAACAATTATGTTGTCAAATAAAACTATAATTTTAAACATAAAATTCTTAGACTCGAAAATGTCAAAACTTGCCCAGCCAACATCCTTAAGTCGTACGTAAGCGGCATATTGAGCATCAATGTCTGAATTTTTTCTAGTGATATATCTGACGATATGAGCACAGATGCAAATAAGTCAATTGTAAAGAAATCCACAATTTGGACGTAAGAAGAAAAGAAAAAATACAATGTCCTCATAATAAAACACAGAAACCGCATTATTTTCGAACGTTCGCTTAGAATATCTGATGCACAATTTATTAGCTATTGACAATATTACGTTTATATATTTGTGGAGAAAATTGTGTACCGACAACTTGCCAACGCAACCACTTACCAAGGATTCGAACCCGCAGCCCTAGGCCATCAACCTCGACACAACGCCTCGCACAATAGCAATCGCCTTAGCTCACTCGGCCATATAGTCAAACTAAAAAGAATGATTTCAGAAACCGGGTGATGCTAAGGTCTTACTCTTAAACGCGCCGGATATCTTCGGGCTTTTCCGTCAAATAACGACAACCATAGCGTATAGTGATCCGATAGAGGATTCACATTACATGATTATAACCTCAGGTACCGATACTAACATTCACCATAAAAAGACGCCAGTTCAATACTGATACAATGCATTTAGAATATATATATAAATTATTTGGAAGAATTACATTCATATTTACGAACTTTCTTTAAAGGATCTGTAAGACGACGCACCCGACTCGATTATCTGGGGACTATACCGGTACGTGGGTTTAGAGTTCAAGAGGAAAACAATTTTGTTTTTCTGTATTGTAGCGTGTTGAATTGTGTCGACAATTTCTTTAATTATTTAATTAATGTCCAATACTAACCTTAGTGCAATGTTTGTAAAGTATGTTTCTGTATAACTACCATTGGTATGTTAGTTTTAGAAATCTTTGCATTATGCCAAGCAACAAAAAATATGCGTTATACCTAAAACCGTGGCGTGGCTTAGTGGTACAATGTCCGTCTAGCCTGCATAAACCTCCCTAGCTTGAGGTGCTAGAGACAGTATATTTCTAGGACATGCCGGTCCACTGCCAGTATAATGTAACTGGGTGGGGTATCATGTCACGTGTCTACAGCGTGGTATTCCAGTGTAGGAGCGCTATAAAGCTGAGCACAGAGCTCACTGCTACAAGTCGACATTATATGACTAAACTATTGTAAAAAGCGACGTTAAACCCCAATCATCCATCCATCCATTCATCCACACGCACGCATGCATGCACACATTACATCCATCCATCCATCCAATCGCATTAAAATCAGGCAATTTATCGCGCTATTATACTCTACACTACTAAGGATCTGATAACACTGCACTGGAGGTTACGTCAGATTGACCTTACGATTAGCCAATCAGATTTCAGCCTACAAAATTGCTCGGTATAGACGGCTTCATAGCGCCTGTCGCGTTTCTTTCAAACGCTGTGGTACGCTTGGTATTGAAAGAGGCAATGTCCGTAACTTTTAGCTTATAAAACACAAAATAACTGCTTTGACAAACATAACCATTATCGAATATTTACTGAAAAATACAAACAACTTGAAGATTATTTGACGGAATTCAATAGCGCTACAAAAAAAGTGTACCGATTCGTGGGGTTGAACCCACACCAAAATTACACTCGCGTGTCAATAGTCGACTTCGCTATCCACTGAGCTAAGCAGGACATACTATTTAGAAATGTAATGTCGTAATAATCTCAGTAGAATATATATTTTCAAAACACATGACAGCGCCCCTGATTTTCTTCGCATTCTTGATGTAAAAAATGCCATTTAGCGCATTTCTTTGAATTTATCGTGCAATCCACAGCAATAACACACGAAGACTTTATCTTTTTTCGGATATAGCTCTATGTATTTTATGTGGATTTTCGTGTGTTCAGGTTCACAAGAACATCATCTTAAGTGCATAAGAAACGCGCGATTTCATTGGTTGAATTTAGTTGATCTTCTCATGAATATTGATTAGATGAAAGGTCGACCTGACGTGACCTCCAAGGCAGTGTTATCAGATCCTATAGCGGAGAGTATCAAAGCGTAATTAGGATATGATTTTAATGAGATTGTCCATCCATCCATCCATCCATACATTCATGTAAGACAAAAAGTATCTTTTTCAATAAATCAAAACGTTAATGTATTCGTTCTATAACCCTTCGTGCAATCAAAACCAAGGCTTTAAAGAAAAAATTCGTATCAACATAAATAATTAAAGTTTTATCAATCCTATATAGATATATGTCGGCCTTACAAATAACAACCGCACGTCATAGGCGATATTCAACATAATAAATAATTAATGATATTCACCGGTTTGCTTAATTGTATTTTGAAACTTGAAAGGGACATACTTTTTCATTTAAATTAGAAGAAGAAATATAAAAAAGATCGGACAGGGAAAGTAGCAGTTGCTGATCGAGTTGTTACATTTGTTAAATGTTCAAGTATATCAGTCGTTTCCCTATGTGTTGAATAATATACGTTCAAGGATGTTTCAACTACTTCTGAACATTTAAAGAGGCTCCGTGTCGACCCAAGTACGAATAAAACCACCAGAATGTGTTTCTATTTCACATGCACTAAAATATGCCCTATGTTCTGTCCGATTTAATAATTGCTAACAAAATAGTTTGGTCTAGAAAACTCGACGTCTTGGCTAGTTTTGGTTGTATAAATATGCTTTAAAGCCTTGATAAATTGTTGTTTTTTCTGACCACGGTATAGCATTATAAATCCGATATAAATTACTTAAAGCTTCTATAGATGTATACAAAGCTTGTGTACCTAAAACAAATGGGTGTTTACTACCAAATTCAAGTTCGTGAAACATGGCTGGAAACCCGTATATCAGGCAGTTTTTTTTCTTCATTTCTTTACCTGCACCACAGACCTATTAATATGTCTGTGCCTGCACTATAAAACAAAGTAACATCACACCCATTCACTGAATTTAGGTTTAATTCCACTAAATCAGCCGGATGTGCTTGCCTGGTGCAGTCGAAAGTAGTTCTGTATTAAAGAGTGCTAATCTTTCGCTCTTTCTGTATTCTGGACACGTTGTTGATATTTGAAAAGGGAGCTGATGTTTTTGACAGTTTTTTATATAAATTGAAAGTAGACAGGGTACGAAATTGCAAGGGTTAAAAATAGCTTTGACCCTTGACTTGGTGAAGAAATGTTTCTTAGAAGGTATTAAACCCCCTATTTCCTTGTTGATGTTTAATAGCAGACATGTTTATTTGCATGATAAAGTAAGTTTCCCAGAATTCTAACCAGGTTTGAGTTTTTAACAGGTTGTTAAACATTCTAACTTTACTATGGAAGGGCAATTGGAGACTCATTTACGCTATTATAACCGGAAAAATAGTATAGCCTATGCGAGATTTGAACACAAACCCTTCGTATTGGCATACCATTCACTTTTGGGCTATATAGTCAATTGATCAATAGAGCTAGTTTTATCGATATAATGTTAGCATTGTAGACGTTATCATTTTTTTCACTTTTTTGTGTGTGATTCGATGCGTTACTAAATGCATACGTACCCTTAAAGAACTCCGAAAAAACGCACCAAAAATATAGATTACAAATTCAAACATTAGAATAGTAAACGCTGGAAATATAATGTGTATGTATTGTTAAATAACTTGAGAAATAACGAACAAATAGTTAAAGTGAAAATTAATATTTTAATTGGTTCTATGGTCTACTGATGTTTATGTATACGTATTATTAAACCGGAGGTCTTGTGTTCGAATCCCTTGTTGAGCGAACTACTTTTCGATGATTAGTACAGCATGTTTTTTTTAAATCGATATTGCTACAACCAACGATTGATTACAAAAGATGTACTGGTATACCTTTCTCTCCTTATATGCGGTTTACGGTCAAGTTTCGCAAGTTTGAATTTGTTGGTAAACCAAGCGTAAATCCCTCCCATTTGACAACTATATTATCTTTAGACAACAAGAATTAATCCTCCAGAGTAGTCACATTTTCCAGACCAGACTTGTTTATAAAGAATAATCAAACTGAAGGTAGCATGCGACTCAATATTATGAGTTGTGTTTTTTTCCTCATTTCTAGTTAGATTGACAACATCTCTTCCAATTAGCCTCTAGCCACTTTAACGTTCATGTCATATTAATAGTGTCACGTTCACGACCATCAAAAACTTGATTAACTTGAAAGTATTGTGATTTCATGCTGTGCTTAATTCTACATAATAAAGTATGACAATTTGTGAGGGTCTGTTTGTGTGTTTGTTTGTATGGTGCTTTACGTCATTGCGTAAGGTTATATATGACGGTCGATTTTTTGTTGGGGAAGCAAACCACTCACTTTTCCTGGGTAGAACCAGTACTGTAAACCTCCCGCCATCCAAAAGAATCGACACTTCCTCACTTACAAGCCGAGCTCCCAATGGGATTCGAAACCGCAACATGAGAGGCGAAGGTCTATCAGTTATATAATCATGTTTTGATATTAAATATCTAACGTTACGGATAATAACGGTATACTGTTTATAGCATAATTAACTGACAATATGTCACAGTTCCACCAGAAAAGAAAAGATATGTCTTTAAACAAATCAATTAAAATGTATTTACCGTCGTTTGATTGAAAAGAATTAGAGGGAAAATGCTTTCCCCAAATTGGTCAGTATTTGAACACGTTATGGCACGTGTTATCTGACCAGTTTGGTCAGTTTACTATCATTCAGCGTTGGGGTTTACCTGAAACAGACGTTTTCAGATTTATATTTGTGTAACGGCGGAGAAAGAAAATCAAAATTCAGAGATCAACCGTACATTGAAGCTTGTGGTAGGACAGCTTCCAGCTCAAAGGGAAGAGATTATCTTTTTGAAGGAAGACGTAAATGGTAACAATATGATAGTTTCGTCAGAAGTGAAAAAAACTAAAAGAAAAAGAACTTTTCTGGAAGAACAAAAGTAGTAAAATTCAGCACTGTTTCAATTCCGACATTGCCGACAACTGCACCCAAATTTTCTGGGTCATTCCTTATTAGAAATTTGACTACGCCAGCGAGTTAGTGCAAGGCGCAGAGGAGAAACTCAAGCAGAGAAATAAACTTACCCGCATTGCGGACACGTGCGAATTAGGTTGGGAGACGGTTCGTCAATATGAAGCTAATCCCGTTTGTGGCTTTTTAGGTTGAGATGAACTCCTATAGTGAAAATCGGGGTATTACTAAAAACACACAGTCATGCACTTTCAACGATGTTTGCGGCGTCGGGTCGATTCTTTACGATAATTTAGCTTAATAGATTAATTTTATTATACAAAGTTGCAATGATAAAACTGCACCTTTATCGATTGTAGTGACACAATAAAAGATTTATGTTTTGAAGTACACATGTTTTGAGGTACACGTTTATTTACTATATCCGCCATATTATCCTTTTGCATATTAATTAAATTCCCATGATATTCTCTCGTGAGGTGAAGGCATTGATATTCTCCTCATCAAATAAATCCACTATCAACTGATAACATCGAGGGATTTTTTGGAGTGGAAAAAACTCTTCTCGGAGCATAATTAACTTTAAAGATAAGCAATTGGATGTTGTTCAGAGAATTGCGAGTGCCAAAAGGAAACAGTTAGTCGCAATTTTGAAATTGTTTGAATTTTACGGGAAATATGTATCGGCGCACCGGTCACGATCACATCACATTTGACATGAATAATAACAAATGTTGGAAATTTAATATTTTTTTTAACTTCGTCTGAAAAGGTTGACCGTTACAACTTTATTAAGATTAATATAACAAGTATTTCGGTTCAAATAGGTAAATAAATATATTGATAATCGCTTTAGATGCTTGAAATGTTAATTCAGTGCATACTTTCATGGATATATTTACTTAAAACCAAGAGAATAGCTCCTCTCTCTCCTTTCGTGCCTTTTCACAAGTCAACAATTCAGGGAGTTGCTTCGCTTTTGGAGATTTCAGCCATTTTCGACAATTCTGTCAATATACCAGTAATGCCGGTGGAAACAACGGTTTCAGCACACCACAGTCGCAGCCTGAACACACCCTCAGTAGGAAATGAGACGGACCATGATCCAATTAAAGATGAGTATGCTATCAATACACACCTGGTAAACATTCGCTCCACAACCAAAGGGAGAACAAAGATAATTGAGCGAAAGTCACTTCCGAGAAAGAGCGAAAGCGCGGTTTTTCATCAACAAACTTGAGTATGATTATCGGAAAGTTTGTGCCGCATACACGTATACAATAACACCTAATCCACTGCTAAATGCGTTTTGGGTCAAGAAAAGGTAATAAAATCTGCAAAAGGCATCTGTTCATGTGGCAAGTTCGAATCGACATTGTCAATATGTGTTGCTTGTGGAATTAAACAAGCGTCCGCTCTACCCCCTGGAAGTTCGCTCTACCTCCTGGAAGTTCGCTCTACCCCTAGCTCGTTCGATCCCCTACCTCGAGAAAATTGACCAGAAATCACTCAACATTCAAATTTAGGGCATAAGCAATTTATGGGCGGTATTCGAGTGATATTCACCATCAAAATACTTCTTGAATGCAAATAGGTTCCAAAAACAAGTCGAACGTCTGATCCGTGGAGAAACCTGCACCAACTATCGACAGGAGAAAAGTTGTAGTGGCTATAATTTACATTTTTAAAAGGCGAAATTGTATTCTACATGAAGTATAAATATGCCTACACGAAAAACACATTCCCCGATTTTTGAAAAAATCTCTGTTGTTCTTGCTAAAAGAAATAAAAGTTGATCATACTCACGTTTGTTGATGAAAACGCGCTTTCGCTCCTTCTCGGAAGTGGCTTTCGCTCAATTTTCATTCTTCTCCTGTTGGTTGCGGAGCGAATGTTTACCAGGCGTGTAATAGTTCTTTACACATTGAATTTACACATGTTTATGAACAAGGGAAAAGGAAATTGTTTTAAAGACAGATTAAAAGATAACATCGAGCATTGGAAACGCATCGGACAGAACGATTTCATTATAGAAACGATCGTAAGCAGTTATAAGATACCATTCTTGTCTACACCTCAAACAGGAAAGAATCTATTTTTGTTGCTGAAGCAATCAAAGATTTTTGATTGAGAAATGTGCACATGTTCCATATGTTGTCAATCCATTGACTGTAGCACATGTTCCATATGTGGTCAATCCATTGACTGTAGCACATGTTCCATATGTTGTCAATCCATTGACTGTAGCACATGTTCCATATGTTGTCAATCCATTGACTGTAGCACATGTTCCATATGTTGTCAATCCATTGACTGTAGCAACAAACAGCAGTGGTAAGAAAAGGCATATTTTAGATCTTAGACATACGACAGCCCATTTGACTAACTTTTATTTCACTTCAATTTCCCGAATTCTGAATTCCTGGGGTTTCCAATGTACAGTACCCAATATTTAAAAGATGTATACGAGTTGTACGCCTTATGTGGCTGGCTGGCATGAGTACAGTACCCAATATTTAAAAGTTTTACATAATTCGAGAATTCGGAATTCGGGAAATTGAAGTGAAATAAAAGTTAGTCAAATGTGCCATCGTATAGACATGTTAATAAACACTTATGGAAACACTTATTGAAACAATATGTAAACTATGAAGACTTGAGAACAGTTTTACAATATTTTGAGCCAAATTTGAAAATGACGTAAAACACCTTACAAACAAACAAACAAACAAAAATATTTGATCTGCATTCAGCTTGTCATTTCATAAACATTTTCCCAGATCTCGAGAACTTTTTGGGGTTTCGTGGATAGATGATGAAGGGAAACAGATGGTTTACAAATTCTTAGTACTCCTTTTGGTTTATAGTACGGCAGGGTATATTTTTTGCAAGGTCACACGTCCTCATGAGAAAGTGCTCATGTATTTAGATTACGGTTTCAGATGTACTCATAATTTAAGTAAGTGCACGGTATTGGCAAATTCTGTCAAAGCTGATTTACTCAGCTCTGGTTTCGTTTCGAATACAGGAAAGTCGTGTTGGGTAACCGTTTAAATTTTAGATTTTTTGGTACATTTTTAAATTTAGAAATAAATCAAATTTACCATCCCAAAAGACGTATTGACAAAGCAATACATGCTTTGAGAGTGATTGAAAATGGCTTGGCAAGTCATAGACGGGTACATATATTAAGAAAGTGGCTAGTTTGGTTGGTCAAATCATTTCCATGCCCATTGTGATTGGTAGTATTCACAAATAATGACTAGGTCATTAAATATGGATTTTCCTGGTCATCATATGTTAAACCCCAGCGTTCGATAGTCACTGCCACCATTACGTATGCACTGTAGCTAGTTAGTATTTCGTCTGCTTCAATTTTCCTTGTCATCATACGTTAAACCCCAGCGTTCGGTAGTCACTGCCACCATTACGTATGCACTGTAGCTAGTTAGTATTTCGTCTGCTTCAATTTTCCTTGTCATCATACGTTAAACCCCAGCGTTCGGTAGTCACTGCCACCATTACGTATGCACTGTAGCTAGTTAGTATTTCGTCTGCTTCAATTTTCCTTGTCATCATACGTTAAACCCCAGCGTTCGGTAGTCACTGCCACCATTACGTATGCACTGTAGCTAGTTAGTATTTCGTCTGCTTCAATTTTCCTTGTCATCATACGTTAAACCCCAGCGTTCGGTAGTCACTGCCACCATTACGTATACACTGTAGCTAGTCAGTATTTCGTCTGCTTCAAGATAAGTGTTTCAGCATTCTGACAAATCACTGATCTTATTTTTACAGGTACAGATATTAAGAGATGCACCAACATTAAAAAGTTGACAGTCATTAATAAAGTTTTGTAGAAAGTATAGAAAATAAATACATTATACAATTATTTTGATATATCTGTATAGAGTAATATTTAGGGTATTTAGATGCCATATTTTATGGTTTAAAAATGCTTTATTATTTAAAAATGTGTGATTAAACCTCTCTGAGCAGTATAATGTATAAAATGATCAGAAAAGTTTCTCTGAGGCCATTTTGTTTTCTTTCTATACTCAACCCTGGCCTTTAAGTTGAGTAACGAAAGTAGAGAGCAGTTTAGAATTCAAATTTAGAAAATATTAATAACAGGACCCTACATACGTCCGAACCATTTTCAATGGTTGACAGCGATGATAGAGTACATGTTATTCAGGGAATGAGATTGAAACAATCAATTGGGTGGATCATGGTATTTGGGACTGTACAGAATGTACCAAGTCTTCTACATGGAGAGAATTAGTGGCAGTACACAGGGTTCTATACTGAACAAAAAAAGAAAATTCCGCATTTTAAGCTGTAATTTGCAAAGGTTGACTTTGTTACACTTTGTAAACCAATCTAGATACAATTTCATCATTATATACTTATTAATCAATCATGCTGATCAATATTAATAATCTCCAAAAGCCAAAGTTAGTGTGTTGCTGCTAAAACATGTTTTATTCAAATTGCGAAATCACTATATTTGTATTATAAAGGGAGGTAATCTGAAAATATTCATTCTTGAAAGCTTTATGGCGCAAAAGTGAGTGAACAGGTCAGCTTACTTTCTCCGTCTTTTTGGTGCTGGGGTTATCTTCTGTTTATTTCAATAGAACAAAACTGTGTTAAATCAAAGTTTAAACCATAAGATCCAGAAATGCTGTTTAAACCAAAACAATGGGAATAACTTTGTGTACAATTTTGATTCAAGGGAAATTGTTTTCATCACAGTGCTGGCCTTTTAACAAAGGTATTAACATATAAGACCAAACAAAATATATTTTCATTGTGTCTACATGTATGGGTAAACTTGCGTAAGTTTCTTTTTTTGTTGAGTATAGTATCTCGACAAGGTGTACTTCCTAATAACAATGTGAAAAGGTTCTCAGACAATCAAGGCACTTGTAGCTTTGTCAAAAAGGTTCCATGAAACCTGATTTGCAAGACGTCGCTATCCAAATACTCTCTGCTTGTTTAGAAAACTCTATTGTATTAAAGATGGAATGGATTCCTAGAGAGTTGAACGACCATGCAGATTATAGTCAAAAATAGTCAAATGAGATAACTGGGGGATTTCACATCAGATTCTGGAAATAATTGTGTCTAGATTGGGTCAATTTGAAATAGACTGGTTCGCATCCAACTACAATGCAAAATTACCTGTTTTTCTGGACAGATACGTAGTCGTTGTCTACAATTGTTTTGATGATTTATCGTATTGGTCCGGAAATCGTTTACGGAAATAGGCGAGGTTTACCGAACGTTTACGGGTTTCTTGAAAAGAAGGAATTGTCCGCCATTTTGGTGCGTGGAAGTTTGGATACATTGTAGAAGTTTGGATACATTCAGGTATTACTAAACATAGAAAAATGGTTTCCGCTCAATAACTTTATTTAGGAATGAATTGAATTGAATTGAATGTTGTTTAACGGCTCATCAACACAGTATAGGTTATTTAGAGCCGCCCCAGAGAGAGGGGAAGGATACATAGGAATCCGGGAACCTGCCCTACTCTTATTATCGAATAGATTCTATTTAGGAATGATATATTGGCCTGAAACTTGACGTGTACGTAGCTTATATGAAAAACAAGTTTACGATTGCATTTGGGATCAAGGTCAAGGTCACTGTTATTAAAAATAGAAAAATGGTTTCCGCTCAATAACTTTAGTTAGGAATGAGATATTGGAATGAAACTTTATGGTTAGGTAGCTTATATGGAATGGAAGCTTTGGATTGCATATGAAAAACTACCCTCTTCAAAAAAATCACTCGCATAGAACTGTCCACATACATAACGTTAACGTTATATCTTTTCTTGTTATTCTAGGTTCTGCATAATTCGTGTACAGGAGTAGATGCATTTTCAGTAAAATGGGGATGGAAATATGGTTTGTTTGTTCCGCCCCCATTTTAGTTGCTCGAGTTATAAAGAAATGACAAGTGATAGAGTCACAGGCATGTTAGTTGTTCCATTAAGGAAGTCAGCAAATATCTGGCCATTGTTGTGTTCTTATCAAGGGTTAATTAGAAATGTTCTAGACAGCATAGATTTGCCTATTCAGAAACACTATAATGTTCCATGTAAAAATGGGAGTAGACTTTTTGGTAATGAAGATTTAATATTCAGAATGCTGGCTTTATATTTAAAGTTTTAAATACATTAATACAAAAGTTGTAAAAGGCATGGCCTACTTAAATGATAAACAGATGTTGCTTAAATGCATGGTAAATGTACTGTTAAAGCACGGTTGATTTCATTATACTGTTATACAGATGTTTGTAACTACCAATATATTGTTACAGAAATGGCTGGATTCAGAATGCTATACAATGAGTTTAAGTTTATAGCAGTATCTGTATATTTGAGATGCACAATTATTTATTTTGCCAGTGTTGACAATCCCGTTCTTTAAATTCAGCTTGTCCAAGCGCTTTATTCCAAATAATAAATTATGAATTTGTCATGTTATTGTTATATTTGTGTTGCAAATATGGTTTGGTCAGGGGAAATATATTTTCCGTCGTTTGATTGAAAAGAATTGGAGGAAATATGTTTTCCCCTGATTGTTCGCTCAAGCGACTTGTTACTAGAAGGGCTCTAATACTTGACAAGTATTTGTTAGATTGGTATTGTTCAAAATATCATTTTTAAAAATGCTTTTTTTTTATAATTAATCAGACATTACTTTTGAAGATTTGGATGTACACAGTGTAAATGGATGTAACATTATATTTGAACATGTACTATATAATTTGATTGATGCATACATGTCTGTCAGCGTACGCTTGTCCAAGCGCCTTATTCAAAATAATAAATTATGAATGTGTCATATTGTTGTTATATTTGTGTTGCAAATATGGTTTGGTCAGAGGAACGATGAGATGTATGCGTGTATGTATATGTAAAATCGTTCAGTCATATCACGACGGCGTCTATTTGTAGGAATGAATTCAATGTCCAACATAAGTTCCAAGTTTTATTTATTCAAGGCTCATTGAGAGCATCTGATATAACACATTTACATTGTGCAGAAAACAGAATAATAACAAAACTATTTACTTAACAGAACTATTTACATAAAAATACACATAATCACATAACCATCACACAGCCAACCATCAATATGTACATGAATGAAATGACTAGAATGAATAATGAGTGAATCCTAATTTACATGTTTAGTAATGTATTTTTGCTATCAAGTTTTTTTGTTGTTGTTGTTTTTATAACTAATAAGAATAGCATATGGAGAATGAGTGTATACATTTATATTACATAAACTATATATATGTGCAATGTGAATACCTATATGTTTTGAGATGTTTCTACCAGTCTTTCAGCAAAACTATATCCAGTTATTTACAAGCTTTAAGAATGAGTTCACAAAATCTGGCTAATTTTAATAATGTATTCTTATCTTTACTATTCATTAATAGCTCAAATTAAAAAGAAATTGACCAATATCTATTTTTCCTGTCACTTGCAAAGTGTTTACAAATAAATAAATAGTGAAATTCATCACCCAACAAATGAGCATTACAAAGTGTACATGTGCGTAGATTTCTTTCTATGTTAAAATGTCTTCCTTTTCCTATAGGCATTTTATGATTCATGCAACGCAATTTACATAAAGTATTAGACAAACCAAATGGCAAAATATTAAAATACTGCTCAAAAACAAACTCTTTCTTATACATTCTATAATTTAAACATTTACCTAGACTTTGTATATCACTATTCCAAGATTGAACAAATTGATCTCTTATGCGACTCTTTACTAATTTTCTAAAATAATCTGGGCTATAAACGTTCTGATCTAACCGGTAATTAGACATCCCAAGTTCGTTGAGTGACTTTTCAACACATTGTATCCATGGAAATTTAAACATGTTGTTTTTATGAAGACAATATGCCATTCTATATAGCAAATTGCATATTTTGGTTTCTTTAGCATTTCTTAGTTTACACCAGTAATTAAGTATTCTACTTCTTATGTGTAATGAAATCGGAAATATTCCAAGCTCACCATACAACATACAATTCGGTGTAGTTTGTTTCAAGTTTAGAATAAATTTACAGTATTTAGGCTGAAATTTGTCTATACTTTTTATATCTTCTATACCCCAGACCTCTGATCCATACGATCCATATGGGCACAACCATAGCATCAAACAAATGTAGTTGCAAATCAAGTGGTAACAACAGTTTTCTGGCTTTATTAATTAAGGAATACATAGCTTTTCTTGCTTGGTCCACCAATCTTTTCTTAGTTTGACCAAAATAGCCATTAAATGCAAATTGTACACCATGATAAGAGAAGTCATCAACAACTTCCAACACACTATCGTCAAACTAAAAATTTGGAGGTTCTCTCAAGCCCCTCCTGCTTTTACAAAATATAACACTTTTAGTTTTCGCCGAATTCACTTTTAAACCCCAGGTTTTACAATAAACAGACATACCATTTAATGCTAACTGCAACTCTTCTGCACTTTCAGCTAAAACAACAGTATCATCCGCATAAAGAAGCAGAAAAAGCTTGAAATAAACCTCAACATCATCATCGCTCAATACATCACGAATAGTATCCGACAAAATATCTAGCCCATTGTAATGTTGGGACATGAAATCTACAAGATCATTGAGAAAGAGAGAAAATAAAACTGGTGATAATTTTTCACCCTGCCTTACACCAGACTGACTTACAAAGAATTTCTATACCTGATTTAACACAATATATTGCTTTATCATACATATAATAAGTTTGCCATCTATGTTTTATTTTAACCATAAGGCTAATCTATTAATAGAGTCGAATGCTTTACTGTAATCTATAAAAGAACAATATAATTGCATACGTTTAGCAATATAAAAATCAATAAGCATCTTCAGAGCATAAATATGATCGACTATACCGTACCCTTTCCTAAATCCAGCTTGTTCTTCACATAAAACATCATTTGACTCTAAGTATAAATTCAAACGCTGATTCAGAACAAATGTGAACAATTTGCCAAAACAACTAAGGATAGATAGTTATCTTGGTCATTAACATCGCCTTTATGTTTATAAAGAGGTAAAATAACACCCTTGCTCCAAACATCTGGAAAAATACCAGAATCCAGAATGATATTAAAAAGTTTACAAAACACAGGTAACAATACATCCACAGAGTTTTTCAAGTATTCATTCAATATGTCATCAAAAATTGAGGACGATTTATTATTTTTCAATTTACTAATAGCTTTGCTAATTTCAGCTATGGTGATATCTGAGTTTAATTCTGCATTGTTAGAACTGATATTATGTAAATCTAGATCTTGAAAATCATTATCGTCATCTGAGATATTTGCACTCAGCTTACTAAACTGCTCATGAAAAATTTCACTGGTAATTTGCACTCAGCTTACTAAACTGCTCATGAAAAGCTTCAGTAACTAAATCACACTTTTCAGCAGCACTAATAATAATGTCAGTGACATTCTTAGTTAATTTATTCACAACTGAATCATGATAGGTTTTACTATCAAATATGACATTTCATCTAATAATGCAGCAATGTTGTCCGTGTGGAAATTATTTTTGAAATCTGTAACTTTATCCTTGTGTCAACAAGAGTAGCTTCAGTACACGCATTATTATCAATTACATTTGAAATATTTAAGCAAAAATCAATAGATACCCCACCCAATCAAGTATACTGATATCGACCGACTGGTCCTTGCACTACTCCTTTTTCTATCAACCAGTCATCACGAATATGGAATCGTTAACCTTGTTTATTGTTTTCTAAAGGCTCCAGACCTTTAAATCCATTACAAATGCATTGATCTCAACAATCGGGAATATTGCTATAAAACCAATTTATTTTGAACTCTGTTAGCAAAGCAAATGTTTGGAATCTTTAATCTGATCGCGCGTTTATTTTGCAATCACCATACACGCGGCTGGTACACGCGCAAATTGTACACCGTCGGTGTTATTCTACAATGAGTTGTGTTAATTACTAAACAATCACGGTACACATGTTTCAAAGATTCTAAGTTAATTGCCAAACCAATATATGCAAAATATACTACAATTCCACATTTTATGTTATGTTTGATATGAATGTATTGTGTATATGTACCTTGATACGGGAGAGGTCTTACAAAGGCATTGCCTGTTGTCCAATCATATTCATTACTTGAATAAAATATTGTTTAAATTAAAATGAGTTGAGCGACTTTGGGGCTGGATTTGAGCACGCGAAATTTACACACGAGTGAGTTGTTTCCGCATTATAATTATATTAATTTCGCAACACTGTATCCAAAATTGAAGATTTCGTCAAACAATGTGTTCATTAAACATGATGAAAATTAGCCATAGGGAAGGAAATGTATGTTGACCAGCTTATGTTTTAGACGTTTCCGCTTCGTCGGGAGTTTGCGGAAACATCAGTCGTTTTCCAGATTTCAAAAATTGGAATTGCATATAAACATACTTTAATTATAGACAGGTATAACTGCTATCTTCGACTTTTTATACATTGTTTCAAAATGAAATTATTATGGAAACAACAAGACAACTCGCCTTGATTTTGTAAATTGCGCGCTCACAAATCCAGCCCCGGAAGTTGCTCAACTCATTTTACTGAGCTCCGCACCGGCGGTTTATGATTTGCGCGTTTACCCAGCCGTGATAAATCATGTTTATTGACTTTTAACTCAAACCTTAATTTATTTATATTATAACAACACTATCTGTATTGGGATTCAAACACTGAAATTTTTAAACACGAACAAATAGCATCTAATAGGACACGTACGGAGTTCTCTTTGTAGAAACCATCCCTACATATGATTGATACAATCAGCTAATTGAATTGAAAGTACAGCTCGGTCACAGGTATGACACGATTATTCATTTATTTCATAAAGTCATTATTTGAACGACTACTAATTTATTTTACATGGAATCGGACAGATTGTTCGGAGTTGGCTCATACATAGAACTGTATTAATCCATGCGCAAGGGTTGATTGCGTCTAAAGCATTGATTGAATAGCCCCAAATTGCTGAAAAAGGCAACGTGACGAAAAATATGGATTGGTTCAATATAAACGCAACGGAGACGGTGCTTCCCTTGGCATGAGCCTACATTGCTCAGGAATCCTTCGCGACCCACGCTTACCGCATCGAACCGACCCACGTATAACGCATCGAATCGACCCACGCTTACCGCATCAAACCTACCAACGCGTCAGTCTGGGCATTTAAATGGTGTTTAGTTCATCAATTAACTTTGTCGTCTGATATTTTTGTTAACCACGGTCCCGAGGTGGTTGCTTTGTGGTAGAGAGTCCGTCTTAAAAGCGTGGGTTCGAACACCGATCTGGTCACACCAAATACTTAACTAGTAGCGCTCTTGCTTGCCGTTCAGGATAGAAAGATTTGTGCTATGACAGGTGGGCCCGGTGTGAGTATAGATGTAGCACACCCATTTCAACACAGTAAGTGTCGGCCTGGGGTATCGCATAATGGCGTCAATAAATAAGTCTCATTTCTTTTTGTAAAACAAGACATTTTCACTAATTTAAAGTGCTATTTTTGGTTTACATCACATTGTTGATCTATTTGTTACATTTTTCAAGCATTGTCATGTTAAAATTGTGAGTTTTTAATTTATTTTGCTTATATGGAAATGAGTGTACGAATACAATATTATGGCATCTCAGTGTTTATGTTTTTAAAGGGAGCATTCATTCATGAGACAATTTCTTTCTTAGAAGATCCATGACCCCCATTTTTCTGTGGATTTTTTGGCAGCATATGTGTCATTTTCGATGAGAATGTAAGTTATTCATTTTTATTTTGGGTCTAGATATGAATGACAACATGGCATTTAAATTTTAATTCACACACAACTCAATGCAACAATCACTGGTCGTGTTACCTATACTATGAATGGGTTAGTCATGACATGGTACAGGAGCGTATGATGTTTATGCACAATGAATATATTGCTAGGGGTGCACCCGGGAATTAAACAAAACACAGAATTCAAGTCATGGGTTTTGACTTATTTAAAGATATAGAGATCTATTTCGTCAAACAAATGATGGTCTATATATTCCATTTTGAACATTAAAATCTTCGACTTTATTTATTTTTCTTACTATCACCACGCTTGTTGGAGATATGTTTGCCCGTAAGGGCTTTCGTCCATCTATCCGTTCATCTGTCCGTTACCTTACCTCCTCCGTAACCACCGAGTGAATTCAACGATACTTAGTGTAGGACTTGCCCACAGAATAACGGCGAGCAAGAGCCATATTATATTTGGATCCGCACCAATTTTGTAAATAGTGTTCCTGAAAAATGAATATGAAACTCCGAGTTTTCAGCAATAGGATTACCGTATGTCCCTTTAATCCACACTTTTAAAGTGTCTATTTAAACCAGGCTGTCAATTCACTGTGTGTTTTTCCAGGCCACATACTATGCCATATTGAAAGATTAACATACTTTACTTCTTACATATATTAATAATTTGATTTAAGCTGTTATTTACTATAAAAGTTAATGAGCGTATCCTGACACTTAAAGATGACCCTCATATATGCATCCGATGACTTTGAAAATTAAAGAGTACCCAGAACGTCTTACATTGTTTGTATGTTGAGACCAAGTGTGAACTAATTTTGATAATTAAAAGTATAGATTTACAATAGGATCCTATACATGATACGTTATATATATATACTGAAAGGAAAAAGAAACGCATAATGGGTATTTTTGCTATATATTGTATGTTTAATATGCTACTGCTAATCGAATGGTACCTTGTTCTTTCGGAAAGAGGGTTTAAACATCAACGAACACACCAATGGTTACCCCATTAAAGTTTCATTATCGACAGAACGTGCATTTGGCTCAGACAGGTGAGCAAACGTAAGGCTTTAAATGTTGCAATCTCTTAACATTAAACACAATACCGAAATTGCTTGACTTTTTCAAGCGAAATTTCAACATTTATGAATTTCGCGTAACGAAGTATACGTTGATTTTAAAAGGTCTACTACGTGACAGAGTTGTCCTTTCTTTAAGTAGTTGTAGCCCCGTTCTGTACAAAACACGTTGAGATATATCTGGAATATTACGTGGAATTATGTGTATATAATAGTGTAGTATAGGCATTTTTTTGATTATGCGTTTCTTTTTCCTTTCAGTATATGTAGCGGGTTAAGGGTTAATATTGATGTCAAGGAGACTGACTGCAATTTATGCCATACATTGTGATTGACTACAATTTATGTCATACATTGTGATTGACTACAATTTATGCCATACATTGCGATTGACTACAATTTATGCCATACATTGCGATTGACTACAATTTATGTCATACATTGTGATTGACTGCAATGTATGCCATACATTGTGATTGACTACAATTTATGTCATACATTGCGATTGACTACAATTTATGCCATACATTGCGATTGACTACAATTTATGCCGTACATTGCGATTGACTAAAATTTATGTCATACATTGCGATTGACTACAATTTATGCCATACATTGTGATTGACTACAATTTATGCCATACATTGTGATTGACTACAATTTATGTCATACATTGCGATTGACTACAATTTATGCCGTACATTGTGATTGTCTACAATTTATGCCGTACGAATGCCATACATTGTGATTGACTACAATTTATGCCGTACAATGTGATTGACTACAATTTATGCCGTACATTGATTGACTACAATTTATGCCATACATTGTGATTGACTATAATGTATGCCATACATTGGGATTGTCTACAATTTATGCCATACATTGTGATTGACTACAATTTAAGCCATACATTGTGATTGACTACAATTTATGCCGTACATTGTGATTGACTACAATTCATGCCGTACATTGTGATTGACTACAATTTATGCCATACAATGTGATTGACTATAATGTATGCCATACATTGAGATTGTCTACAATTTATGCCATACATTGTGACTGACTACAATTTATGGCGTACATTGTGATTGACTACAATTTATGCCATACATTGTGATTGACTACAATTTATGTCATACCTTGTGATTGACTACAATTTAAGCCATACATTGTGATTGACTACAATTTATGCCGTACATTGTGATTGACTACAATTTATGCCATACATTGTGATTGACTACAATTTATGCCATACATTTAGACTGACTACAATTTATGCCGTACATTGTGATTGACTACAATTTATGCCATACATTGTGATTGACTACAATTTATGCCATACATTGTGATTGACTACAATTTATGTCATACCTTGTGATTGACTACAAATTATGCCATACATTGTGATTGACTACACTTTATGCCATACATTTTGATTGACTATAATGTATGCCATACATTGTGATTGTCTACAATTTATGCCATACATTGTGATTGACTACAATTTATGCCATACATTGTGATTGTCTACAATTTATGCCGTACATTGTGATTGACTACAATTTATGTCATACCTTGTGATTGACTACAAATTATGCCATACATTGCGATTGACTACAATTTATATTGACTATAATGTATGCCATACATTGTGACTGACAACAATTTATGCCATACATTGTGATTGACTACAATTTATGCCATACATTGTGATTGACTACAATTTATGCCATACATTGTGATTGACTATAATGTATGCCATACATTGTGATAATTATGTCATACATTGTCATTGATTACAATTTGTCATATGCGTGCGTGCGTGCATGCGTGCGTGAGTGCGTTTAAAGATTTCAACCCTACCTAAATATGTGTAATATATCGAAATTTAGGCAAGCTTTAACTAAACTTCGCGTTTCGTCACACAGACTTGAAATAGAAGCTGGACGTTGGAGTAAACTAAATATAACACCCGTTAATGATAAGAAATGTAAATTGTGTCAGTCTTTAGAAGATGAATTACATTTTATTTTAGTATATCCTTTATATACAGACATAAGAAAACACTATATTAAAACGTATTATTTCATTCGTCCGAATATGCAAAAGTTCATTTCTCTGATTAATTCTACATGTAAAAGGCAAATAAGAAATCTAGCTATTTTTATTTATAGTGCTTTTAATAAAAGAAATGAGTACCTTTTTCCAAATAGGTAATACGAATTGATGTTGTAATGATATACATGTACTATTTATATATGCATTTTGTTGTATAGAAAAAGTATTTCACTCAAAAGAGTATCAGCTTCTCCACTGGATACACATATACATAACTGTGTACAATTGCTTAGTTGTACTATTCTGTTACATTGTCTGTCATGTTATTTTCATGTCTTTATTTGTACCCCAAGGGCCTTAGTGCCTATTGGATTTTGAAATAAACTATCTATCTATATTCTAGAATAACACTAGCGGTAATCAGGCCACGTCATATATGATTTTATTTTTCTCTCTTTGTCTTATAAATGCAGTCATTTCATTTGTTTAAGGAGTGTTTTAAATAACTGATTATACATGGATGCTTAACTCTTTCTTTCGATATTAATTATCACCCACTCTACATTGTCAAGATGCTAATGCAAGCTGGGATAGTTATTCTATCATGTATCGTCTTTCATATTTTGTAGTGTAGTGTTTGTGATAAAAGTCTAGCACATTTATTTAGCTCATTAACTGAAATTATTCATATTTTACTTTAGCTTAGTAGCTTTACTATTCATTTTAGAAGTTAACATTATTTGTAAATGTAGTTTTTGTCCCAGTGTCTCATGCCGTCTATACGTATGCACATAAACATAAAGTGTGAGCTGTGATATACTGTGCATTTCAGGGTACCTGTGCGTCAAATATGAATCAATATTTATTTTGTTACTTATTATAAGTAGTCATGCCTGATATGGTTAGATAGAATGAAAATAGACGCTCCTGGATCTGTTTACAATCTTACCATAGCCATCCGGTATGCTTCACAAAGTCTAAAATTCATTTTGACACCATTGTTTACATTGTAAAAATTAAAACAACATGGCGGCCTTATTTTTAGAATTGTCGTCTGCGCATGTCTGTTTCTAGGGTTCGGATGTACCAAGTAAAGCGTAGGTTATGCAGGGTGGTGTTGTTGTTCAATGTTCAGCACCTCCGGCAATCAATCATACTTATCCTTTTTTTTGGAATCGAAACCATTATAACTAGCAAATAAAGGGTAGGTAAATACTACCTGCGTTTATATTTTGTTATTTTCATCACTGTGGGTCAACTGATTTTTTAAGTCACCCTACCCTAGAAAAATGGAATGTTCCGCCGTCGCCATTTTGGTTTTCGGCTGTCAATAAAATTACATGTAAACATGGGGTTTTTATAATGAATTGTTGGCTTTGCGAAGCTTAGCGGAAGGCTACGCGAAGATTGAAAACAGATTAGGAGCGTCCCTTTTCATTCTATTCAGTCATATCAGGTATGAAAACATATATAAAGTAGTAAAAGAAAATCTCGATTCATAATCGACGCATGGGTACCCTGAAATGCACAGTAGGTATAAATGTTATTGCCGGAGCCTCAAGTCTCCGACTATATTTATCCTGGACTCAGAAAGCTGCTATGGGTGTTGGACTGTGTATCAATGTCTTTTACTGTTAAAAAAACAACTATATTTTCTGACTAATAATTTGCAAAGATAAACTTTCCGTTTTCAGTATTTATTGACATTCACACTAGCCTTTGTTTAATGCTGTGTGGAGGCTGTAAAAAAAAAGGTCGTCCCGACTACAATTCCTTACCGGTCCTTTTGGATCATCAAACCCACTCTTTGGCTTTAAAGAAAGCCATTGCAGGGAGCATGAGATGTGTCGCATTTTATATAACAGCTCACGAACAGACTCAATAAAACCATGTCTGCTACGTTTCTCTCTTGTTTGATTTTGTTGGATGAAAACAGTGGATTAAATTATTTTTTTATTTTGGATACAATAGTTCTTTATTAAGTAATCAAAGGCCTCCGGCCCACAATACAAGTATAATACATAATGTGAATTATAACCAACCATCTGATCAAATGTCATGCAATTCAAACTAAATTTCAATAAAATAAACTGTGTGTACGAATTATACTTCATGGTCTCTGATCTTTAATATATTATGAATAAAAGATGAAATTCTAAATATCTTTGTTTTATTTGTACCACAAAGAAGAGAATAAAACGTTTCGATGGATTTATTGGCGGATATTGCATGTAGATATCGATTACGCAAATCTGTGTACTATGACAAAAGAAAGTGCATGGTACTCGTCCTCAATAACTTCAATATCATTATGAACAAGACAATGCGTGCAGATGCGTTCTTCTCTATCCACACCAACATGTCTACCCGTCTCTATATTTAATTTATGACTTAAGCATCGAAATCGTGCAATAGCTTTTCTCAAATGAAATGGCATAAATAAACTGATGTATTTCTCAACGTTTAAAAGAGATTTGAAGTGTTTGTAAAGGTCACATCGCGTAGAGTTCTCAATACTACTGTGCCAATCTTGTTTTAAGCAATCTGCGATCCTTAACTTGGGACATAAATAAATCAGGGTTACTTATATCTTGGGCCATCCATACGAAACCGAATCCAAACTTAAAAAGAAAATGTCTAATTATTTCTGATGCCCATTTTTCCGACCTACATCGACCAATGATTTAAGCATATTGTAACAACTTTTTGGATATCTAGTATTAGGCATTTGCAGGAGTTTACACCAATATTTTATACATCTTGAATAATATTCGTTGCATAACGGTAGTCTTCCGCACTCGCCGATAGCCATGCTATTATTTACCGAAAAGTTGATACCAAGGAACGATTTACATACTCGTGACTGTACCGATTCGATTTTTTCGGAATATGCGAAGCCCCAAATTTCTGAACCGTAACACAATATGGGTTTGACCATCGCATCAAATATCTTAAACATTTCTGTACTGTAAAAGTAACCAAACTTACTTTGATAATATTGAACAGCTTTTATAGATTTTTTAACCTGTGCTGCTAGTTTTCGTTTTGCATTTGACCATGAAAGTTTGGGAGTAAATATAAGCCCCATATATTTATACAGGGACGTTGTTTTTATCGAACTGTCACCAAAAGTCCATTTTTCATATAACCTTTTATTACACTTTTAGATGTTTGATCGTTATGACCTGTCATAACCTTCAAAGGTTTCGATTAACAATGACGGTCACTTTTTATGTGTTTGAATGTGTGATATACTCTGTTCATTTGTGTTAAATCGTGTTTCTCAATTGATTTAACACGTGTATTGTCTCCTATAATTCTATGTGGGTAATTTATATTGTAAATATGCATTGTTTGTACTATGATGAGACAGAAATAAAGATATATATTGTCACAGTATATACTAAGTACAAGTAAATAATTAACTACTAGTAAACATTTCATAAGATGTCAAATGTTAGAACCTGTAATAAGAGATCATCTCTATAAAGCGACCATTTTTGGTCTTTCCCTTGAGCGGTCTCTTAAACCAGGTTCGACTATATGTATATATATATACGGTAAAGAATATACATCTTACATCTTGGGTTCGGTTGGCCAAACTCCAACCGAAGCCAGAGGATGACGAGATTGACCAATCAGGCCCATGTGGCACGTCTAGATGTCTGACATGCAAGCTTAAGTCACACGCCGAATATTTATACCAGTTTCCTAGTGGAGCAAAGGTCGCCATCAAATGCCACACTAATTGCAAATCAAAGAATGTTATATACGTTCTAACATGCAGCAAATACATAAAGCAGTATGTCAGCGAAACTGGTATGCATTTAAACCGACGCATGAACCTCCATGTCTCAGATATAAACATGCGACGATTTGCTCGCTCACGAATGGCAAAACACATTTGCACGGAAGGTCTATCTTTTAAAGATACAACTTTATACTGTATTAACCGCAACACCCAATGGTTCGACATTGAAAGGAAAACTCGGGAAACCTATTGAAT
This sequence comes from Cyrtodaria siliqua, assembly GCA_037043455.1. Lineage (NCBI taxonomy): Eukaryota > Metazoa > Mollusca > Bivalvia > Adapedonta > Hiatellidae > Cyrtodaria > Cyrtodaria siliqua. The sequence continues at coordinate 37,332 of JAWPHD010003492.1, read as the reverse complement.
CCGACGACTCAATATTCTTCAACCTTTTGGAATCAACAAGAGAGAATAACATTAGGCCTATATACATATACCGTCAAGTTTGTTTCCCGAAACTATACACTACTGTTAAATTCGATGCGTTATACCTCTTTTTCTCATTGAGTGCATACCAATAATTAACTTCGCAGCATTGATCTATTTCTCTAAAAACAACTTACTTTACCAGGAAGATTGGCTTTTTGCGAGTTCACCTAAACTGTCGTTTTTTACGAGACTATACACTCCTGTGGAATACGATACATGTATCGTTGAACGTACACATTTATTGGTATGTGCATGCATTTAGTTAGACCAGATATTCTTTTTTTAACCTTTGCTATAACTTGTACACACCATACCACCGTTATGCATACAATAAATGTGTACTTTACCAGGAAGATTGGCTTTTTGCGTGTTCACCTAAACTGTCGTTTTTACGAGACTATACACTCCTGTGGAATACGATAATATACACTTATCGTTGAATGTACACATTTATCGGTATATGCATGCGTTTAGTTTGACCAGATATTTTTTTTTAAACCTTTGCTATAACTTGTACACACCATACCACAATTATGCATACAATAAAGGTGTATCATAAATTTAATGTTCCGCTTCTCCTATATATTATACGCTTTAAAATGTCGGTGTATGTTTACATAATCATTGAATCAGAAGCTGTTTATTGTTACGACCTCTAATAATAGCGGTCAAGTTTGTTTCCCGAAACTATATGCTCCTGTTAAATACGATACTTTATACGTCTCATTGCGTACTCACTAATAATTAACTACTAGCAATTAACTGTGCAGCATTGATCTATTTCATTCCTATTTTTGATCTAATAATTAAAACATACAACTTACTTTACCCAGAAGATCGACTTTGTGCGTTATCACACATACTGTCGGATTTTAAGAAACTATACACTTATTGTATGTATGTATTTAGTTTGACCAGATATTCTTTTTAACATTTGCAACAATGTGTACACACCATTACACCATTGCACACACAATATAGGTTTAAAAAGACTAGTATTTTTATAAGATATTTCTTTTTCTCCAACATATTACACCTTTTTAAAATGTCATTGACGTACAAGGGACATTTAGTAACTCATTTACTTACCATTCCGCGGCTCTGTGCGGCCATGGTGTAATATGTCGCTTGTTCGGCCGCTTTACTTGGAACTATTCATTGTATTATAAATTATCCCCAAAGCGTCGATTTCCTAATACACGGAAAGTGTTGTTTCACTTTCGTTACTCACTTTCCTGGAAAATGTGGATTATTGCAGTACTAAAATAAGCTTAAAAGTACTATTTTCAAACGTCTTACAAAAAACACTTCGTCTATTCCGTTTTCAACCTATTTATATATATTTTTTTAATTTCTAATATAATATAATCAATTAATAGTGTTCTCAAAAATAATAATTTCCTTCTTACGCGTTATCTATGTCCTTCGTTATATTATACCACTAATCGTTACCAAGTTACAAGTCACAGCGTTTAAAACTTAATCTGATCGCACTTATTTAATGTCTTTTTATGCTTTATCAAATCAAAACTTAATAATTTCGTGAAAACGTTGGTCTTAGCAATGCTCTTCTCTATATACTGATTTATATTGTCTGTTGTGTTCTCACGTGACTGTATAGCAACAGCGTTAGTTACATATATTGCTCTTTTCTGGCGCCGTTTGCGCAGCTTTAAATACGTTATATCAATGATGCTAATTTATTAAACAGCTTCCCATATAGGCAGGTATACACTTCTCTTAAATTAGTTTACCTATAGTATATCCAAGTCGTTCTAAGCCAATAAACATATGCTTAATTAGTCGGGAATGAATAATTAACCATCACACATCAGAAGGAAGTTGGTGATATGACTATTGCTGTATTTCTAATTCCCAGGAATAATCCATGGTGCGCGTCTCATCTCTCCGTAACCATGGATATTAGATAATGACAATATATAGTCATGTCGGCTGATACCGTTGACCATCTACTTGACATCGATCACACAGTTGTTGTCATTGATTAATATAATAGTTACCATACCAATATCAATAACCACATACATGTATATTGTGTTATTGTACTAGAATTACCTTGCTGTTTATCACATTGCTTCCTCTCCTATTCTCGCCAAGCGGCCTCGGTAGATTGAAGTGAATAAGTCCTTGGTTTTAGAGCTGCAGAACTCTGCACCGCGTGCGTTCGCTCTCTGTCGGGCGCTTGTCTGAAGGAAAGTTCACCCTTCATCTCATCTCCGTCTGAGGTGGCTGTCCCAGTATAATATTAAACAATACAATACTTTATTCTCCCAGTTCACAAAATAACAACATGAGGTAATACAAAAATAAACAGCATGCGACAAGATATTTAGCACTTGTAGGAGAAATGTTCTTGATGTTTTGTTATAAATCATATTTCGTTTTAAGCACAAGCTTAAATATGATGCGTTAATGGGACGCTGAATCCCATTTTATTCATCCATTCCTCTTATATCCGGAATCATCCTACGCTTCCTATCGAAACGTTATAGTAAGTTATTTTGGCACATTTTCGTTAGGGTTAGGTTACGTATACGTTTAGGGTTAGTAGGGTTACGGTTTAGGATTTAAGACAAAAACGTCTAAAAACTTTCTTCTAAAATAAAACTGAAGTGGCAGCAATATTTCCGATATCGTTACTGATTGGCTGACACAGACACAGAACGACCCGATATCGTTACTGATTGGCTGACACAGACACAGAACGACAGAAAGACAGTGCACTATTTCATAAAGAAATCGACAAAAAGGCAAAAGTTATTATTAAATTTGAATGATCAAAGATACTGTAATAAAATAATAATAATAATTACGGACATCTGGTTCCCATTTCTGTTGTTTTTTCTGCACAAATGGTCAAGACGTTTGTATTTAAATTATAATCAAGCGTCGAAGATGTAAGACTAACTGTATATCCGTGCCAAATACCACTTTTCTTGGGCTTCTGGCTTACTATCACTAGCATATGGTATGGGCGGCCATTATCGCAAAGAGTATGTTTTTAATAAATCATCCAGTCAAAGATGAATTAATTCATCGGTATTATATTTAACTCAATGTAACTTTAATTGATCCACTACTATTTTTGAAACCATCTTATTAAACTTAAAACAATCCTATGCTTCGTGAAATAATCCGGAGTGATTTTTCAAACCATCTAATCGAACTTGAAACGATTCAAACAGTTCAATCGAAAATATGAATCAACTGCAAGAGTATGCGAACCAATTTAAAAGTAACTCATTCAATTTACCGATACATGAAACAATCTATAGGAAACTGAATTAATACAAGACCAAAGAACTCAGTGTAATGATAAGTTCAACGAATCGGTGCATATTCGAACCATTCAGTCGAAATCGATTAAGTACGGTGATATTCGATTAGACCTTATAGAAAATGATTTAAACATATGCTAAATGAATTAAGCTTGCATAAACAGATCTAGAATACCGTTTTAACAACTAATAGATGATGCGCAGAATCAATTTGACATAAAGACAAATGGCCGATACTGATCAGAATTAATACGATGTAAAGTGAATTAATTCGGTGCTTTCCCAAACAGTTGTGCGAGGGTGCCACATACGTAACCTAGAAAAGTTACTTCCCTTGATAAGCGTTCCATGCGGTGTCCTGTTAGGGCCATCTTACCATCGCATCTTAGCAACGACCGATGGTAAGATGCGATGGTCGATGGTAAGTTGCGATGGTAAGATGCGATGGTCGATGGTTAGTGGCGATGGTAACGGAGGTCGATGGTAAGATGCGACGGTAAGATGCGATGGTCGATGGTAAGAGGCGATGGACCATCGACTATCGCATCTTACCATAGACCATCGCATCTTATCATCGCATCTTACCATCGACCATCGCATCTTACCATCGACCATCCATCAATCGTAATGTAAATTAGGCCTCTTCTTCGTTTTATCTCTCTCTCTCTCTCTCTCTCTCTCTCTCTCTCTCTCTCTCTCTCAATATAATCTCAGGTTTGTCAGTGAGACGATTTTATTAAATATTTAATTAGTAAATATGTTAAGACGAGTGTAATGAAAAACAATTATGTGTGTTTAGGATAACCCGGCCTTATCTTTTTTTCGGGTGAAACCTAGCAATTTGTTTCCAATTTATCAGAAAATATAAAAAAGCAAGGCTGTTTTGGGTAAAAAATGCTATGTTCCTATATAACAAAAAAAGAGAAAATAAATCCGTACCTAAACTGCCTACTTTTCTGGCATGTAACCCTAAACACACATATTTTTTGTTTGGCCTTATTACGGAATTATAGCTCACCTATGGACGCGTGCAATCTATCAGACTTCAAACTTCGGAATTTGGGATTCGGAATTCAGAAGTACAACCAACTTGGCATTGTCACCTTTCTGTGACTGGGTTTGAGTAGGTTCCAGTGGAGAGAGGTAGGGTTGCAGGGCGCGCGCCTATATAAATCCTCGAAAAAATACTCACCAACCTCGAATTGCGGCCATCCCTGTTAAATCCTGGATCAATACCCTGTATGACAAGATAAATTCCAGACAGCCCCTGCCCCAACAAGCTCTGAATGTTTCTTTAGGCCTTCAGGCAACTAGTAAACTATAAAGATGCTTGACCTTAAAAAGTGAGGCAGTGCATGTTATAATCAATTAGTGTCATTGATTGTGAAATGTGTCCGCTTTCCTTTATATATAAGTATGTTTCATGTGTTCCACCAATGTATGCACTCCTCACTAGCCCACAAACACTTGTTTTCAATATTGAAAAACTTGGCCAAGTTCGATACCAAGAGTGGTCGTCGCATGTGTGTCATAAGTCGATGGTCGATGGTAAGATGCGATGGTAAGATGCTGCGATGGTAAGATGCAATGGTCGATGGTAAGATGCGATGGTCGATGGTAAGATGCGATGATCGATGGTAAGACTTACCATCGACCATCGCATCTTACCACCGCATCTTACCATCGACCATCGCTTCTTACCATCGCATCTTACCACCACATCTTACCATCGACCATTGCATCTTAACATCACATCTCGCCCTAACAAGACACTGTATGGAATGCTTATCAAAGGAAAGTTACTTATACTGAAAGGAAAAAGAAACGCGACACGGGAATTTCCGCTATATATTGTATGTACAATATACTGCTGTTAATCGAATGGTACATGGCTACGTAAGATCTTTCCTTTCAAAAAAAAGACTAAAACAACACGTAACACAGCAAATAGTATTCCTGCAACGTTTCATTATTGATAGAATACGCGTTTGGCGCAAACTTAGGATGCAAAATTTTGCAAACTCTTTACATTAAATACAGTACTGAACTGGCTCAGTTTTTCAAAGAGGAACATCAACATTTATGAATGTCTTGTTACAACATGTACTGTGATTAAAACGTCTACCACATAACAGTTGTGTTCTTTCTCTTACTAACTGCACTTTTTTTTTACAAAACATCTTGGGATTTCCTTGGAATAAATATGAAATTAAGTGTGCAGTATATACTTCATAAGCGGAAATTCCCGTGATGCGTTTCTTTTTCCTTTCAGTTTATGTGCAAGTGGCGCCCTCGCACAACTGTTTGGGAAAGCACCTTACGTGGTATTAATTCTGTTCAGTATCGGCCATTTGTCTTTATGTCAAATTGATTCTGCGCATCATCGATTAGTTGTTAAAACGGTATTCTAGATCTGTTTATGCAAGCTTAATTTAGCATATGTTTAAATCCTTTTCAATAAGGTCTAATCGAATATCACCGTACTAAATCGATTTCGACTCAATGGTTCGAATATGCACCGATTCGATTAACCTATCATTGAACTGAGTGCTTTGGTCTTGTATTAATTCAGTTTCCTATAGATTGTTGAACGTATCGGTAAACTGACTAAGTTACTCTTAAATTGGTTCACATTCGCTTGCGCTGAGTATTATTTTCTAGTGAACTGTTTTAAGTGTGATTAGATGGTTTAAAAAAAAGTAATGTATCACTTAAAGTTACATTGAATTAATAAAATACCGATGAATTAATTCATCTTTGACTGGATGATTTATTAAAAACATGCTTTTGGCGGTAATGGCCCCCCATATTATGGGAGTGGATTCTTCTAGTTCATTGATGTGTTATGTATAGGATAGAGGCTATGAAGAGAAATCTTCAACATTAAGAAACCGAAACGGAGGGAGCGTAGTGACCGACCGCGGTTTCTTAGTGGTGACGATTTCTCTTCAATAGTATCTATATAGGTCACACTCTAAACCACGAAGAGCGCAGGTAGAACAATCTTCAAGAATAAATGGTGCAAGTATAGAGCCATCTGATTGGTTTAAAAAGTAGAGTAAACACTAAATTCCACTTTCAATTTCGCCACACGCACGTATCAAATGATACACATATGGTTCTTCTATAAATAGAGCAGTACATGCTACCTAATATAAAACCTTGTATATAACAATCACATAAGCATCACATGAGAATCAAATATTATCATCATTTAAAACAAAAAACAATATGATGAATTTAACTAAAAAAAATAAAGCTTTGTTATTGCATACTCATTTACAAGCTCCGTTTACTTTCAATGTAACAAGAAAGGTCAATATTTATAAGTTAATTATTAGATTTGTATTGGGATATATGCACGAGTTCTTCAGCGTATTAATATTGCGAGACTTTAGGAGCGCAATATGTATGCGCGAAGAACGAGTGCATATATCCCAATATAAATCTAATAACCTTTTTATTGCATACGCTATTTTAAATCGGAACAATAAATTAGTATTTGCCCTACCTTTTCCTCCAGTCAGACGGTGAGGAATTATAAAAAAAATGGCAAACTTGTACATGTAAATTTCTAACGATCACCAATTTTAACCATTTAATCATTAAGTAATCGCTTACTAAATGGCACGCGCTTGTTTGGACACAATGAGGCGGATTTAGTAGAAGCGCGAACGTATTAAGAGGCGTGGTTTCGTAGAAGCGCGGGGAAAGAGTAGTGTATACTCGTTTGTGATTGATGCACATTTTTGTTCATGTCAAAGAAGGTATGTCACATGATGTAAACAATGTTGATTTCATTGTGAAAATTCCCATGATGTAACTACAATATAAAGGTTTTTGGTGAAAATTAAATGTTAAATTAAACTAATGAATTTTGGAAATTTTTTATCTGGAAACATATTTTAAGTATTAGTTAGAGGCTATGAAGTGAAATTTTAACAATTAAGAAACCCTAAAGGAAGGATCGCAGCGACTGACCGGGGTTTTCTTAATTGTTAAAATTTCACTTCTTAGCCTCTAACTGACTTAGTGTTTGCCCTACTTTTCCCCCGCGCTTCTACGAATCCACGCGCGCTTCTACTAAATCCGCTTCCTTGTTCCTTACACCCGTTAAATATAAGAACAATCCTTTATGGTCTCGAACAGTTAACCGACAAAGGAAATGAATCTCTCGTCGAAGCAGTTCAAACATATATACGAGAAACACATAGGTTTACATAATCTGTCTCTGTTGTTTTTCAACAATCTACACGTACTATGCGCGTATACTATATTTTGAAAATGTTTTCTAGATAGCGTTCAGGCGTTCTTAAACTGACAGGATTCAAATTGGGGTAAACTAGGTTTTTCTCACTATTCTCACTATTCTATCCGCTCTCTTTCTCTATTATGTTTTCTCTTTATATTTTATTTACTTATTCAGCTTTATTCTATATCAATGTATTTGCCATTGTATTTTATTTTATTACTCTCAGCCATATACATTCGCAATTTCAAAATGCTAACTGGGAAGGGTTTAATCTAATGTTGGTAGAACTTGTTACCCAACCCATTTGTCATTATAATATGTCTATCGTATATATGTTTATATGTGCTCTGTTTGTAAAATATTGGCAATAAAATATGTTTAAATCACTTCCTTGTGTCCAAACAAGCGCGTGCCATTTAGTAAGCGATATTATTTAATGATTAAATGGTTAAAACAGGTGATCGTTAGAAATTCACATGAATAAGTTCGCCATTTTTTTAAAATTCCTCACCGTCTGATTGGACGAAAAAGTAGGGCAAACACTAAATTCAAAGGTACGAAATATCAGTTAAAAAATAAGGAATGAATACATTTTAAATATAAGAAATTCTTTTTAATTGATTGTTTTCTGCGGTGTGATTAAATAAAGCTATCTACATATGTCCACACATTTTTCTTGGTTTGCTTATCAACATATACCTTTCTTTCTTTAGAAAGCAAATCCTCGATGAACTCATAAATAATTATAATGTTCAATTTTATTGTCCGTGTTTCCTACAATGTGCGAATATTTGAATACCGCGATATTATAGGTTATTGCATTTGTATGGCTAAATATTACTTGGAACGAGTTGTTTTGGCAAAGGACGACGAGCTTGCGAGTTTTTCAAAGAGGAACATCAACATTTATGAATGTCTTGTTACAACATGTACTGTGATTAAAACGTCTACCACATAACAGTTGTGTCCTTTCTCTCACTAACTGCACTTTTTTTTTACAAAACATCTTGGGATTTCCTTGGAATAAATATGAAATTAAGTGTGCAGTATATACTTCATAAGCGGAAATTCCCGTGATGCGTTTCTTTTTCCTTTCAGTTTATGTGCAAGTGGCGCCCTCGCACAACTGTTTGGGAAATTAGATTTTCAAGTTGTACCCAAAAATATCCTGTTATGCAAGTTTATTGTTGTTTTATATTTGGCGGTTTAGTTTATTTTATGGGATAAGTGGAGGTAATAACATTTACATTTGAATGATAATACCCGTATTGGCAGCTATTACATCTACAAGTTGAACATCTTTCAAGTTTGCTGAGGTGTAAGCGAGACATCCCAAAACATCTGCCATGACATGAACTAACCCAAACATAAAACAAAAAATTCAAGAAACATTTGACAGATTTTAATTTGAGTTTGTTTTTACGAAATGTCTCAGACATTTCTTTAAAACAAACTCAAATTAAAATCTCAAAATGAAATCAGATATGCCCCGGAAGTCCCAGAGACTGCTGGGACAAAGGCATTTACTGTTTACATAAAGCACTTCGTTTAAATGAAGAATCTAGAATTGTGTTTAAGTTTAAAAGAAAGGTCCCGCACAGGAGGTCGAATAAGTTGTATAGGAACGAAGCCATGTAAAGGCGCATTTACAAGAACCACTAAACACAGTTGTTTTTCAAAATTAAGCAGATAGGTCCAAATATGGTCCTGCCTCTGTGTCCCATGTTTAAATATAGACATTTATAACTTAAGGAAAATTTGCATCTTTTTAAAGTATTCTCCCATTAACATGTCGAGTCAGCTCAATCGTGAAAACTCGGCCAATGCCGTCATTGTTTTGGATCCCGCCTCATGTGTATATTGGGCTTCGGTATGTTCAAAATCTTGACATTTTGTTAGCCAGAAGGCAACGGCACAGAAATTAGTGCCCTGTTGCTATGTAAACAATATGGCCGCTTGACACACGTGTTGTTGTATAAGTTGCGTTGAATGTTGTTTGTTTTTTAAATGCAGAATGATGAAGGTTTTATCACTGCTTTCGTGTAAATAAACTATTGATGGAGCAATCGGATGAATGATATTGCAAATTTGGATGATAACTTTGATTTTGAATGCTTTGCTTTGGCGGGAATCTGAGGCGCGATGACGTAACCAAATTTATATTCGAGTAATGCTGCGAAGCAGTGTACGAGGTATTGCGAATGGAGTCAGCCTTGTACAACCTGGGTGTCAACCTGATATGATTTACCGTAATATAGAAAACACATTAACATATCTTCTCAGGAACCATCGGACAAAATATGTCAGTTGTCAAATCTACTAAGCACAGTATGCAATGTAGCAGTGTTCGTCCGTTAACAATTTGTATCGACATCTCCGAAATGTGCCAATTTGAAAAAAAAGAAATACAACCACTTGCATGTTGTTTGGCTCGCTGAGTATCAAGTGTTTTTTTCTTCATGCAAAGGTCAGGGTGTCGCGGAATTGGCATTAATTTCAACGGAAACCTTTTTACCAAAACCACAAAAAGAAAAGAAAAAGGGAACCTTGGCTTGCATATGTACTGGGTAATTCCACATTTGTTTTGCGTTTTTATTTGATGTTCACTTAAACCACGATGGCCGAAATAACTGAAGAGTCATAAAAAGGACAATTTCAGAGGACATCTTTTCTTAAAGACATTTTCTATAGTTTTTTCTGCATAACAGATTTTCTTTAAACATTTTGTACAGTAAGTCTGTTATATATATATATAGACAGAAAAGGCAAAAATAATGGTAGGTCACCATGATTGTTAAAATTTTAAAAAATAATTTGTAATGCCACAGTCATGTCAATCTGTCCAAAAAGTTGAACAAGTCCATGAAATAGCTAAATAAGACATTTTTGAAGTCTAATCATTTATTCATTGGTCACAATTCCTCTATAATTGTATTAAAGTAAAGAACATTTAATTACAATAACATTTAAAGCTCATCTTTATATAAAACCTATATTTTTCTTATAAAATCTGTTGAGACCATTACCACAATTTATGCACAAATTAGCCCATAGTGATAAAATGTTCCTAATAATAGAATTTGTTTAAACTTCCTAAGAACATAGTTTAACATATATAAAAACAAAATGTGCAATAAAAATGATAGGTCCCCATGCTTGTTTAGAAAAAAAAATTGAAACCCTAACCCTTTGCTAAAAGGCCAAGTTTTGTATGAAATTATATAGAAATGGTATATTTTCCTTTTTTTTATGTTCCTAATAACAGAATTTGTTCAAACTTTCTAGGCACTTATTTGAACATATATTTAGACAATATATGCAATTAAATTTATAGGCCACCATGCATATTGAGATTTAATATTGGTTTTTGGAACCGTACCATTATGCTTAATTTATTTTAATTTTGTTAGAATTTTTACAAAATGCTATATTTTTCCTATTTTAATGTATCTAATAATAGGTCTTTATTTAAATAAAGACAATAAAAAAAAGAAAAAAAGAAATTCCAAAAAAAAAAAATTCAATAAAAAAATTCAAAAAAACAAAAAAAAAACGAAAAATACAACTAGACATCAAAAGCAACATTCCTGTAAATTTGTAGGAAAATCCATCCTATAGTTTTAGAAGAGAAGTCGCCCAAATAAGCTGCTCATGGAAATCTACCGAAAATGCCTTTAAAGCGATTATTCAGTTCTAATAATATCGCATGCGCAGGTTCCTTGTGTTTATCAAGTATTTGCATTTGACTGGCATACAACATCTCTATTGGCCGTCACATATATGCAAGTTTTCTTTTGTAAAACACCTTATCTTTAATACCTTGGTCATGTGTGGTGCCCTTTCATTTGTGTCACAAATTGCCTTTTAGCCACTTGTCAAAAGGATTAACTAAACTAGATCAAAATAAAAAAGTATTTCAAAAATCCTCTTGAACAGGAACGTGTACTTTGTTATTAATGTGTAGTAGCACCCTCAAGTTTTCCAGATGACCGCCACGGCGACACAATATTTTACATTATTTGTATAGGGAAATGTGTAATTATATAAATATCACATTCATGAGAGGGTAATAGTAAAAATGTTCACCCTGGTGATATGATATGATATGATTATCACCCGAGGCAAGGCCGAGGGTTATAATGGTCGCAAGATGAGCCTAGTGTTTATCAAGTATTTGCATTTGACTGGCATACAACATCTCTATTGGCCGTCACATATATGCAAGTTTTCTTTTGTAAAACACCTTATCTTTAATACCTTGGTCATGTGTGGTGCCCTTTCATTTGTGTCACAAATTGCCTTTTAGCCACTTGTCAAAAGGATTAACTAAACTAGATCAAAATAAAAAAGTATTTCAAAAATCCTCTTGAACAGGAACGTGTACTTTGTTATTAATGTGTAGTAGCACCCTCAAGTTTTCCAGATGACCGCCACGGCGACACAATATTTTACATTATTTGTATAGGGAAATGTGTAATTATATAAATATCACATTCATGAGAGGGTAATAGTAAAAATGTTCACCCTGGTGATATGATATGATATGATTATCACCCGAGGCAAGGCCGAGGGTTATAATGGTCGCAAGATGAGCCTAGTTGTAGGGACTAACTCAGGAAAGAATCAATGTCGGTGACTGCATCTGCAACTTTTAAAATATGTTAAATATACATACATATCAAGAAAAACAAGCGAATGCACCATTGAAAGATGGAAACGACTGTTTTCATGAACGTATAAGACGTTCGTAGTATTATCACGAATACTGAATATAGTGGACACGAAAGTATTGTTGAAGTTACAAAAATGTTTATGATCAGTAACGTTACAAAGAAGTAATCTAATTAGAAGCGATCTAACGCGATGTATCATGAAGATGATGCACGGCTCCTTTGAACCATTGATTGTCATCAAAAGCCTTCTATAAGGGTTGATGCCGAGGTTATGTGGTGAAGTTCCTCCACTGAGGTCTGAAGACGGTCCTATCACGTGTCCCGGGGGTTGTTGCTTCTATGAAAACCTGACCATGTTGTCCAGGTACAGGGACCGTCTCCACCGCTCACTACCTATGCGTTGAATCACCTAGAGGGCCTACACACCCAAAAGGCTTAGCTCCACTTCGGGAGGCTTAGGCTGTAATGATACATACACTTTTAGACGTCGGTTCATTAACACAACAATATTATACAAATCATTATCTAGTAAATATATGTGAGCACTTTCTAATTATGACGTGTAGCAATGTATACGTATTCTACATCGCCATTTATACGCATCGGCATATATACAGGTATATCAGCTCACCGTTAACCATGTTAACCATCGATAACCAATGCACCTAATATACAACGTTATCAATTTAATATTGTATTATAATTAATTATCAACTACTATAACTATATCTAACAAAGTTAACATATGCTAGTTGTAACAAGTTAACGTTTGAGAAACATATAACAGTTGACCGGATGTAACAACATCACCAAACAAAATGCCGACGCCCATTGAATACAAATGTACAATAAAATTTCATAAAATAGATATACTAACCACATACTGCCTGTGAATATCACCATTTCCAAACGAATGCTCCAAACAAAACAACTTTCAACTTTCAATTACTGGAAAACGATACTCCGCGGCAAAATTTTACACATGGTCTCAAGTTGTTTTGTCTTTATTTTATGGTATTAATCAGTGTTGTTTTTGCCTTTATTATGTATATGTATAATTATATATAGTGAATACGAGTAAATTTGTAATGCGGTCGCTATTTAAAGCCGGTATAGGTGTACGAAATATCATACGTGCGGTAAACTGCTCAACGTCAATTTTTTACGTTACCCCTCGGCTGGGTCATCATATCAAGTAATTACAGGGAGTAAAAATACAATGTATAGCTATTTCAAACGAGATAAGAGACTACGGGTTATATTAGGCATTAATAATAGCAAAAAATGAATAATAGACATATTTATCTTTGTCAAGAAGGTAATTTCACGGTGGTGATTATAAGACAACGCCTAAAAAGAGGTGATGAAAATGCCTCTTTTTAGATATGGAATTTTTCAAAATTTAAAAATGGTGTATAGCTATTGCAAACGAGATACGAAGTACGGGTTGTATTAGGCATTAATAATAACAAAAAGTGAATAGTAGACATATTTATCTTTGTCAAGAATGTAATTTCGTGATGTTAATTATAGCAGAAAGCCGTAAAAAAGAGGCTGTAAAAACTGTCTATTTTGAAATGTTGGCTGAAATTTTAACTTTTCAAATGAAACGTGCTTACGATCGATTTACCTGAATCGATAAAATAGTAAATGGCGGCGTTCTAGCGTTAATCTGAGGTTCGTCGATAAACTGGAGCGTTTATGAACCCGTGTCTCATATCTTTAACGTACTCCCTGGTAATTATAAGACCCAGCCCTCGGTTAAATTTTCTTAAAATGTTCAATTGTTTAAATATGTTTTTGTATCGTTTTAAACCCTTCTGATGCATTTTATTAGTATGCAGTAACTGTTATAAGGGGATTCATATGTCCATTTATAAAGCGAAGAACCTACGATTTTAACATTCTAACGCGTAACACAAAATAGTTCCAAACGGCCAACTTATGCTGAAACATCTCTGTAAGTTGTAGGTTGATTTTAATCAAATTTGCATTGCTGGGTGAGGACTTAAATATTGCATTTGATGCAAATGTGAAAACCCTTTCCCTTTTCAACTTCGCAGAGACTAAAAAACAAATTGCGTGACGTCGTAAACGTGTAACACTCCCGAAAAAAGTTGCACTCTCTCTAATAGTACAATTTCTTTCATTGTCCATCACCCAGCGACGTTTATTGTTACCTCTCTTATTTACAATTAGGCAATTTGAACGTTTTAATTGTTTGTACACTTAAATGTCACATTAAACTTATCGATCGCTAATTTCATTAGTTTGAAATACATGTTTCACGATAGCTGCATGAATTTGTAATAATACCAACAAGAAAAAAACTGTCGGACTTAATATTTCTAACAAAAGTGTTGTGATCAACACAACTTACAAACTTAACATACATTTACCAAAATAAGTAAATTTTATCTTCAGAGCGTTTACACATCGCCTTACCGATTTTCTCCGCGAGCATTTACTCTTTGTTGCCATAGAAACGATTTTTCAAACCCCACAGATTTCAATCATAACTTAAATATGTTCTTTCATCAAATTTGTATATTTCAGAAGGTTTAATTAGTAATGAATTCACTAGTTCAGCAACTTTGTCAAAAGGTGTCCCTAACTGTTTTTGTCTTGGGTCTGTGTAAGGAGAGATTTGATATTTTTTTCTTCCCCATGTCTACAAACTGAAATAAATAGTTTAAAATGTGCAAATACATGATAAGGATAAGTGATATTTCATATAGCTGTATGTATGTGGAGTGCGTGGTATCCTTGAGCAAGATAATTAATCCACATTGCTTAGTACTGGTTCTACCCAGGAAGCCATCGAGAGTGATTAACCTAAGTTGCAATAACTTGTTTCGCAATCGATGTAAAATAAATATGTTTAAATAAACAAGCTGTGTGTAAAATTTGTATACGCGGAATATCTTCTCGTTGCCAAGCTCCGCGGAGAATCATTTTCATAAATTCGCTTTATCTATGCCGAAATGATCTAAATGACTACTGACTATGTTTTATATCACGTATCTGTTATCGGTATGTGTTAAAGGTCAATACATGACATTATAAAGCCCATAGATTTACATAAAAACAACAAAAATGAAAAAAATCCGCTGAGAATCATCTCGCTAAAATAACTTTCTTTGATTCTGCACTCAATCCGCTAGGTATTACCAGAAGTGAACTTTTTACCATTGATTGGCATGCTTTAGGCACAATTATATTGTTATGGACTGAGATTTAGAGCTGAAATGCATGTGTTTACCTACCGAGTCGAGACAAATCTTCGTTACGGATCTTGCGGGCACCTGCTGATGACGTCGATTACAGGGCTTGGGTTACAAGAGCTATGTGCTACCAATATGCTGTACCGAAGTTCGTTTTGTGACAACAATCAATATCTGAAGGGTGACCATTATTACTATCACCCTCTCATGAATGTGATATTTATTATACCGAAATCCCCTTGGGCCAAAAATAAGATCCATTTCATTTTTTTTTCAAAAGTTGCTATGAAAGTTATATCATTGTATTGGAAATAACTAATACAATGAGTGGTCGTTTATTGAATCGATGAAGCACTTTTGATGTTATGAAGCGTTAAAAACAGCAATTTCACGATACTGAGCCAATGATGTCAACTCGCACCAAGGCTGGGCATGTGATTCTTTTTTACTATTCAATTCAATTCTTTTATTCAGCATAAACATCATACAATGTTCATCGCCTATACAACCAGGCGGTTACATTACGTTGAGAAAAGAATGTATAACACTGTCATGGAGTAAAGCTACAAAAGAGCACTATTTTAAGCAAACAATTTCGAATAGAATATGGCATAACAAATACAGAGAAAAAATCACCAAAAAACAAGAAGAAAGAAATAAAGAAAAATATAAAGATAATTTGTATGTACAGTTCGGTCAAGCTTATTTACTAACACCCTCTAATATCACCATCGCGACATATATTAACAAATTACACATTGTAGCCGCTAAATGTGAAAATTCCGCTAAATGTAAAAACTTCCGATAAATGTAAAAAATGACTAAACGCTAAATGTTATAAATTTTAACATATAGCGTTTAGTGGGATCCGTTAACCGCTAAATGTTAAAAGTCACTAAAGTTGGCTGAAATATATGATGGCATGATCATTGCTGCTTTAACCGACTCAGTTGTTTGAAATAATTACATATTTATAAAAGAAACGTTATTAAAATACGTTTCATTGTCGGAAGCAGTTTTCTTGCATCTATACGCCTGTGCATATATCAGTTTCCACAGGCAACACTTTAACTTTGGGAACATGTTGTATCTTTAGCTTATTTGCTCAAATGATGGAACTCGAATCATAAATATGAGTCCATGATTTTATAACTTACTGTACATTTGTATCTACTGTTTTTTTGCATCCACTGTAAGGAACTTTTTCCAATAAAGCCTACATAGACACTACTTAGCCTCTTTGCTTAAACATGATAGGGATTACTTGTTATGTGGTGAGGGGCATATAGTGTTGGCCATGTCCGTCTGTCAGTCCGAGTGCATCTATCTCCTACAATTTTCAACCGATTGTTTCGAAATGTTATAGGATACTTGCCTATGATGTGCATATCGACTGCCAAATTCGATCATGTATGATCAGAGTTAATGCCCTTTTCCGTTAAACTTTACGTTATAAGATCTTGTGCGTTTATCTTCTACAGTTTTCAAGTGATTGTTTCGAAACATAATGCTTACCTATGATATCAAGATGTGGATATCGATTCGGTGCCAAATTCGATCATGTATTATCAGAGGTATGGCCCCTTTTTCAACAAATTTTACGTTATAATATCTTGTTCGTCTATGGCCTGTTTTCAACTGATTGTTTCGAAGATACTTACCTATGCTGTTAAGATGTGCATATATCGAGTCGGCGCCAAATATAACTTTAAATTTGTATAATCCAAGGTACGGCCCTTTTTTCGTAAAGGTTTATGGTATATTTTTATTTCCTCCTACAGTTTTCCACTGATTGTTTTGAAACTTTACAGAATATTACTTATGATGTCAAAATGTGCACATCGTTCGGCGCCAAAATCGACCTTTTATCATGGCCCCTTTTTTGTGTAATGTTATACTATAATATCATTTGCGTCTCATCCTACATATTTTGACTGATTGTTCCGAAACTTTACAGGATGCTTACCTATGATATCAAGATGGGCATATCGATTCGGCTCCAAAATCAACATTGTATTACTGGAGTTATGGCCATTTCTTCGTTAGAATTTTATGTTTCCTATTGATTGTTTTCATTGTGTGTAGGGGAGGGGGAGAGGGGAGAGGGGGCGGGGGGGGGGGGGGGGTTATGGGTGTATCCGTTTCTCAGGAATACAGTTCTAGTTTATCTAGTTTGTTCAATATTGAATATAACTTCAACTTCGCAAGCGACCTTTTCGAAAGGTATATACCTTTTACCAGTGAATTCTACAGTTGTAGCACCGCTAAATGTGAAAATTCCGCTAAATGTAAAAACTTCCGCGAAATGTTAAAAATCTTCCACTAAATGTAAAGAAAACAGCAGCAGTAACAGCAGCATCAGTTTGTCCTTATGATTTACTTTGATAACAACGTCATCGAGTCGATTAAAACAGCATTGTTCATACCCTTACATACTTCAGGCAACTTAGTGACTTTTAACATTTAGCGGTTAACGGATTCCACTAAGCGGTTAGTATATTTTTTACATTTAGCGGAAGTTTTTGTATTTAGAAGAAGTTTTTTTACATTTAGCGGAAGATTTTTAACATTTAGCGGAAGTTTTTACATTTAGCGGATTTAGCGGTGCTCACTCAATGTCTGTGGGGATTTAGCATGAGCGTTTTATGTGAGATATAATAAAATAAAATTTCTTCACGTAACCTTTTCACATTGGACGTAGTTCTTCGTAAAACAAGATGGCCGTATGCACTTTGTTGACTTGAAGCACTTTATCTGCACTATAAGGACAATATGATTTGATTCTCGTATGATTTTTAAAGAATCATATACAAATTGACACATATTTTTTTCATGATAATTTTAAATGAAAATGTATGGTGTTTTTTGTTTGTTTGTTTTTCAAATCGAAACTCATATGAAAATTATATAAAACTCCTATTATAGAAATATCTTTGGAACGTGTTATATGTGAATCATATTTGGCTACTTTTATGTAATAATCATATGATACTCATACGAAACTGCAATAATATTAAATATGGCGACATTGCCTGTTTATGTTGTTTTTGTTTTGTTTGTTTTTTCAAATCGAAACTTTTAGGAATTTATTCTGATATGAAATTATATGAAACTTCTATTTTATACATATCATATGAAACGTGTTATACGTGAATGATATTTGACAGCTTTTAAGTAATAATCATATGATACTAATATGATACTGCAATCACATTATATAATCTGTAAAAAACGTTTTGGATCATGGCAGTGTTCGAACCCGTACGATGATCGCTGAACCTTGACATTCGACCATAACCCTTATTATCTCAGTTGATAATTCACAATAGATCAACAATCAACAATAATTATCGTTTACAATGAAAGTTTGCGAAAAAATAATAATCTTTTTATTGGTTACTCGAATGTGTCCGTAACTGTTACTTTGTATGGACTTTGCAACATTTTTTACAGACCCTTTGTGTGTTCGCGATATTTTTTTAAAATCAAATCTTGTTTGGAATTTAATGTTTCTGGTACCAATTTAACCGGGTAGGGTAGACATTGGTTACTAAAAAAGATACTTAAATTCTGTCCACTAGCTTTATTTTTATATGACTTTATATACCCTGGTCCAAAACTGTTTTTACCGAGTATATATGGCAACATTGCCTCTGTACATCGCTTTGTCTACCTCTATCTCTATCTCTCTCTCTCTCTCTCTCTCTCTCTCTCTCTCTCTCGCTCTCTCTGTTTTAATCAAACAGTTGAATGTTGATTCAGCGCCACGTTAATTAACTAAAAGTGCATCCTCATGCACTATTGATTATGTTGTTGTTGCTATTATTATCTAATGCCGATATTTTCAGTTTTACCACAGAGATTATTTATTTTAGTGTTTGACCTGGTATACAAATCAATTCTCTAACCATTAAACAGGTATGCATGAGCTCCATAGAAGGGATGCAGACAGACTAAATGTGTTATTTCTAAATATATGATCAATTATCAGAAAATCAGTTACCTGGAAATATACTGAAAGGAAAAAGAAACGCATACTCAAAAAATTGCCTGTACTACACTATTATACACACCGTATTCCACGTTCTATTTCAGATATATCTCAACGTGTTTTGTACAAAAAGGGGCTACAACTAATTACAGAAAGGACAACCCTTTCATGTAGAAGACCTTTTAATCAAATTATCTTTCGTTTCAAGAAATTCATAAATGTTGAAGTTTCGCTTGAAAAAGTCAAGCCATTTCAGTATTGTGTTTAATGTTAAGAGACTGCAACGTTTAAAAAAGCCTTAAGTTAGATCACCTGCTTGAGCCAAATGCGCACTTTAAAGTTATTCCACTGGTATGCTCGGGGCTGTTTAAAGCTTCTTTCAGAAAGGACAGGCATAATGTCGCCCTGTACATTCGATTAGCCGATTAGCATTAGCATATTAAACATAAAATATATAGCGGAAATAGCCATTATGCGTTTCTTTTTCTTTTCAGTATAGAATGGATTCTCTTCGGCCGTTTCCCCCGAGCACCTGGCTCTAATTGGTACTGTGGGACTGATTGATTTTACAGTATATATGTTCACTTTATTAGCTGTTATTGTTGTAAACAAGTCTTACCATGAGCTGGTATATGACCCGTAGGTTCATAGATAGTTAATTAGAGCACGTCTTTCCGAAAGTATATATACATAACAGCTTACAAAGTACACGACACTATATTAAAGAAACCAACCATCCAAATAAAAACCGTTAATCAAAATTCTAGCGAGGTGTTCGGGTAACATACTAACGTATATGTACCGATTAAAAGTATAGGGTTTTTAAAATAGCCGTGATTGAATATGCATTAAATGAATTATGAGTTGGTAACTCTGAATTCAACGCTCCAGTTATGGAGTTTGGTCTGGCTGGTTAAAACGGTGGCTATAGAATTGAGATTACCATATCATCCCTTATTTGTAAATAGTTTTATCTTTACATATTTACATTAATTTTTAATTAATCCTTCATTTCTTCATCTTTCGTCATTTTTTGCGCACAATATAACCTATTTATGTGTCGACGTGCCGTAAAACACCATTCATTAATTCATTCATTCATTCTCAAAATAGGTAAATTATCTATATACCTCGTCGTCAATAGGTTAAGAAACAGTGTACATAAAAAAAAATATGTTGTAAAATTTGGTTGTTGTTGGCGGGATAGCTTCTTTAAAAGTCAATATCTGCAAAATAAACCCCTGTTCCCAAACCCACCAGTTGCGCTGACATCGCCCATGTGGTGGCAAAACAACGCCCGGAAACATGTGCTGATGCCGATGGTCTCAGGAAAAATGTGGTGACATATATATATATGTGTTGCGTTCTTATTATTCGCATGTTATTTTCATTTGTACATCACGCTATTACATAATGTGCCACATACATCAAAGATGCATATGTGTCATAGTTTTCATGTTTTAAGTAATACACCTGAGTCATATATGAAATGTTATCATTTGAAATATTATACATAAAACACATATCCAATCTCATCAAAAGCAGACGATAGTCTACAGTATTAAGGCCTATACAGTCAGGACGCACGGGAACGCAAACACGTGGTTCGGCTGTCGCCAATTGAGCTACGTAACCTTGCGTAGGAACATGACGATCTGCTGCTGGGCTGATAGCGGAAAGTATCAAGGCCTAGTTAGGATATGATAGGACACATATTTTGCGTTTGTATACATGTTGTAGGACTTTGTAGAAAATGGTTAAACAACCTGTTTAAGGTTGAATGTTATTTAGTACCATTTATTTTCATATTTACTACACATGTGTTATATTCATGATATAAATTTGTGGAATACATATGTTGCACATATGTTAAATACGATTTTTTAGCAGAATTGGCTTAGGGTGTGGCTGTTAAGATTTGCAAAGTATTTGACAACGTGTGTAACTGATGTGTGTATGAAATATTGACCGTATGAGAGTGGTCGCCTGATCCGCGTCTGATATAGGGCCGTCGGAGGGTCTGAGTCTGATATAGGCACGTCCAACAAAAAGGCCGGGTCCGGGCCTGATATAGGGCTGTCCCACAGATAGGCTGGGTCCGTGCCTCATATAGGACCGTCCCACTGAGAGAGACCGGGTCCTGGTCTGAAATGTGGCCGTTCCACAAACTTCCGGGTCCGGGACTTATATATGCGCGTCCCTCTCAGAGGCCTCGTCCGGGCCTGATATAGAGCCGTCCGACAGAGAGGCCGGGACTGCGCTTGATATAAGGCCGTCCCACGGCGAGGTAGGGTCCGTGTCTGATATACAAACTGATATAAACTCTTGGTATGACATTACAAGAGAACTGAAAAAAGTAAAATTCAGAACTTCGAGTTGTATCCCTTGTACACATCATATAATACTGTTCATATCCTTACGCGACGTTCGAGTGAGTCTAGTCCTTGACAGCTGTAATAAAGAACCTTAACATCAAAATCCTTAAAATCATCTCTTATTCACAAGACAATTCACAGTAATATGTGCTGTTCTGCGGTTAATTTAAGCTTTTAAGCCCGTTTCTAATCAAATTATATGGTGAATAAAACATATTAGAACTGAATAACACGGACACGGTTCTAACACGTCTTTTTTTTATTGATATGTCATTTTTATCATGAATTGGAACATTTTTGAAATCGTAGATTCTTCTAGAAAAGGCATGATATACCTCTCTTTTTTCATAAGTCTCCTTTGAACGTGAACAGCACAAATATGAACAATTCCCCAGGCAGGTGTACCGGAGCCCAGCCGAAGAGTGCCCCTTCAGACAGGCCTCCCTTCTGGGAAAGATTGCCTAACACGGTATTCCCTGTACCAGGTAAGCTATGCCTCTTTAGTCTTAAAGCGACACACGACAATCTTAAAGTGTTTAAATTGGCGTCTTGATTTATATATCCAGTATCATTTTTACTTTTACCCTGGTCACATTTAAATAAATCATATTTTAAGTATTAACTATTTCGACTTATTATACACCAATAATATCAAAAATTAATAATATGCAAAAACAAATTGCTTAGTACTATTCTTATAATTACTATTAATGATTGAACGAATGCCAGTTATGTAGAAAAACTAACGGGACGCCGTGAGTTTTTGAAAAAATAAAGTTTGCCATGTGTTCCTTTAAAGTTGTCCGGCCATGTTTTGTTTCATGAACATGTTTATGTTATTTAAATCGAAATCAATACACAACAATAGATATTTACACATCACACATAGCAATATCTGTGAAAAGCGAGAATAAGATTTTATTAGCTGACGTAGAAAACTTTGAACAATTAAATAAATCCGCAGGTAAATGTACTTATCAATTATCTGACAATAGTTGTGCAGCTATACAATTCATTTTCTCGTGCAGTCACGCAGTGGTAAAAGTAGTATCTACGTCATACAAATAATACTTATTTTTAAATACACCTTAGTAGCGGTTTTAAATATATGTTTCTCTCTGGGACTATCGAGAAATGTTCATAAGATGTTTAAGAATTAAAATTTATTAATTGATAATACTACAAAAAGGGTGACCATTCATCTTTAAGTGGGCTTGTATCAAGCATTGAAAATTCACCTCAATTTATTAATCCAGTATCATCTTCACTTTAACTGCGATTGCTTATAAAGGTAACACAATTTTGTAGTTTCAACCTTGAAAAAAATACCGCAGTGGATCGTGGTTTCGGTGAATTTTGTTAAACTCGTGCAATAATTACCCATCGATTGCTAGCTTCGTTGTATGTCTTATAACATATACATAGTTTTCACATCCAGCAATTTAATTGTGTATTCTCTATCGCTGAAAGTTTTTAAACTTCAGATAGTTTCATTGTATGTTATGGAATCATTGGAATTGTGTTTTATCAGCCATAACCGCCGATATTTAGCTACTGAGTAAAGTGAAGTTGTACTCTATCCTATATCTAAACTCAAGCTATTTTGATAGTTCTGGTTCACCACCCAATACCTTCCTGTCTCTAAACTCAAGCTATTTTGATAGTTCTGGTTCACCACCCAGTACCTTCCTGTATCTAAACTAAAGCTATTTTGATAGTTCTGGTTCACCAACCAGTACCTTCCTGTCTCTAAACTCAAGCTATTTTGATAGTTCTGGTTCACCACCCAATACCTTCCTGTCTCTAAACTCAAGCTATGGTGCACCACCCAATATCTTCCTGTATCTAAACTCAAGCTATTTTGATAGTTCTGGTTCACCACCCAATACCTTCCTGTATCTAAACTCAAGCTATTTTGATAGTTCTGGTTCACCACCCAGTACCTTCCTGTCTCTAAACTCAAGCTATGGTTCACCACCCAATATCTTCCTGTATCTAAACTCAAGCTATTTTGATAGTTCTGGTTCACCACCCAGTACCTTCCTGTCTCTAAACTCAAGCTATGGTTCACCACCCAATATCTTCCTGTCTCTAAACTCAAGCTATTTTGATAGTTCTGGTTCACCACTCAGTACCTTCCTGTATCTAAACTCAAGCTATTTTGATAGTTCTGGTTCACCACCCAGTACCTTCCTGTCTCTAAACTCAAGCTATTTTGATAGTTCTGGTTCACCACTCAGTACCTTCCTGTATCTAAACTCAAGCTATTTTGATAGTTCTGGTTCACCACCCAGTACCTTCCTGTATCTAAACTAAAGCTATTTGATAGTTCTGGTTCACCACCCAGTACCTTCCTGTATCTAAACTAAAGCTATTTTGATAGTTCTGGTTCACCACCCAATATCTTCCTGTATCTAAACTCAAGCTATTTTGATAGTTCTGGTTCATCACTCAGTACCTTTCAGTATCTAAACTCAAGCTAATTTAATAGTTCTGGTTCACCACTCAGTACCTTCCTGTCTCTAAACTCAAGCTATTTTGATAGTTCTGGTTCACCACCCAGTACCTTCCAGTATCTAAACTCAAGCTATTTTGATAGTTCTGGTTCACCACCCAGTACCTTCCTGTATCTAAACTCAAGCTATTTTGATAGTTCTGGTTCACCACCCAATACCTTCCTGTATCTAAACTCAAGCTATTTTGATAGCTCTGGTTCACCACCCAGTACCTTCCAGTATCTAAACTCAAGCTAATTTGATAGTTCTGGTTCACCACCCAGTACCTTCCTGTATCTAAACTCAAGCTATTTTGATAGTTCTGGTTCACCACCCAATACCTTCCTGTATCTAAACTCAAGCTATTTTGTTAGTTCTGGTTCACCACCCAGTACCTTCCAGTATCTAAACTCAAGCTAATTTGATAGTTCTGGTTCACCACCCAGTACCTTCCTGTCTCTAAACTGAAGCTATTTTGATAGTTCTGGTTCACCACCCAGTACCTTCCTGTATCTAAACTAAAGCTATTTTGATAGTTCTGGTTCACCACTCAGTACCTTCCTGTCTCTAAACTCAAGCTATTTTGATAGTTCTGGTTCACCACCCAGTACCTTCCAGTATCTAAACTCAAGCTATTTTGATAGTTCTAGTTCACCACCCAGTACCTTCCTGTATCTAAACTAAAGCTATTTTGATAGTTCTGGTTCACCACCCAGTACCTTCCTGTATCTAAACTAAAGCTATTTTGATAGTTCTGGTTCACCACTCAGTACCTTCCTGTCTCTAAACTCAAGCTATTTTGATAGTTCTGGTTCACCACCTAATATCTTCCTGTATCTAAACTCAAGCTATTTTGATAGTTCTGGTTCACCACCCAGTACCTTCCAGTATCTAAACTCAAGCTATTTTGATAGTTCTGGTTCACCACCCAGTACCTTCCTGTCTCTAAACTGAAGCTATTTTGATAGTTCTGGTTCACCACCCAATACCTTCCTGTATCTAAACTCAAGCTAATTTGATAGTTCTGGTTCACCACTCAGTACCTTCCTGTCTCTAAACTCAAGCTATTTTGATAGTTCTGGTTCACCACCCAGTATCTTCCAGTATCTAAACTCAAGCTAATTTGATAGTTCTGGTTCACCACCCAGTACCTTCCTGTCTCTAAACTCAAGCTATTTTGATAGTTCTGGTTCACCACTCAGTATCTTCCTGTATCTAAACTCAAGCTATTTTGATAGTTCTGGTTCACCACCCAGTACCTTCCTGTATCTAAACTCAAGCTATGGTTCACCACCCAGTACCTTCCTGTATCTAAACTCAAGCTAATTTGATAGTTCTGGTTCACCACTCAGTACCTTCCTGTCTCTAAACTCAAGCTATTTTGATAGTTCTGGTTCACCACCCAGTACCTTCCAGTATCTAAACTCAAGCTAATTTGATAGTTCTGGTTCACCACCCAGTACCTTCCTGTCTCTAAACTCAAGCTATTTTGATAGTTCTGGTTCACCACTCAGTATCTTCCTGTATCTAAACTCAAGCTATTTTGATAGTTCTGGTTCACCACCCAGTACCTTCCTGTATCTAAACTCAAGCTATTTTGATAGTTCTGGTTCACCACCCAGTACCTTCCAGTATCTAAACTCAAGCTATTTTGATAGTTCTGGTTCACCACCCAGTATCTTCCTGTCTCTAAACTCAAGCTATTTTGATAGTTCTGGTTCACCACTCAGTATCTTCCTGTATCTAAACTCAAGCTATTTTGATAGTTCTGGTTCACCACCCAGTACCTTCCTGTATCTAAACTCAAGCTATTTTGATAGTTCTGGTTAACCACCCAGTACCTTCCTGTATCTAAACTCAAGCTATTTTGATAGTTCTGGTTCACCACCCAATACCTTCCAGTCTCTAAACTCAAGCTATTTTGATAGTTCTGGTTCACGACTCAGTACCTTCCAGTATCTAAACTAACGCTATTTTGATAGTTCTGGTTCACCACTCAGTACCTTCCTGTCTCTAAACTCAAGCTATTTTGATAGTTCTGGTTCACCACCCAGTACCTTCCAGTATCTAAACTCAAGCTAATTTGATAGTTCTGGTTCACCACCCAGTACCTTCCTGTCTCTAAACTCAAGCTATTTTGATAGTTCTGGTTCACCACCCACAACCTTCCTGTCGCTTAACTCAAGCTATTTTGATAGTTCTGGTTCACCACCCAGTATCTTCCTGTCTCTAAATTAAAGCTATTTTGATAGTTCTGGTTCACCACCCAATATCTTCCTGTATATAAACTAAAGCTATTTTGATAGTTCTGGTTCACCACCCAGTACCTTCCAGTATCTAAACTCAAGCTATTTTGATAGTTCTGGTTCACCACCCAGTACCTTCCTGTATCTAAACTCAAGCTATTTTGATAGTTCTGGTTCACCACCCAATACCTTCCTGTATCTAAACTCAAGCTTATTTGATAGTTCTGGTTCACCACTCAGTACCTTCCTGTATATAAACTAAAGCTATTTTGATAGTTCTGGTTCACCACCCAATATCTTCCTGTATATAAACTAAAGCTATTTTGATAGTTCTGGTTCACCACCCAGTACCTTTCAGTATCTAAACTCAAGCTAATTTGATAGTTCTGGTTCACCACCCAGTACCTTCCTGTCTCTAAACTCAAGCTATTTTGATAGTTCTGGTTCACCACTCAGTATCTTCCTGTATCTAAACTCAAGCTATTTTGATAGTTCTGGTTCACCACCCAGTACCTTCCTGTCTCTAAACTGAAGCTATTTTGATAGTTCTGGTTCACCACCCAATACCTTCCTGTATCTAAACTCAAGCTAATTTGATAGTTCTGGTTCACCACTCAGTACCTTCCTGTCTCTAAACTCAAGCTATTTTGATAGTTCTGGTTCACCACCCAGTATCTTCCAGTATCTAAACTCAAGCTAATTTGATAGTTCTGGTTCACCACCCAGTACCTTCCTGTCTCTAAACTCAAGCTATTTTGATAGTTCTGGTTCACCACTCAGTATCTTCCTGTATCTAAACTCAAGCTATTTTGATAGTTCTGGTTCACCACCCAGTACCTTCCTGTATCTAAACTCAAGCTATGGTTCACCACCCAGTACCTTCCTGTATCTAAACTCAAGCTAATTTGATAGTTCTGGTTCACCACTCAGTACCTTCCTGTCTCTAAACTCAAGCTATTTTGATAGTTCTGGTTCACCACCCAGTACCTTCCAGTATCTAAACTCAAGCTAATTTGATAGTTCTGGTTCACCACCCAGTACCTTCCTGTCTCTAAACTCAAGCTATTTTGATAGTTCTGGTTCACCACTCAGTATCTTCCTGTATCTAAACTCAAGCTATTTTGATAGTTCTGGTTCACCACCCAGTACCTTCCTGTATCTAAACTCAAGCTATTTTGATAGTTCTGGTTCACCACCCAGTACCTTCCAGTATCTAAACTCAAGCTATTTTGATAGTTCTGGTTCACCACCCAGTATCTTCCTGTCTCTAAACTCAAGCTATTTTGATAGTTCTGGTTCACCACTCAGTATCTTCCTGTATCTAAACTCAAGCTATTTTGATAGTTCTGGTTCACCACCCAGTACCTTCCTGTATCTAAACTCAAGCTATTTTGATAGTTCTGGTTAACCACCCAGTACCTTCCTGTATCTAAACTCAAGCTATTTTGATAGTTCTGGTTCACCACCCAATACCTTCCAGTCTCTAAACTCAAGCTATTTTGATAGTTCTGGTTCACGACTCAGTACCTTCCAGTATCTAAACTAACGCTATTTTGATAGTTCTGGTTCACCACTCAGTACCTTCCTGTCTCTAAACTCAAGCTATTTTGATAGTTCTGGTTCACCACCCAGTACCTTCCAGTATCTAAACTCAAGCTAATTTGATAGTTCTGGTTCACCACCCAGTACCTTCCTGTCTCTAAACTCAAGCTATTTTGATAGTTCTGGTTCACCACCCACAACCTTCCTGTCGCTTAACTCAAGCTATTTTGATAGTTCTGGTTCACCACCCAGTATCTTCCTGTCTCTAAATTAAAGCTATTTTGATAGTTCTGGTTCACCACCCAATATCTTCCTGTATATAAACTAAAGCTATTTTGATAGTTCTGGTTCACCACCCAGTACCTTCCAGTATCTAAACTCAAGCTATTTTGATAGTTCTGGTTCACCACCCAGTACCTTCCTGTATCTAAACTCAAGCTAT
Organism: Cyrtodaria siliqua; assembly: GCA_037043455.1. Lineage (NCBI taxonomy): Eukaryota > Metazoa > Mollusca > Bivalvia > Adapedonta > Hiatellidae > Cyrtodaria > Cyrtodaria siliqua. The sequence continues at coordinate 8,730 of JAWPHD010003492.1, read as the reverse complement.
TTTGATAGTTCTGGTTCACCACCCAATACCTTCCTGTATCTAAACTCAAGCTTATTTGATAGTTCTGGTTCACCACTCAGTACCTTCCTGTCTCTAAACTCAAGCTATTTTGATAGTTCTGGTTCACCACCCAGTACCTTCCAGTATCTAAACTCAAGCTAATTTGATAGTTCTGGTTCACCACCCAGTACCTTCCTGTCTCTAAACTCAAGCTATTTTGATAGTTCTGGTTCACCACTCAGTATCTTCCTGTATCTAAACTCAAGCTATTTTGATAGTTCTGGTTCACCACCCAGTACCTTTCTGTATCTAAACTCAAGGTATTTTGATAGTTCTGGTTCACCACCCAGTACCTTCCAGTATCTAAACTCAAGCTATTTTGATAGTTCTGGTTCACCACCCAGTATCTTCCTGTCTCTAAACTCAAGCTATTTTGATAGTTCTGGTTCACCACCCAGTATCTTCCTGTATCTAAACTCAAGCTATTTTGATAGTTCTGGTTCACCACCCAGTACCTTCCTGTTTCTAAACTCAAGCTATTTTGATAGTTCTGGTTAACCACCCAGTACCTTCCTGTATCTAAACTCAAGCTATTTTGATAGTTCTGGTTCACCACCCAATACCTTCCAGTCTCTAAACTCAAGCTATTTTGATAGTTCTGGTTCACCACTCAGTACCTTCCTGTATCTAAACTAAAGCTATTTTGATAGTTCTGGTTCACCACTCAGTACCTTCCTGTCTCTAAACTCAAGCTATTTTGATAGTTCTGGTTCACCACCCAGTACCTTCCAGTATCTAAACTCAAGCTAATTTGATAGTTCTGGTTCACCACCCAGTACCTTCATGTCTCTAAACTCAAGCTATTTTGATAGTTCTGGTTCACCACCCACTACCTTCCAGTATCAAAACTCAAGCTATTTTGATAGTTCTGGTTCACCACCCAGTATCTTCCTGTCTCTAAACTCAAGCTATTTTGATAGTTCTGGTTCACCACTCAGTATCTTCCTGTATCTAAACTCAAGCTATTTTGATAGTTCTGGTCCACCACCCAGTACCTTCCTGTATCTAAACTCAAGCTATTTTGATAGTTCTGGTTCACCACTCAGTACCTTCCTGTCTCTAAACTCAAGCTATTTTGATAGTTCTGGTTCACCACCAAGTACCTTCCAGTATCTAAACTCTAGCTAATTTGATAGTTCTGGTTCACCACCCAGTACCTTCCTGTATCTAAACTCAAGCTATTTTGATAGTTCTGGTTAACCACCCAGTACCTTCCTGTATCTAAACTCAAGCTATTTTGATAGTTCTGGTTCACCACCCAATACCTTCCAGTCTCTAAACTCAAGCTATTTTGATAGTTCTGGTTCACGACTCAGTACCTTCCTGTATCTAAACTAACGCTATTTTGATAGTTCTGGTTCACCACTCAGTACCTTCCTGTCTCTAAACTCAAGCTATTTTGATAGTTCTGGTTCACCACCCAGTACCTTCCAGTATCTAAACTCAAGCTAATTTGATAGTTCTGGTTCACCACCCAGTACCTTCCTGTCTCTAAACTCAAGCTATTTTGATAGTTCTGGTTCACCACCCACAACCTTCCTGTCTCTAAACTCAAGCTATTTTGATAGTTCTGGTTCACCACCCAGTATCTTCCTGTCTCTAAACTAAAGCTATTTTGATAGTTCTGGTTCACCACCCAATATCTTCCTGTATATAAACTAAAGCTATTTTGATAGTTCTGGTTCACCACCCAGTACCTTCCAGTATCTAAACTCAAGCTATTTTGATAGTTCTGGTTCACCACCCAGTACCTTCCTGTATCTAAACTCAAGCTATTTTGATAGTTCTGGTTCACCACCCAATACCTTCCTGTATCTAAACTCAAGCTAATTTGATAGTTCTTGTTCACCACTCAGTACCTTCCTGTCTCTAAACTCAAGCTATTTTGATAGTTCTGGTTCACCACCCAGTACCTTCCAGTATCTAAACTCAAGCTAATTTGATAGTTCTGATTCACCACCCAGTACCTTCCTGTCTCTAAACTCAAGCTATTTTGATAGTTCTGGTTCACCACTCAGTATCTTCCTGTATCTAAACTCAAGCTATTTTGATAGTTCTGGTTCACCACCCAGTACCTTCCTGTATCTAAACACAAGGTATTTTGATAGTTCTGGTTCACCACCCAGTACCTTCCAGTATCTAAACTCAAGCTATTTTGATAGTTCTGGTTCACCACCCAGTATCTTCCTGTCTCTAAACTCAAGCTATTTTGATAGTTCTGGTTCACCACTCAGTATCTTCCTGTATCTAAACTCAAGCTATTTTGATAGTTCTGGTTCATCACCCAGTACCTTCCTGTATCTAAACTCAAGCTATTTTGATAGTTCTGGTTAACCACCCAGTACCTTCCTGTATCTAAACTCAAGCTATTTTGATAGTTCTGGTTCACCACCCAATACCTTCCAGTCTCTAAACTCAAGCTATTTTGATAGTTCTGGTTCACCACTCAGTACCTTCCTGTATCTAAACTAAAGCTATTTTGATAGTTCTGGTTCACCACTCAGTACCTTCCTGTCTCTAAACTCAAGCTATTTTGATAGTTCTGGTTCACCACCCAGTACCTTCCAGTATCTAAACTCAAGCTATTTTGATAGTTCTGGTTCACCACCCAGTACCTTCATGTATCTAAACTCAAGCTATTTTGATAGTTCTGGTTAACCACCCAGTACCTTCCTGTATCTAAACTCAAGCTATTTTGATAGTTCTGGTTCACCACCCAATACCTTCCAGTCTCTAAACTCAAGCCATTTTGATAGTTCTGGTTCACGACTCAGTACCTTCCTGTATCTAAACTAACGCTATTTTGATAGTTCTGGTTCACCACTCAGTACCTTCCTGTCTCTAAACTCAAGCTATTTTGATAGTTCTGGTTCACCACCCAGTACCTTCCAGTATCTAAACTCAAGCTAATTTGATAGTTCTGGTTCACCACCCAGTACCTTCCTGTCTCTAAACTCAAGCTATTTTGATAGTTCTGGTTCACCACCCACAACCTTCCTGTCTCTAAACTCAAGCTATTTTGATAGTTCTGGTTCACCACCCAGTATCTTCCTGTCTCTAAACTAAAGCTATTTTGATAGTTCTGGTTCACCACCCAATATCTTCCTGTATATAAACTAAAGCTATTTTGATAGTTCTGGTTCACCACCCAGTACCTTCCAGTATCTAAACTCAAGCTATTTTGATAGTTCTGGTTCACCACCCAGTACCTTCCTGTATCTAAACTCAAGCTATTTTGATAGTTCTGGTTCACCACCCAATACCTTCCTGTATCTAAACTCAAGCTAATTTGATAGTTCTGGTTCACCACTCAGTACCTTCCTGTCTCTAAACTCAAGCTATTTTGATAGTTCTGGTTCACCACCCAGTACCTTCCAGTATCTAAACTCAAGCTAATTTGATAGTTCTGGTTCACCACCCAGTACCTTCCTGTCTCTAAACTCAAGCTATTTTGATAGTTCTGGTTCACCACTCAGTATCTTCCTGTATCTAAACTCAAGCTATTTTGATAGTTCTGGTTCACCACCCAGTACCTTCCTGTATCTAAACTCAAGGTATTTTGATAGTTCTGGTTCACCACCCAGTACCTTCCAGTATCTAAACTCAAGCTATTTTGATAGTTCTGGTTCACCACCCAGTATCTTCCTGTCTCTAAACTCAAGCTACTTTGATAGTTCTGGTTCACCACTCAGTATCTGCCTGTATCTAAACTCAAGCTATTTTGATAGTTCTGGTTCACCACCCAGTACCTTCCTGTATCTAAACTCAAGCTATTTTGATAGTTCTGGTTAACCACCCAGTACCTTCCTGTATCTAAACTCAAGCTATTTTGATAGTTCTGGTTCACCACCCAATACCTTCCAGTCTCTAAACTCAAGCTATTTTGATAGTTCTGGTTCACCACTCAGTACCTTCCTGTATCTAAACTAAAGCTATTTTGATAGTTCTGGTTCACCACTCAGTACCTTCCTGTCTCTAAACTCAAGCTATTTTGATAGTTCTGGTTCACCACCCAGTACCTTCCAGTATCTAAACTCAAGCTAATTTGATAGTTCTGGTTCACCACCCAGTACCTTCATGTCTCTAAACTCAAGCTATTTTGATAGTTCTGGTTCACCACCCACTACCTTCCTGTCTCTAAACTCAAGCTATTTTGATAGTTCTGGTTCACCACCCAGTATCTTCCTGTCTCTAAACTAAAGCTATTTTGATAGTTCTGGTTCACCACCCAGTACCTTCCTGTATCTAAACTCAAGCTATTTTGATAGTTCTGGTTCACCACCCAGTATCTTCCTGTCTCTAAACTCAAGCTATTTTGATAGTTCTGGTTCACCACCCAGTATCTTCCTGTATTTAAACTCAAGCTATTTTGATAGTTCTGGTTCACCACCCAGTATCGTCCTGTCTCTAAACTCAAGCTATTTTGATAGTTCTGGTTCACCACTCAGTACCTTCCAGTATCTAAACTCAAGCTAATTTGATAGTTCTGGTTCACCACCCAGTACCTTCCTGTCTCTAAACTCAAGCTATTTTGATAGTTCTGGTTCACCACCCAATACCTTCCTGTATCTAAACTCAAGCTATTTTGATAGTTCTGGTTCACCACCCAATACCTTCCTGTATCTAAACGCAAGCTATTTTGATAGTTCTGGTTCACCACCCAATACCTTCCTGTATCTAAACTCAAGCTATTTTGATAGTTCTGGTTCACCACCCAATACCTTCCTGTATCTAAACTCAAGCTATTTTGATAGTTCTGGTTCACCACCCAATATCTTCCTGTCCCTAAACTCAAGCTATTTTGATAGTTCTGGTTCACCACCAAGTACCTTCCTGTCTCTAAACTCAAGCTATTTTGATAGTTCTGGTTCACCACCCAATACATTCCTGTCTCTAAACTCAAGCTATTTTGATAGTTCTGGTTCACCACCCAGTATCTTCCTGTATCTAAACTCAATCTATTTTGATAGTTCTGGTTCACCACCCAGTATCTTCCTGTATCTAAACTCAAGCTATTTTGATAGTTTTGGTTCACCACCCAATACCTTCCTGTCTCTAAACTCAAGCTATTTTGATAGTTCTGGTTCACCACCCAGTATCTTCCTGTATCTAAACTCAAGCTATTTTGATAGTTCTGGTTCACCACCCAGTATCTTCCTGTCTCTAAACTCAAGCTATTTTGATAGTTCTGGTTCACCACTCAGTATCTTCCTGTATCTAAACTCAAGCTATTTTGATAGTTCTGGTCCACCACCCAGTACCTTCCTGTATCTAAACTCAAGCTATTTTGATAGTTCTGGTTCACCACTCAGTACCTTCCTGTCTCTAAACTCAAGCTATTTTGATAGTTCTGGTTCACCACCAAGTACCTTCCAGTATCTAAACTCTAGCTAATTTGATAGTTCTGGTTCACCACCCAGTACCTTCCTGTATCTAAACTCAAGCTATTTTGATAGTTCTGGTTAACCACCCAGTACCTTCCTGTATCTAAACTCAAGCTATTTTGATAGTTCTGGTTCACCACCCAATACCTTCCAGTCTCTAAACTCAAGCTATTTTGATAGTTCTGGTTCACGACTCAGTACCTTCCTGTATCTAAACTAACGCTATTTTGATAGTTCTGGTTCACCACTCAGTACCTTCCTGTCTCTAAACTCAAGCTATTTTGATAGTTCTGGTTCACCACTCAGTACCTTCCTGTATCTAAACTAAAGCTATTTTGATAGTTCTGGTTAACCACCCAGTACCTTCCTGTATCTAAACTCAAGCTATTTTGATAGTTCTGGTTCACCACCCAATACCTTCCAGTCTCTAAACTCAAGCTATTTTGATAGTTCTGGTTCACGACTCAGTACCTTCCTGTATCTAAACTAACGCTATTTTGATAGTTCTGGTTCACCACTCAGTACCTTCCTGTCTCTAAACTCAAGCTATTTTGATAGTTCTGGTTCACCACCCAGTACCTTCCAGTATCTAAACTCAAGCTAATTTGATAGTTCTGGTTCACCACCCAGTACCTTCCTGTCTCTAAAATCAAGCTATTTTGATAGTTCTGGTTCACCACCCACAACCTTCCTGTCTCTAAACTCAAGCTATTTTGATAGTTCTGGTTCACCACCCAGTATCTTCCTGTCTCTAAACTAAAGCTATTTTGATAGTTCTGGTTCACCACCCAATATCTTCCTGTATATAAACTAAAGCTATTTTGATAGTTCTGGTTCACCACCCAGTACCTTCCAGTATCTAAACTCAAGCTATTTTGATAGTTCTGGTTCACCACCCAGTACCTTCCTGTATCTAAACTCAAGCTATTTTGATAGTTCTGGTTCACCACCCAATACCTTCCTGTATCTAAACTCAAGCTAATTTGATAGTTCTGGTTCACCACTCAGTACCTTCCTGTCTCTAAACTCAAGCTATTTTGATAGTTCTGGTTCACCACCCAGTACCTTCCAGTATCTAAACTCAAGCTAATTTGATAGTTCTGATTCACCACCCAGTACCTTCCTGTCTCTAAACTCAAGCTATTTTGATAGTTCTGGTTCACCACTCAGTATCTTCCTGTATCTAAACTCAAGCTATTTTGATAGTTCTGGTTCACCACCCAGTACCTTCCTGTATCTAAACACAAGGTATTTTGATAGTTCTGGTTCACCACCCAGTACCTTCCAGTATCTAAACTCAAGCTATTTTGATAGTTCTGGTTCACCACCCAGTATCTTCCTGTCTCTAAACTCAAGCTATTTTGATAGTTCTGGTTCACCACTCAGTATCTTCCTGTATCTAAACTCAAGCTATTTTGATAGTTCTGGTTCATCACCCAGTACCTTCCTGTATCTAAACTCAAGCTATTTTGATAGTTCTGGTTAACCACCCAGTACCTTCCTGTATCTAAACTCAAGCTATTTTGATAGTTCTGGTTCACCACCCAATACCTTCCAGTCTCTAAACTCAAGCTATTTTGATAGTTCTGGTTCACCACTCAGTACCTTCCTGTATCTAAACTAAAGCTATTTTGATAGTTCTGGTTCACCACTCAGTACCTTCCTGTCTCTAAACTCAAGCTATTTTGATAGTTCTGGTTCACCACCCAGTACCTTCCAGTATCTAAACTCAAGCTATTTTGATAGTTCTGGTTCACCACCCAGTACCTTCATGTATCTAAACTCAAGCTATTTTGATAGTTCTGGTTAACCACCCGTACCTTCCTGTATCTAAACTCAAGCTATTTTGATAGTTCTGGTTCACCACCCAATACCTTCCAGTCTCTAAACTCAAGCCATTTTGATAGTTCTGGTTCACGACTCAGTACCTTCCTGTATCTAAACTAACGCTATTTTGATAGTTCTGGTTCACCACTCAGTACCTTCCTGTCCTCTAAACTCAAGCTATTTTGATAGTTCTGGTTCACCACCCAGTACCTTCCAGTATCTAAACTCAAGCTAATTTGATAGTTCTGGTTCACCACCCAGTACCTTCCTGTCTCTAAACTCAAGCTATTTTGATAGTTCTGGTTCACCACCCACAACCTTCCTGTCTCTAAACTCAAGCTATTTTGATAGTTCTGGTTCACCACCCAGTATCTTCCTGGTCTCTAAACTAAAGCTATTTTGATAGTTCTGGTTCACCACCCAATTATCTTCCTGTATATAAACTAAAGCTATTTTGATAGTTCTGGTTCACCACCCAGTACCTTCCAGTATCTAAACTCAAGCTATTTTGATAGTTCTGGTTCACCACCCAGTACCTTCCTGTATCTAAACTCAAGCCTATTTTGATAGTTCTGGTTCACCACCCAATACCTTCCTGTATCTAAACTCAAGCTAATTTGATAGTTCTGGTTCACCACTCAGTACCTTCCTGTCTCTAAACTCAAGCTATTTTTGATAGTTCTGGTTCACCACCCAGTACCTTCCAGTATCTAAACTCAAGCTAATTTGATAGTTCTGGTTCACCACCCAGTACCTTCCTGTCTCTAAACTCAAGCTATTTTGATAGTTCTGGTTCACCACTCAGTATCTTCCTGTATCTAAACTCAAGCTATTTTGATAGTTCTGGTTCACCACCCAGTACCTTCCTGTATCTAAACTCAAGGTATTTTGATAGTTCTGGTTCACCACCCAGTACCTTCCAGTATCTAAACTCAAGCTATTTTGATAGTTCTGGTTCACCACCCAGTATCTTCCTGTCTCTAAACTCAAGCTACTTTGATAGTTCTGGTTCACCACTCAGTATCTGCCTGTATCTAAACTCAAGCTATTTTGATAGTTCTGGTCACCACCCAGTACCTTCCTGTATCTAAACTCAAGCTATTTTGATAGTTCTGGTTAACCACCCAGTACCTTCCTGTATCTAAACTCAAGCTATTTTTGATAGTTCTGGTTCACCACCAATACCTTCCAGTCTCTAAACTCAAGCTATTTTGATAGTTCTGGTTCACCACTCAGTACCTTCCTGTATCTAAACTAAAGCTATTTTGATAGTTCTGGTTCACCACTCAGTACCTTTCTGTCTCTTAAACTCAAGCTATTTTGATAGTTCTGGTTCACCACCCAGTACCTTCCAGTATCTAAACTCAAGCTAATTTGATAGTTCTGGTTCACTACCAAGTACCTTCATGTCTCTAAACTCAAGATATTTGTGGAATAGTTCTGGTTCACCACCCACTTA
>JAWPHD010003491.1:0-215301 GCA_037043455.1 Cyrtodaria siliqua | reverse complement strand
AATAACTCGTATATGCTCTACCCGTATTTGTATGAATAACTCTTATATGTTATAGCTGTATTTGTAGGAATAACTCTTATATATTATATCCGTATTTGTATGAATAACTCTTATATGTTATACCCGTATTTGTATGAATAACTCTTATATGTTATAGCTGTATTTGTTTGAATAACTCTTATATGCTATACCCGTATTTGTATGAATAACTCCTATATGCTATACCCGTATTTGTATGAATAACTATTATATGTTATAGCTGTATTTGTATGAATAACTCGTATATGCTATACCCGTATTTGTATGAATAACTCTTATATGCTATACCCGTATTTGTATGAATAACTCTTATATGTTATAGCTGTATTTGTAGGAATAACTCTTATATATTATATCCGTATTTGTATGAATAACTCCTATATGTTGTACCCGTATTTGTATGAATAACGCTTATATGTTAAAACTGTATTTGTATGAATAACTCTTATATGTTATACCCGTATTTGTATGAAAAACTCTTATATGCTATACCCGTATTTGTATGATTAACTCTTATATGTTATAGCTGTATTTGTATGAATAACGCTTATATGCTATCCTAGTATTTGTATGAATAAATCTTATATGCTATACCCGTATTTGTATGAATAACTCTAATATGTTATAGCTGTATTTGTATGAATAACTCGTATATGCTATACCCGTATTTGTATGAATAACTCTTATATGTTATAGCTGTATTTGTATGAATTACTCTAATATGTTATAGCTGTATTTGTAGGAATAACTCTTATATGTTATACCCGTATTTGTATGAATAACTCTTATATGCTATACCCATATTTGTATGAATAACTATTATATGTTATAGCTGTATTTGTATGAATAACTCTAATATGTTATAGCTGTATTTGTAGGAATAACTCTTATATGTTATACCCGTATTTGTATGAATAACTATTATATGTTATACCCGTATTTGTATGAATAACTCTTATATGTTATATCCGTATTTCTATGAAAAACTCTTGTATGCTCTACTCGTATTTGTATGAATAACTCTTATATGCTATACCCATATTTGTATGAATAACTCTTATATGCTATATCCATATTTGTATGAATAACTCTTATATGCTATACCCGTATTTGTATGAATAACTCTTATATGTTATAGGTATATTTGTATGAATAACTCTAATATGTTATAGCTGTATTTGTATGAATAACTCGTATATGCTATACCCGTATTTGTATGAATAACTCTTATATGTTATAGCTGTATTTGTATGAATAACTCTAATATGTTATAGCTGTATTTGTATGAATAACTCCTATATGCTATACCCGTATTTGTATGAATAACTATTATATTTTATAGCTGTATTTGTATGAATAACTCCTATATGCTATACCCGTATTTGTATGAATAAATATTATATGTTATAGCTGTATTTGTATGAATAACTCGTATATGCTATACCCGTATTTGTATGAATAACTCTTATATGTTATAGCTGTATTTGTAGGAATAACTCGTATATATTATATCCGTATTTTTATGAATAACTCTTATATGTTGTACCCGTATTTGTATGAATAACTCTTATATGTTAAAGCTGTATTTGTATGAATAACTCGTATATGCTATACCCGTATTTGTATGAATAACTCTTATATGTTATAGCTGTATTTGTATGAATTACTCTAATATGTTATAGCTGTATTTGTAGGAATAACTCTTATATGTTATACCCGTATTTGTATGAATAACTCTTATATGCTATACCCATATTTGTATGAATAACTATTATATGTTATAGCTGTATTTGTAGGAATAACTCTTATATGTTATACCCGTATTTGTATGAATAACTATTATATGTTATACCCGTATTTGTATGAATAACTCTTATATGTTATATCCGTATTTCTATGAAAAACTCTTGTATGCTCTACTCGTATTTGTATGAATAACTCTTATATGCTATACCCATATTTGTATGAATTACTCTTATATGCTATACCCATATTTGTATGAATAACTCTTATATGCTATACCCGTATTTGTATGAATAACTCTTATATGTTATAGGTATATTTGTATGAATAACTCTAATATGTTATAGCTGTATTTGTATGAATAACTCGTATATGCTATACCCGTATTTGTATGAATAACTCTTATATGTTATAGCTGTATTTGTATGAATAACTCTAATATGTTATAGCTGTATTTGTATGAATAACTCCTATATGCTATACCCGTATTTGTATGAATAACTATTATATGTTATAGCTGTATTTGTATGAATAACTCCTATATGCTATACCCGTATTTGTATGAATAAATATTATATGTTATAGCTGTATTTGTATGAATAACTCGTATATGCTATACCCGTATTTGTATGAATAACTCTTATATGTTATAGCTGTATTTGTAGGAATAACTCGTATATATTATATCCGTATTTGTATGAATAACTCTTATATGTTGTACCCGTATTTGTATGAATAACTCTTATATGTTAAAGCTGTATTTGTATGAATAACTCTTATATGTTATACCCGTATTTGCATGAAAAACGCTTATATGCTATACCCGTATTTGTATGATTAACTCTTATATGTTATAGCTGTATTTGTATGAATAACGTATATGCTATACCAGTATTTGTATGAATAAATCTTATATGCTATACCCGTATTTTTATGAATAACTCTAATATGTTATAGCTGTATTTGTATGAATAACTCGTATATGCTATACCCGTATTTGTATGAATAACTCTTATATGTTATAGCTGTATTTGTATGAATTACTCTAAAATGTTATAGCTGTATTTGTAGGAATAACTCTTATATGTTATACCCGTATTTGTATGAATAACTCTTATATGCTATACCCGTATTTGTATGAATAACTATTATATGTTATAGCTGTATTTGTATGAATAACTCTAATATGTTATAGCTGTATTTGTAGGAATAACTCTTATATGTTATACCCGTATTTGTATGAATAACTATTATATGTTATACCCGTATTTGTATGAATAACTCTTATATGTTATATCCGTTTATCTATGAAAAACTCTTGTATGCTCTACTCGTATTTGTATGAATAACTCTTATATGCTATACCCATATTTGTATGAATAACTCTTATATGCTATACCCATATTTGTATGAATAACTCTTATATGCTATACACGTATTTGTATGAATAACTCTTATATGTTATAGGTATATTTGTATGAATAACTCTAATATGTTATAGCTGTATTTGTATGAATAACTCGTATATGCTATACCCGTATTTGTATGAATAACTCTTATATGTTATAGCTGTATTTGTATGAATAACTCCAATATGTTATAGCTGTATTTGTATGAATAACTCCTATATGCTATACCCGTATTTGTATGAATAACTATTATATGTTATAGCTGTATTTGTATGAATAACTCCTATATGCTATACCCGTATTTGTATGAATAAATATTATATGTTATAGCTGTATTTGTATGAATAACTCGTATATGCTCTACCCGTATTTGTATGAATAACTCTTATATGTTATAGCTGTATTTGTAGGAATAACTCTTATATATTATATCCGTATTTGTATGAATAACTCTTATATGTTATACCCGTATTTGTATGAATAACTCTTATATGTTATAGCTGTATTTGTATGAATAACTCTTATATGCTATACCCGTATTTGTATGAATAACTCCTATATGCTATACCCGTATTTGTATGAATAACTATTATATGTTATAGCTGTATTTGTATGAATAACTCGTATATGCTATACCCGTATTTGTATGAATAACTCTTATATGCTATACCCGTATTTGTATGAATAACTCTTATATGTTATAGGTATATTTGTATGAATAACTCTAATATGTTATAGCTGTATTTGTATGAATAACTCGTATATGCTATACCCGTATTTGTATGAATAACTCTTATATGTTATAGCTGTATTTGTATGAATAACTCTAATATGTTATAGCTGTATTTGTATGAATAACTCCTATATGCTATACCCGTATTTGTATGAATAACTATTATATGTTATAGCTGTATTTGTATGAATAACTCCTATATGCTATACCCGTATTTGTATGAATAAATATTATATGTTATAGCTGTATTTGTATGAATAACTCGTATATGCTATACCCGTATTTGTATGAATAACTCTTATATGTTATAGCTGTATTTGTAGGAATAACTCGTATATATTATATCCGTATTTGTATGAATAACTCTTATATGTTGTACCCGTATTTGTATGAATAACTCTTATATGTTAAAGCTGTATTTGTATGAATAACTCGTATATGCTATACCCGTATTTGTATGAATAACTCTTATATGTTATAGCTGTATTTGTATGAATTACTCTAATATGTTATAGCTGTATTTGTAGGAATAACTCTTATATGTTATACCCGTATTTGTATGAATAACTCTTATATGCTATACCCATATTTGTATGAATAACTATTATATGTTATAGCTGTATTTGTATGAATAACTCTAATATGTTATAGCTGTATTTGTAGGAATAACTCTTATATGTTATACCCGTATTTGTATGAATAACTCTTATATGTTATATCCGTATTTCTATGAAAAACTCTTGTATGCTCTACTCGTATTTGTATGAATAACTCTTATATGCTATACCCATATTTGTATGAATAACTCTTATATGCTATACCCATATTTGTATGAATAACTCTTATATGCTATACCCGTATTTGTATGAATAACTCTTATATGTTATAGGTATATTTGTATGAATAACTCTAATATGTTATAGCTGTATTTGTATGAATAACTCGTATATGCTATACCCGTATTTGTATGAATAACTCTTATATGTTATAGCTGTATTTGTATGAATAACTCTAATATGTTATAGCTGTATTTGTATGAATAACTCCTATATGCTATACCCGTATTTGTATGAATAACTATTATATGTTATAGCTGTATTTGTATGAATAACTCCTATATGCTATACCCGTATTTGTATGAATAAATATTATATGTTATAGCTGTATTTGTATGAATAACTCGTATATGCTATACCCGTATTTGTATGAATAACTCTTATATGTTATAGCTGTATTTGTAGGAATAACTCGTATATATTATATCCGTATTTGTATGAATAACTCTTATATGTTGTACCCGTATTTGTATGAATAACTCTTATATGTTAAAGCTGTATTTGTATGAATAACTCTTATATGTTATACCCGTATTTGTATGAAAAACTCTTATATGCTATACCCGTATTTGTATGATTAACTCTTATATGTTATAGCTGTATTTGTATGAATAACTCGTATATGCTTTACCAGTATTTGTATGAATAAATCTTATATGCTATACCCGTATTTGTATGAATAACTCTAATATGTTATAGCTGTATTTGTATGAATAACTCGTATATGCTATACCCGTATTTGTATGAATAACTCTTATATGTTATAGCTGTATTTGTATGAATTACTCTAATATGTTATAGCTGTATTTGTAGGAATAACTCTTATATGTTATACCCGTATTTGTATGAATAACTCTTATATGCTATACCCGTATTTGTATGAATAACTATTATATGTTATAGCTGTATTTGTATGAATAACTCTAATATGTTATAGCTGTATTTGTATGAATAACTCGTATATGCTATACCCGTATTTGTATGAATAACTCTTATATGTTATAGCTGTATTTGTATGAATAACTCCAATATGTTATAGCTGTATTTGTATGAATAACTCCTATATGCTATACCCGTATTTGTATGAATAACTATTATATGTTATAGCTGTATTTGTATGAATAACTCCTATATGCTATACCCGTATTTGTATGAATAAATATTATATGTTATAGCTGTATTTGTATGAATAACTCGTATATGCTCTACCCGTATTTGTATGAATAACTCTTATATGTTATAGCTGTATTTGTAGGAATAACTCTTATATGTTATACCCGTATTTGTATGAATAACTATTATATGCTATACCCGTATTTGTATGAATAACTATTATATGTTATAGCTGTATTTGTATGAATAACTCTAATATGTTATAGCTGTATTTGTAGGAATAACTCTTATATGTTATACCCGTATTTGTATGAATAACTATTATATGTTATACCCGTATTTGTATGAATAACTCTTATATGTTATATCCGTATTTCTATGAAAAACTCTTGTATGCTCTACTCGTATTTGTATGAATAACTCTTATATGCTATACCCATATTTGTATGAATAACTCTTATATGCTATACCCATATTTGTATGAATAACTCTTATATGCTATACCCGTATTTGTATGAATAACTCTTATATGTTATAGGTATATTTGTATGAATAACTCTAATATGTTATAGCTGTATTTGTATGAATAACTCGTATATGCTCTATCCGTATTTGTATGAATAACTCTTATATGTTATAGCTGTATTTGTATGAATAACTCTAATATGTTATAGCTGTATTTGAAGGAATAACTCTTATATGTTATACCCGTATTTGTATGAATAACTCTTATATGTTATACCCGTATTTGTATGAATAACTCTTATATGTTATAGCTGTATTTGTATGAATAACTCTTATATGCTATACCCGTATTTGTATGAATAACTCTTATATTCTATACCCGTATATGTATGAATAACTCCTATATGCTATACCCGTATTTGTATGAATAACTCTTATATGTTATAGCTGTATTTGTATGAATTACTCTAATATGTTATAGCTGTATTTGTAGGAATAACTCTTATATGTTATACCCGTATTTGTATGAATAACTCTTATATGCTATACCCATATTTGTATGAATAACTATTATATGTTATAGCTGTATTTGTATGAATAACTCTAATATGTTATAGCTGTATTTGTAGGAATAACTCTTATATGTTATACCCGTATTTGTATGAATAACTATTATATGTTATACCCGTATTTGTATGAATAACTCTTATATGTTATATCCGTATTTCTATGAAAAACTCTTGTATGCTCTACTCGTATTTGTATGAATAACTCTTATATGCTATACCCATATTTGTATGAATAACTCTTATATGCTATACCCATATTTGTATGAATAACTCTTATATGCTATACCCGTATTTGTATGAATAACTCTTATATGTTATAGGTATATTTGTATGAATAACTCTAATATGTTATAGCTGTATTTGTATGAATAACTCGTATATGCTATACCCGTATTTGTATGAATAACTCTTATATGTTATAGCTGTATTTGTATGAATAACTCTAATATGTTATAGCTGTATTTGTATGAATAACTCCTATATGCTATACCCGTATTTGTATGAATAACTATTATATGTTATAGCTGTATTTGTATGAATAACTCCTATATGCTATACCCGTATTTGTATGAATAAATATTATATGTTATAGCTGTATTTGTATAAATAACTCGTATATGCTATACCCGTATTTGTATGAATAACTCTTATATGTTATAGCTGTATTTGTAGGAATAACTCGTATATATTATATCCGTATTTGTATGAATAACTCTTATATGTTGTACCCGTATTTGTATGAATAACTCTTATATGTTATAGCTATATTTGTATGAATAACTCTAATATGTTATAGCTATATTTGTATGAATAACTCGTATATGCTATACCCGTATTTGTATGAATAACTCTTATATGTTATAGCTGTATTTGTATGAATAACTCTAATATGTTATAGCTATATTTGAGGAATAACTCTTATATGTTATACCCGTATTTGTATGAATAACTCTTATATGTTATACCCGTATTTGTATGAATAACTCTTATATGTTATAGCTGTATTTGTATGAATAACTCTTATATGCTATACCCGTATTTGTATGAATAACTCCTATATGCTATACCCGTATTTGTATGAATAACTATTATATGTTATAGCTGTATTTGTATGAATAACTCGTATATGCTATACCCGTATTTGTATGAATAACTCTTATATGCTATACCCGTATTTGTATGAATAACTCTTATATGTTATAGCTGTATTTGTAGGAATAACTCGTATATATTATATCCGTATTTGTATGAATAACTCTTATATGTTGTACCCGTATTTGTATGAATAACTCTTATATGTTAAAGCTGTATTTGTATGAATAACTCTTATATGTTATACCCGTATTTGTATGAAAAACTCTTATATGCTATACCCGTATTTGTATGATTAACTCTTATATGTTATAGCTGTATTTGTATGAATAACTCGTATATGCTTTACCAGTATTTGTATGAATAAATCTTATATGCTATACCCGTATTTGTATGAATAACTTTAATATGTTATAGCTGTATTTGTATGAATAACTCGTATATGCTATACCCGTATTTGTATGAATAACTCTTATATGTTATAGCTGTATTTGTATGAATTACTCTAATATGTTATAGCTGTATTTGTAGGAATAACTCTTATATGTTATACCCGTATTTGTATGAATAACTCTTATATGCTATACCCGTATTTGTATGAATAACTATTATATGTTATAGCTGTATTTGTATGAATAACTCTAATATGTTATAGCTGTATTTGTAGGAATAACTCTTATATGTTATACCCGTATTTGTATGAATAACTATTATATGTTATACCCGTATTTGTATGAATAACTCTTATATGTTATATCCGTATTTCTATGAAAAACTCTTGTATGCTCTACTCGTATTTGTATGAATAACTCTTATATGCTATACCCATATTTGTATGAATAACTCTTATATGCTATACCCATATTTGTATGAATAACTCTTATATGCTATACCCGTATTTGTATGAATAACTCTTATATGTTATAGGTATATTTGTATGAATAACTCTAATATGTTATAGCTGTATTTGTATGAATAACTCGTATATGCTATACCCGTATTTGTATGAATAACTCTTATATGTTATAGCTGTATTTGTATGAATAACTCCAATATGTTATAGCTGTATTTGTATGAATAACTCCTATATGCTATACCCGTATTTGTATGAATAACTATTATATGTTATAGCTGTATTTGTATGAATAACTCCTATATGCTATACCCGTATTTGTATGAATAAATATTATATGTTATAGCTGTATTTGTATGAATAACTCGTATATGCTCTACCCGTATTTGTATGAATAACTCTTATATGTTATAGCTGTATTTGTAGGAATAACTCTTATATATTATATCCGTATTTGTATGAATAACTCTTATATGTTATACCCGTATTTGTATGAATAACTCTTATATGTTATAGCTGTATTTGTATGAATAACTCTTATATGCTATACCCGTATTTGTATGAATAACTCCTATATGCTATACCCGTATTTGTATGAATAACTATTATATGTTATAGCTGTATTTGTATGAATAACTCGTATATGCTATACCCGTATTTGTATGAATAACTCTTATATGCTATACCCGTATTTGTATGAATAACTCTTATATGTTATAGCTGTATTTGTAGGAATAACTCTTATATATTATATCCGTATTTGTATGAATAACTCCTATATGTTGTACCCGTATTTGTATGAATAACGCTTATATGTTAAAACTGTATTTGTATGAATAACTCTTATATGTTATACCCGTATTTGTATGAAAAACTCTTATATGCTATACCCGTATTTGTATGATTAACTCTTATATGTTATAGCTGTATTTGTATGAATAACTCTTATATGCTATACCAGTATTTGTATGAATAAATCTTATATGCTATACCCGTATTTGTATGAATAACTCTAATATGTTATAGCTGTATTTGTATGAATAACTCGTATATGCTATACCCGTATTTGTATGAATAACTCTTATATGTTATAGCTGTATTTGTATGAATTACTCTAATATGTTATAGCTGTATTTGTAGGAATAACTCTTATATGTTATACCCGTATTTGTATGAATAACTCTTATATGCTATACCCATATTTGTATGAATAACTATTATATGTTATAGCTGTATTTGTATGAATAACTCTAATATGTTATAGCTGTATTTGTAGGAATAACTCTTATATGTTATACCCGTATTTGTATGAATAACTATTATATGTTATACCCGTATTTGTATGAATAACTCTTATATGTTATATCCGTATTTCTATGAAAAACTCTTGTATGCTCTACTCGTATTTGTATGAATAACTCTTATATGCTATACCCATATTTGTATGAATAACTCTTATATGCTATATCCATATTTGTATGAATAACTCTTATATGCTATACCCGTATTTGTATGAATAACTCTTATATGTTATAGGTATATTTGTATGAATAACTCTAATATGTTATAGCTGTATTTGTATGAATAACTCGTATATGCTATACCCGTATTTGTATGAATAACTCTTATATGTTATAGCTGTATTTGTATGAATAACTCTAATATGTTATAGCTGTATTTGTATGAATAACTCCTATATGCTATACCCGTATTTGTATGAATAACTATTATATGTTATAGCTGTATTTGTATGAATAACTCCTATATGCTATACCCGTATTTGTATGAATAAATATTATATGTTATAGCTGTATTTGTATGAATAACTCGTATATGCTATACCCGTATTTGTATGAATAACTCTTATATGTTATAGCTGTATTTGTAGGAATAACTCGTATATATTATATCCGTATTTTTATGAATAACTCTTATATGTTGTACCCGTATTTGTATGAATAACTCTTATATGTTAAAGCTGTATTTGTATGAATAACTCGTATATGCTATACCCGTATTTGTATGAATAACTCTTATATGTTATAGCTGTATTTGTATGAATTACTCTAATATGTTATAGCTGTATTTGTAGGAATAACTCTTATATGTTATACCCGTATTTGTATGAATAACTCTTATATGCTATACCCATATTTGTATGAATAACTATTATATGTTATAGCTGTATTTGTATGAATAACTCTAATATGTTATAGCTGTATTTGTAGGAATAACTCTTATATGTTATACCCGTATTTGTATGAATAACTATTATATGTTATACCCGTATTTGTATGAATAACTCTTATATGTTATATCCGTATTTCTATGAAAAACTCTTGTATGCTCTACTCGTATTTGTATGAATAACTCTTATATGCTATACCCATATTTGTATGAATTACTCTTATATGCTATACCCATATTTGTATGAATAACTCTTATATGCTATACCCGTATTTGTATGAATAACTCTTATATGTTATAGGTATATTTGTATGAATAACTCTAATATGTTATAGCTGTATTTGTATGAATAACTCGTATATGCTATACCCGTATTTGTATGAATAACTCTTATATGTTATAGCTGTATTTGTATGAATAACTCTAATATGTTATAGCTGTATTTGTATGAATAACTCCTATATGCTATACCCGTATTTGTATGAATAACTATTATATGTTATAGCTGTATTTGTATGAATAACTCCTATATGCTATACCCGTATTTGTATGAATAAATATTATATGTTATAGCTGTATTTGTATGAATAACTCGTATATGCTATACCCGTATTTGTATGAATAACTCTTATATGTTATAGCTGTATTTGTAGGAATAACTCGTATATATTATATCCGTATTTGTATGAATAACTCTTATATGTTGTACCCGTATTTGTATGAATAACTCTTATATGTTAAAGCTGTATTTGTATGAATAACTCTTATATGTTATACCCGTATTTGCATGAAAAACGCTTATATGCTATACCCGTATTTGTATGATTAACTCTTATATGTTATAGCTGTATTTGTATGAATAACTCGTATATGCTATACCAGTATTTGTATGAATAAATCTTATATGCTATACCCGTATTTGTATGAATAACTCTAATATGTTATAGCTGTATTTGTATGAATAACTCGTATATGCTATACCCGTATTTGTATGAATAACTCTTATATGTTATAGCTGTATTTGTATGAATTACTCTAAAATGTTATAGCTGTATTTGTAGGAATAACTCTTATATGTTATACCCGTATTTGTATGAATAACTCATATATGCTATACCCGTATTTGTATGAATAACTATTATATGTTATAGCTGTATTTGTATGAATAACTCTAATATGTTATAGCTGTATTTGTAGGAATAACTCTTATATGTTATACCCGTATTTGTATGAATAACTATTATATGTTATACCCGTATTTGTATGAATAACTCTTATATGTTATATCCGTTTATCTATGAAAAACTCTTGTATGCTCTACTCGTATTTGTATGAATAACTCTTATATGCTATACCCATATTTGTATGAATAACTCTTATATGCTATACCCATATTTGTATGAATAACTCTTATATGCTATACCCGTATTTGTATGAATAACTCTTATATGTTATAGGTATATTTGTATGAATAACTCTAATATGTTATAGCTGTATTTGTATGAATAACTCGTATATGCTATACCCGTATTTGTATGAATAACTCTTATATGTTATAGCTGTATTTGTATGAATAACTCCAATATGTTATAGCTGTATTTGTATGAATAACTCCTATATGCTATACCCGTATTTGTATGAATAACTATTATATGTTATAGCTGTATTTGTATGAATAACTCCTATATGCTATACCCGTATTTGTATGAATAAATATTATATGTTATAGCTGTATTTGTATGAATAACTCGTATATGCTCTACCCGTATTTGTATGAATAACTCTTATATGTTATAGCTGTATTTGTAGGAATAACTCTTATATATTATATCCGTATTTGTATGAATAACTCTTATATGTTATACCCGTATTTGTATGAATAACTCTTATATGTTATAGCTGTATTTGTATGAATAACTCTTATATGCTATACCCGTATTTGTATGAATAACTCCTATATGCTATACCCGTATTTGTATGAATAACTATTATATGTTATAGCTGTATTTGTATGAATAACTCGTATATGCTATACCCGTATTTGTATGAATAACTCTTATATGCTATACCCGTATTTGTATGAATAACTCTTATATGTTATAGGTATATTTGTATGAATAACTCTAATATGTTATAGCTGTATTTGTATGAATAACTCGTATATGCTATACCCGTATTTGTATGAATAACTCTTATATGTTATAGCTGTATTTGTATGAATAACTCTAATATGTTATAGCTGTATTTGTATGAATAACTCCTATATGCTATACCCGTATTTGTATGAATAACTATTATATGTTATAGCTGTATTTGTATGAATAACTCCTATATGCTATACCCGTATTTGTATGAATAAATATTATATGTTATAGCTGTATTTGTATGAATAACTCGTATATGCTATACCCGTATTTGTATGAATAACTCTTATATGTTATAGCTGTATTTGTAGGAATAACTCGTATATATTATATCCGTATTTGTATGAATAACTCTTATATGTTGTACCCGTATTTGTATGAATAACTCTTATATGTTAAAGCTGTATTTGTATGAATAACTCGTATATGCTATACCCGTATTTGTATGAATAACTCTTATATGTTATAGCTGTATTTGTATGAATTACTCTAATATGTTATAGCTGTATTTGTAGGAATAACTCTTATATGTTATACCCGTATTTGTATGAATAACTCTTATATGCTATACCCATATTTGTATGAATAACTATTATATGTTATAGCTGTATTTGTATGAATAACTCTAATATGTTATAGCTGTATTTGTAGGAATAACTCTTATATGTTATACCCGTATTTGTATGAATAACTATTATATGTTATACCCGTATTTGTATGAATAACTCTTATATGTTATATCCGTATTTCTATGAAAAACTCTTGTATGCTCTACTCGTATTTGTATGAATAACTCTTATATGCTATACCCATATTTGTATGAATAACTCTTATATGCTATACCCATATTTGTATGAATAACTCTTATATGCTATACCCGTATTTGTATGAATAACTCTTATATGTTATAGGTATATTTGTATGAATAACTCTAATATGTTATAGCTGTATTTGTATGAATAACTCGTATATGCTATACCCGTATTTGTATGAATAACTCTTATATGTTATAGCTGTATTTGTATGAATAACTCTAATATGTTATAGCTGTATTTGTATGAATAACTCCTATATGCTATACCCGTATTTGTATGAATAACTATTATATGTTATAGCTGTATTTGTATGAATAACTCCTATATGCTATACCCGTATTTGTATGAATAAATATTATATGTTATAGCTGTATTTGTATGAATAACTCGTATATGCTATACCCGTATTTGTATGAATAACTCTTATATGTTATAGCTGTATTTGTAGGAATAACTCGTATATATTATATCCGTATTTGTATGAATAACTCTTATATGTTGTACCCGTATTTGTATGAATAACTCTTATATGTTAAAGCTGTATTTGTATGAATAACTCTTATATGTTATACCCGTATTTGTATGAAAAACTCTTATATGCTATACCCGTATTTGTATGATTAACTCTTATATGTTATAGCTGTATTTGTATGAATAACTCGTATATGCTATACCAGTATTTGTATGAATAAATCTTATATGCTATACCCGTATTTGTATGAATAACTCTAATATGTTATAGCTGTATTTGTATGAATAACTCGTATATGCTATACCCGTATTTGTATGAATAACTCTTATATGTTATAGCTGTATTTGTATGAATTACTCTAATATGTTATAGCTGTATTTGTAGGAATAACTCTTATATGTTATACCCGTATTTGTATGAATAACTCTTATATGCTATACCCGTATTTGTATGAATAACTATTATATGTTATAGCTGTATTTGTATGAATAACTCTAATATGTTATAGCTGTATTTGTAGGAATAACTCCTATATGTTATACCCGTATTTGTATGAATAACTATTATATGTTATACCCGTATTTGTATGAATAACTCTTATATGTTATATCCGTTTATCTATGAAAAACTCTTGTATGCTCTACTCGTATTTGTATGAATAACTCTTATATGCTATACCCATATTTGTATGAATAACTCTTATATGCTATACCCATATTTGTATGAATAACTCTTATATGCTATACCCGTATTTGTATGAATAACTCTTATATGTTATAGGTATATTTGTATGAATAACTCTAATATGTTATAGCTGTATTTGTATGAATAACTCGTATATGCTATACCCGTATTTGTATGAATAACTCTTATATGTTATAGCTGTATTTGTATGAATAACTCCAATATGTTATAGCTGTATTTGTATGAATAACTCCTATATGCTATACCCGTATTTGTATGAATAACTATTATATGTTATAGCTGTATTTGTATGAATAACTCCTATATGCTATACCCGTATTTGTATGAATAAATATTATATGTTATAGCTGTATTTGTATGAATAACTCGTATATGCTCTACCCGTATTTGTATGAATAACTCTTATATGTTATAGCTGTATTTGTAGGAATAACTCTTATATGTTATACCCGTATTTGTATGAATAACTATTATATGCTATACCCGTATTTGTATGAATAACTATTATATGTTATAGCTGTATTTGTATGAATAACTCTAATATGTTATAGCTGTATTTGTAGGAATAACTCTTATATGTTATACCCGTATTTGTATGAATAACTCTTATATGTTATATCCGTATTTCTATGAAAAACTCTTGTATGCTCTACTCGTATTTGTATGAATAACTCTTATATGCTATACCCATATTTGTATGAATAACTCTTATATGCTATACCCATATTTGTATGAATAACTCTTATATGCTATACCCGTATTTGTATGAATAACTCTTATATGTTATAGGTATATTTGTATGAATAACTCTAATATGTTATAGCTGTATTTGTATGAATAACTCGTATATGCTCTATCCGTATTTGTATGAATAACTCTTATATGTTATAGCTGTATTTGTATGAATAACTCTAATATGTTATAGCTGTATTTGAAGGAATAACTCTTATATGTTATACCCGTATTTGTATGAATAACTCTTATATGTTATACCCGTATTTGTATGAATAACTCTTATATGTTATAGCTGTATTTGTATGAATAACTCTTATATGCTATACCCGTATTTGTATGAATAACTCTTATATTCTATACCCGTATATGTATGAATAACTCCTATATGCTATACCCGTATTTGTATGAATAACTCTTATATGTTATAGCTGTATTTGTAGGAATAACTTTTATATATTATATCCGTATTTGTATGAATAACTCCTATATGCTATACCCGTATTTGTATGAATAACTATTATATGTAATAGCTGTATTTGTATGAATAACTCGTATATGCTATACCCGTATTTGTATGAATAACTCTTATATGCTATACCCGTATTTGTATGAATAACTCTTATATGTTATAGCTGTATTTGTATGAATAACTCGTATATGCTATACCAGTATTTGTATGAATAAATCTTATATGCTATACCCGTATTTGTATGAATAACTCCTATATGCTATACCCGTATTTGTATGAATAACTATTATATGTTATAGCTGTATTTGTATGAATAACTCCTATATGCTATACCCGTATTTGTATGAATAACTATTATATGTTATAGCTGTATTTGTATGAATAACGCGTATATGCTATACCCGTATTTGTATGAATAACTCTTATATGCTATACCCATATTTGTATGAATAACTCTTATATGTTATAGCTGTATTTGTATGAATAACTCTTATATGTTATACCCGTATTTGTATGAATAACTCTAATATGTTAAAGCTGTATTTGTAGGAATAACTCTTATATGTTATACCCGTATTTGTATGAATAACTCTTATATGTTATACCTGTATTGGTATGAATAACTCTTATATGCTATACCCGTATTTGTATGAATAATTCTTATATGTTATACCCGTATTTGTATGAATAACTATTATATGTTATACCCGTATTTGTATGAATAACTCTTATATGTTATATCCGTATTTGTATGAATAACTCTTATATGATATGTCGTATTTTTATGAATAACTCTTATATGCTATACCCGTATTTGTATGAATGACTCTTATATGCTATACCCGTATTTGTATGAATAATTCTTAAATGTTATAGCTGTATTTGTATGAATAACTCGTATATGCTATACCCGTATTTGTATGAATAACTCTTATATGCTATACCCGTATTTGTATGAATAACTATTATATGTTATAGCTGTATTTGTATGAATAACTCTAATATGTTATAGCTGTATTTGTAGGAATAACTCTTATATGTTATACCCGTATTTGTATGAATAACTATTATATGTTATACCCGTATTTGTATGAATAACTATTATATGTTATACCCGTATTTGTATGAATAACTATTATATGTTATACCCGTATTTGTATGAATAACTCTTATATGTTATATCCGTATTTCTATGAAAAACTCTTATATGCTATACCCGTATTTGTATGAATAACTCTTATATGCTATACCCATATTTGTATGAATAACTCTTATATGCTATACCCGTATTTGTATGAATAACTCTTATATGTTATAGCTGTATTTGTATGAATAACTCGTATATGTTATAGCTGTATTTGTATGAATAACTCGTATATGCTATACCCGTATTTGTATGAATAACTCTTATATGCTATACCCGTATTTGTATGAATAACTCTTATATGTTATAGCTGTATTTGTATGAATAACTCTAATATGTTATAGCTGTATTTGTAGGAATAACTCTTATATTTTATACCCGTATTTGTATGAATAACTCTTATATGTTATACCCGTATTTGTATGAATAACTCTTATATGTTATAGCTGTATTTGTATGAATAACTCTTATATGCTATACCCGTATTTGTATGAATAACTCTTATATGTTATAGCTGTATTTGTATGAATAACTCTTATATGTTATAGCTGTATTTGTATGAATAACTCGTATATGCTATACCTGTATTTGTATGAATAACTCTTATATGCTATACCCGTATTTGTATGAATAACTCTTATATGCTATACCCGTATTTGTATGAATAAATATTATATGTTATAGCTGCATTAGTATGAATAACTCCTATATGCTATACCCGTATTTGTATGAATAACTATTATATGTTATAGCTGTATTTGTATGAATAACTCGTATATGTTATACCCGTATTTGTATGAATAACTCTTATATATTATACCTGTATTTGTATGAATAACTCTTATATGTTATAGCCGTATTTGTATGAATAACTCTTATATGCTATACCCGTATTTGTATGAATAACTCTTATATGTTATAGCTGTATTTGTATGAATAACTCGTATATGGTATACCTGTATTTGTATGAATAACTCTTATATGCTATACCCGTATTTGTATGAATAACTCTTATATGCTATACCCGTATTTGTATGAATAACTCTTATATGCTATACCCGTAGTTGTATGAATAACTCTTATATGTTATAGCTGTATTTGTATGAATAACTCTTATATGCTATACCTATGAATAACTCTTATATGTTTTACCTGCATTTGTATGAGATGTCCACTGACACAGTGCTTCATCGTCATTACTGTCGCAATCTTTGTCACCAAGCCACGCTACTTCCCTCTGGTCAAAAATTCCCAAAGCAAAGCACTTTTGTTTTGTGGGTTGTGTTGATATCCTTAATTACAAAATAAAATAAAAAATATGACTGACTGTTACTTAGCATAAAACATAGTACTCGGTCAACTCCTTCCACTTCCCGGACCTGGATGTATTCTGTAAATGAGTTGACCGCTCTTCCGTCATACGGTATAGTTATCCTTTGCTTAAACGACATTTCAAAAACCGTATGATGCGTATGATGCGTTGATCAATACATTTCAAACTTGTAAAAAAACTAGGTAAATACGGTATCCAAGATTGTCGTCGTTGCTATGAAACAGCGCATACCTTACATCATTCGTTCACATTTCGACAGTTGCTTTTCAGAAATGAATGAGGCATGAAGATTTAAATGTTACTATTTAAACTTTCTCATCGGAAACCAATTGGCCAATGTAAATTAACCTTCACATTTATCATTCCATAAAATAAACAATGGCCTCCACTCCAGTGGTGGAACATAGGTAAATGTAAAGTTATAAGAAATATTAAAATAAGGTTAACTTTGGCATTAAACGATTATTATCTCAGAATCACTTCAATGGGATACTTCTTAGATTAATACCTTTTACAATTGTTAAGAAACAAAACAAACGTTAAGCAATTTACTCCAGAACGGCTGAACAGATTTTGACAATTTTATTCAGAAATGATCCCTAGATCTAGTTGTATTGTCCCTATTCCGTCAACTATTATCATGTTTGTTGTTTACATATGTTGATACCTGCAAAAGTTTTCTCCATAACCAAATATCCCTTCTCCATCCTCTATCAGCCCGTTTTGCAACCCTTAAATTAAGATTAATTTCATACTGATGAACACACATGTCAAGTTTCATTTTGGCCCTACTCTGTCTTTCGTTACTTAAGTTATGCGCATTTTATAAGGACTTCATCGAGCTATTACGAGTAATAATTATTCAGTAAGGTTTTCCTTATCACAAAATATGCGGGTCTTCCTCAAGGTCCTATCGCTGCAAAAGAAGCAGAAACAGCAAAACGTATAACATCAACATGATCAACCTAGACACATAACTGTGACTAGATGTGATTTAACTCCGGAAGTTAAAGGAGTCACATGGTTACTGAACACTTTACCTAACACTGAATACGTCAGAAAAAGATACGACTATTTTGTATTGCAACGCACTTCATGTTTAATGATTAAAATGTATACTGAAAAGGTGATCCCTTGGAAGCAACAAACACAAACAAGAGAGAATAGTAGCAGACTCGGTTTTATCTCACGCGTCCTAGCACCGGCTTAAGCGATATTCTACTTTAAAGGAACACATAATGGGCTTGATGAACCCAAAGGACCAGTAAATATATAAATAACACTACTGATTTGTAGTCGGGGCGACATTTTACGGCCGCCACACAGCACTAAACAAACGCTAATATGAATGTCAATAAATACTGAAAAGGTGACCTCTTGGAAGCAACAAACACCAACAAGAGAGAAAGGTAGCAGACTCGGTTTTATTGAAAAGTCCACCAGAAAAAAATAACATTGTCCATTATACGAGATTTGTATTTTTCTACAGTCAGAATGAATGAATGGTGTTTTACGGCACGTCGGCACATACATAGGTCATATTGCGAGCAAAAACATGTAGAAATGAAGTAGTAATTAAAAATAATGTAAACGTATAAAGATAAAACTATCTACAAATAAGGGTTTTCTCGTGCGCGATGACTGAACAACCTAGTGGTATTCTATAGTGGCACTGGCTCAGTTTATCTTACCATTGCGTGTACGTCAATGGCGATCCGTCGGCCCACATGAAATCTGCATGAGTGCCATTCCCGATCTTTTTGCGGAGACCTAGAAAGATAACGAGATTTGGAGTTACGTATTTAATATTTCACGTAAAACTGCATATAAACTAGTGTGTGGAATTTCTAATAAAATTGCATGGAGAATTTACAATAAATACTGAAAATGGGACTCCTTGGAAGCAAAGAATACAAACAAGAAAGACACCTAGCAGTTTTTTTGGGTCTGTTCATTTGGTATGGTCATGAGACGTTATACAAGGTGCAACTTATACAAGGTGCAACACCCCTTATACCACACAGCCCCGGATTAAAGCGGTATTCTACTTTAAAACCAACCAGCTTGGTTTCAAAGACCCCCAAATTACCAGCAAGTAATAACAATATTTCGTAGTCATTTTACAGCCACCACACAGAACTAAACGAATGCTAGTGTGGATGCCAATAAATACCGCAAATGGGGGTACCTTGAAAGCAACGAACACAAACAAGGGAAACAAAAAGCAGACTCGGTGTACTAAGTATGCACCCTCTCATGTCCCGATAGCACCCACTACTGCAAATCAAAACCATTAAAATCCATGAAAATACCATGAAAATGCCATTAAAATCACCAAACCCATGAAATATAGCCATTAATTCTTGTTTTGAATATTTATTGGCAACGCTGTTCTGTTCTGTACCATTAATTAAGAATTAATGGTCATTAATATTAAATTATTAATAGTTTACTGAACCATTATTTATCCCATTAAAAAAGCTATTTACAATTTGTGGTATTAACTTTGAGACATTAACAAAGTAATGCCCCATTAGTTTATGTTTCAATTGAAATAATGCCCATTAAATGTAATAATAATGGCCATTATCAGTTACTGTAATTTATTTTTAATATGATTATAATATGATGACCATTAATTGTTTTAACTTTTTTAGCGTGACCATTAAAATAAAAATGACTGGCCATTATTTGAATTTCTTGTAGCAAATTAATAAGAAATAAAATATCAGTAAAGCTTAATATGAAGATCATGGGCATTACATTAATTTTATTATTTTTAAGTATCATATATATATATATAGAGAGAGAGGAGAGAGAGAGAGAATACCTTTCAAAACAATTGAAAGAGAGAGAGAAAGAGACACCATGTTCTTGTTAAAGAAGTGTATGATAATGGACCTTTGGAAACGGCCGAAAACGACACATACGAAATAGTGCAGTCTCGGTTTGATTGAGACTGTTCATGAGCGGTAGCAAAATATGCTAGCTACCGCTCACGCCTTCTAGCCCCGGGATGAGCAAAACTCAATATTAATAAAATCAATAGTACAAAATTTTAACCATCCCGAAGATGTAAGATCCAGAAAATTAGTTTAAGAGACAGGCCCAGGGCTTCTTGCTTCTGAACAGGCCCTGATTTAAAATGGACAGGCCCTGGTTTAAAATGGAAAAGTACATTTTTTTCTTAGTGGAAATGCGTCTTTATTCACCTTTATAGCACACATTTGTTACGTATGTATTAATCAAATTCGGAACCTCCTCTGACTATATTTTTCTTTTTGCTACCGCTTTATGCTCCCTAGTCAGCGGACTTATTTACCACTTCGTTTCAAATACGTTAGAATAGAATATTACATAGTAATTTATAACCGATGCAAAGGAGAGTACTAGCACTTTTGCCAAACGATAATAATCAGAGCCGGCTTGGTAAAACTGGAGCCGAACTTGGAGCCAAATTTTTAATAAGGTTTTATTAGACTATCAGAGCCTCCTCTAGCTGTATTTTTCATTTTGTCATGCAAAGTTAAAGAATTAGGAGCCTAGACTAGAATTCATTTAAATAGGATTCCAGGAACTCCTTACACCTTACACATTGATAAAAATAATCAGATAAAAATATCCGAAATTATGTACCATCCGAACTACTATGACACCGCACTTTTACGGCCCGAAAATTTTACAAACATTCAATCGAAATACCATCAATTACGAACTTTTTTCATGCATTAATGTATTTTGAATGCCAAAAATGGTATTTCTTATCAAAGAGGAAAGACAACACAACCCTAAAAGCAGGATAATGTAATGTTATGTCAATAATTGTCGATCTCTGTTGTGACAAATTGCCGACACGAAGCCAGGCAAAATATTCATACTTCACACACATTTTAATTACTTTATTGCAAGTGTTTTCACAGTTCACAATACACATGGGAGTATTGAGGATCTTGAGATCAAATAAAATAGATCTTGGGGATTTCGAAGAGCCCCGGGCGTCGGGCTATCCTACTTTTCGAGCACATAGATCTTAGATTTAGGAAAATCCGAGAAGAAGTCTTTGAAGCCTTTGAGTAGTCGCCGGAAGTTTTCTATGTAATCAAAGATTAAAACTTGCAGTTGAATCAAAACACTGTTGACCGTACAGAAACGGGATCTTACCTACACGAATACCATGCTCTTGACTGATGTCAGTATCAGAACAGTGTTGACCATACAGAAACATGGTCTTACCTACACGAATACCATGTCATTGGAAATGGTAACTATTGTTTAGAGATAATGCTTACACTACAATGGTGGGACTTATCACCTTTAAATAATGGTGACCGTGAACGATAAGACTTGTATACAACAAATGAAGGTCGCAATTAATTACTTCATTATATATAATTGCTTCAATGTGTAATCGCCAAGGTTTTGTTTTAATCAAATAAAACAAGAAATATAGGTAGAACCGATGAATGCTCGCCGAAAGTAAGCTCACTACTTAAAGAGAAAATTGGAATGAGAGTATCATTAACTGACATTAAATGCATGAATAAAATAACAAAGGACAATAACTCCAAATTGCTCCTGCTGTGTCCTGATTTGAAGGAATGTTTGTTATCATTTGAGGTGGTCCCTTTTAAAGTGTTTATCTTTTCATTTTCTCGCTTTAAATGTCCTCCTAATTTTAACGTCCACATACTCACAGTACTTCAAGTACTTTGATTCTTTAGAGGCGCAACGCGAGAACAGCTGATCATTTTGAAAACATCTGAATCGAAGAGATTGTTTGACTTTTTTTTCTGTTTCTACACAAAAAAATAAGATAAGGCTCACATTCGGTACGCTTTTATGAAATGGCACAGTGGCAATAATTTCAAGTCAGTTCACTTGGAAAATGGAAATAGTCCGATGAAGGCAGGTCCGAGATGAAAATAGGATACGGGACGACATGACTCAGTCTTTAGATCCCGATGCCAACGGACTTCTGCATGAAGATGCGAGATTCTTTCAGTGAACGGTAATTTAATATGCATTGGATATAACTTTGCATCTATCTGTGCATAATTTATTGTTTCAATCGCGGTGCTCTACATTGTCATATGTTTTCGCGAATAATATCCTATGGTAAACACATTCAAAAGACGAAGACTCCATGTCACTTCAGCCTAAAAATTAACTTGTCCGAGTAACCAATTTAGGCAGATTGTAGCACAGGCTTGCACAGGCTTGCATTAAATTAGTGAAGAGAAGTGTTATAGTAGATGTAAATAAATATGGCTTACATGTATACATATAATACAACACTATATCTTCTTCTGTCTATCCTTTCTGTCGACTAATGTAATGCAAGCCTGTGCATTATACCCTAGTTTAGTTTATTTATTTGGTTTTACATTGGCCAAATAGCATAGTCACTTTCCTCGCAGCACAGAAATGTTTGACAGTATACTTATATCCCCTGACATACAAAAAACAACAACAGGCTTTGGGTTTTTTCCTCTCCATTTATAGGTTACAACAATCTTGTGGCATATATTGTTTCAATAGTGCTATATATATTCTTTATAGTGCTTCATATATCTATAGATTATCTTTATTGACACATAATGAGGTGAATTTCATATTCAATCATCAAATATAATCCACTAGGGGTATTTCATCATTGGAAACGTAGTACTATTATCAAGATCTGTAACCGCATGTGAAGATTAGAAGTAATAAAAAAAAAAGTCAGAGTCCCGGAAGTTCCTTTTCCGGTCGATTAAAGTAATTTTCCTATTTGCTATTCACAGTTTGAAATCGGTTGTCCTCTGTCATAAATCGTATGGTCAATAATTAATACAGCTGCATTTCAGAAAGTAAGACCTTATGATATTATAGCTAGTACCTGGTAATAAAAGCAATTATTATTTTTTACCCCTTCTTTATAATAAAACTAGTTTATACTGTTTTACTCGACCGGCTTATGTCATGGTATGTTGTCCGTTATCTGTGCATCCGTCTGTTATTTGTTGTTGTTAGCACTCAAGTACATTCATATTGCATCTAATCTTAATCAAACTTGGTCAGGGCATTTGTATCGATGAAAGCTATAACACGTTTAAAAACCACTACATATCGGTTAAGAAACACTTTAGAGTTATGGACCTTGTTTCATGAAAATTTGTATGTGTTTGCCTTAACACTTCAGCACTTTTGTCATCTCAGCTTGACTAAATTTGGTCAGAATCTTTATAGTAATGCAAAGTGAGGTTCCAAAACCACATAATACATGTATCATAAAACAATATAACACCCAAGTTATATAGTCCTTGCAACTGATTTGCTTTAGTTTGCCTTGTTAATGCTTGAGAACTAATTGTATGCATTTTTGTCAACTACGTAAACATCATGAAGACCCTCATCTAACACTGGATGGTCACCAATACCAGTAGTGGATGATACAAAATTCCTTGGTCTTATTTTCGACCGTAGATTAACGTTTATACCACACCTTAAATACTTCAAGGCCATGTGACTTAAAGCTCTTAATTTAGTTAAGGTTGTTGCAAACACTAACTGGGGAGCGGATCGTAAATAAAGTCCTCTTGCGACTTTACAGATCTCTTATCAGATACAAGCTGGACTACGGCTCGATAGTATATGGATCGACTCGCAAGTCGTACTTGCAGATGCTCGATCCTATACATAATCAAGGATTACGACTCGCTTTAGGTGCCTTTCGTACATCACCAGCCGAAAGTCTATATGTTGAAGCTAGTGAACCATCACTGTCTCATAGACGGGACAAATTAGCCCTTCAATACGCCATTAAATTAAAGTCTAACCCTTCAAACCCAACTTTCGATAATGTTTTTAATCCAAGTTGTGAAAGTCTTTTTGATCGAAAACCGAAGGCCATTCGATCATTTGGTCTTCGTATTAAACCAAAATTAAGAGACACTGAAATCGACCTAAATTTAATTGCCAAGTTCAAAGTACCACAAATTCCACCGTGGACTTTGGAAACACCAAGAATTATTTTTGATCTTTGTAATAGTAACAAATCCAGTACAGACCCTACTGTCTTTCAAAGCAAATTTAATGAAATTAAATCGAAATACAGTAACTTTCAACATATATACACAGATGGTTCTAAAGATGGAGATAAGGTAGCTGCAGCAGCTGTTATTCACAAACACATCATAAAGAGCCACCTGCCTGTCAAGGCCTCTATCTTTTCAGCTGAACTTAAGGCAATTGAACTTGCCTTAAATTATACTCAGGAATCTGATGATGATCATTTTGTAATATTTTCTGATTCCCTTTCATCTCTTCAAGCACAGGGTAATATGAAACATGATAACCCAGTTGTGCTTCAGCTTTTAGAAAAGTACAATTCTCTTATAGTTGATAATGTTATTATTTACTGCTGGCTTCCAAGCCATGTAGGAATACGTGGTAATGATAGAGCTGATAGTGCTGCTAAAGCAGCATTAGGTTTACATATATCTAATACTAAATTACCTTATACTGATTTTAAAAGTTGTATTAACACATTTATTCGTAACTCTTGGCAAGCCGCTTGGGATTTGTCAGTTAACAATAAACCCTATTCAATTAAACCGTTACTTGGAGAATGGCGTTCTTCTAGTAGACCCATTCGTCGGGAAGAAGTTCTCCTAGCCCGGTGCAGGATAGGGCATACACGTTATACCCATTCATATTTATTACAAGCTGAGCAATTACCGGAATGTATACCCTGCTTTGCACTGTTAACGGTCAAACACATCTTATTGGAATGTGTAGACTTTGATCCTATGCGTCAAAGGTACTACAATGTTAAAACTATGAAAGAGTTGTTTGATACTATAGATTTTAGTCTTGTTTTAGATTTCCTAAAAGAGATCAGACTATATAAATCATTATAATGTGTTCTTATATATATTTACTTGTTTATATACCCGTTGACGGGCATTTGTTGATGTACATACATAGTTTATATTACACCTTATCATCCCTTATTTTTTAATAGTTTTATCTTTATATATTTACATTAATTTTTAATTAATACTTCATTTCTTCATTTTTCATCAATTTTTGCGCACAATATGACCTATTTATGTGTCGACGTGCCGTAAAACACCATTCATTCATTCATTTGAGAACCTCAATGTTGCATCTGATCTTCACCAAACTTGAGCACAGATGGTATATAATAAACTTAACTATTGAAAACATGCTTTATTTTTGCTCTGTGAACACTAGCTCCTAAATTTTTCATCTGATCTTTACAAAATTTACTGGGAATGTTTATCTTCACATTGACATGTATTTGAACCAACTAGATTGCGCTCAAATGATCTAGTGAAAACATTTTATCTGATTATGTCCATTTTATTCCAGCCAATAGAGCAATATGGGTCCTCTTGTTGTATGCATAAATCTGTTTATAAACAATTAGAGAAGTTGTTTGGTCGTCTGTCCTGATTCATCCGGGGCATTCATGATCAGTTTCTTTAAATTTTGTATTTTAACTCTCTGAAAAACAGTTGAAGTGTTTTGTATTTCTTCAGATTTCTATATTTATTAATAAATATATTTTCATTCCATGAACATTTAAATGCTATTTATGTACTCTACACATGTTTTTTGAAAGCTCACATGACATCCAAGGTTCAGTGTATTGTTATCTGAAAAATGACCATAGTAAAGCTTAAAGTACAGAAAATGTACGTACATGCTGTACGGTACTGTACATGTACCTCCATTTTTTAGCTCTACTGGCAAATAAATACAAAGAGCTATCCTTGTGAACGGTAGCTAGGTAACACCCGTCTATCATGTGTACATGTAAATAATAATGGCCCTTACTGTTATCAATGCGAACAGTATTTAAATTAATGATCACTTTTATTTGAAAGTAATGGCCACTATTCACAAGAGATGTTGCTCAGTAATGACCATTATTATCAGTCTAGTAATGGTCATTATTTTAACTACTTCAAGGTCATTATTTTGTACTGACCCATTAAAAAATATCCCAAAATTTTAATGGCACCATGAGTTAATGCATTTTCCCATTAATTTTGTAGTTTTTAATGGGTGCAAATAATGGCCATCATTTTCCCTCTGTTCATTTCATGGGCATTAGTTTATTTGAGGCTGTGCCATTATTTAAAGTAATGGGCATTAATGTGTAAGATGCCATTAATTTTACAACCATTAAAAGTGTCATAATAATGGGACCCTTAATATTCAGTAATGACAATTATTGAACGTAATGGGCATTACATTGTTGGATGCCATTAATATTACAGCCATTAAAAGTGCCATAACTAATGGGGTCACTTATATGAAATATATAGTAACAACTTCCATTAAAAACTACATTATTAATGGGAATTTTAATGGCATTGTGGTCATGGGTATGTAATGGCCATTTAATGGGCATCGTTTCCAGTAGTGACCAGCCTAAATGAAGCGGTAAACTTCTTTCAAGCCACAACGAATGGAATCCAATATCCTTAAACCAGTAAGTAAAGCAATACTGAAATGTAATTGAGAATACGTTTTACAGTCGGCCACACAGACGTAATCGTTTCGTTAGTGTCAATGTCAATCAATACTGAATAGGGGATCTTTTGAGAGTAACGAACACAAACAAGAAGGAATCGTGCATCGGTTTAAAGCGGTATTCTACTTTTAAACCACAACTATTGGGCTCGAAGACTCAACGAGCAGAAGGTATTGACCCTTAACACGCTACATATATATAATTGACTGTTCTTTCTTTGAATGAAGACCATTCCATTTATGTGACAAAGGGTTGTTTTGGGGGAAATGACTGATCGGCAGCCGGACATTGTAAACCCTGATCAGCCTGCGAGTTACAAAAAATGTCATATCAATGTTATTGTAATATTGATATGATGCTCATTACAGTCTCGTATATATTGATGCAACTATTGTGGTGATATTTAACAATTATATACCCCATTCCAGCACCACCGGATGTTAAAAAGTAAAAAAAAAAAAGTTAATTACTTATGACGTGTGATTATGTACTGGATTAATGATTAAGGTAGATAAACGACTACTGAACAATTAGGGTAAATACATGTTGTTTTATGTTAATATCAAACACATAAAGTAAACTATCAAAATATAAATTCAGTGTTGTTTTACATAATGCCAAGCTGTTCAAATGGCATAGAGCACAAGGTCAACATAAACATTTTTATGAAATTTAGTTAGTGGCTTACCGATCTTAAAGCCGTTATATTGATATTTTGAATACAGCCACATTGCGTAATTGGTGTCCAAATATTCAACAACCATGTCTTGTTTTCGTTTGCTGTTTATGGTAATTAATTGGCCCTTTCTTTGCTTACAATCATTTGAATATACCAAGGCGAAACAGGATTTTCTGTTGAAGACAAAACATAGTTTATCAATATAACTCCAAAATAGAGATACATAACATAATGACACGATATTAATAAATACATATACTACACTTCTGCATTAAATATCGTATAAACGTGGCCATAATCAGCCCAAATAATGACAATATACTGAGCAAAATAAACTTAGAACATAAGATGCATGTCATTTCCTTAGACGAGATACAAAGCCGTGTATGTTCGGAGTCAATGCTAAAGTGACATAGATATGATCAACAATAATGATATAAATCATTTGCAAACAAAACGGTGTTCTACCACCACATCTTCTGTATTTCTCATACATAAGAACCACAAACTAGTATATAATACTGTTCTATTCTATTCTCATGAATGAATGAATGGTGTTTTACGGCACGTCGACAAATAAATAGGTCATATTGTGCGCAAAAACTCATGAAAAATGAAGAAATGAAGAAATGAAGTATTAATTAAAAATTAATGTAAATATATAAAGATACAACTATTAAAAAATTAGGGATGAAAAGGTAGTAATATAAACTGTATTATGTAAATCAACAAATGCCCGTCAACGGGTATATAAACAAGTAAATATATATAGGAATACATTATAATGATTTATATAGTCTGATTTCTTTGAGGAAATCTAAAACAAGACTAAAATCTATAGTATCAAATAACTCTTTCATAGTATTAACATTGTAGTAACTTTGACGCATAGGATCAAAGTCTACACATTCCAACAAGATGTGTTTGACCGTTAACGGTGCAAAGCAGGGTATACATTCTGGTAATTGCTCAGCTTGTAATAAATATGAATGAGTATAACGTGTATGCCCTATCCTGCACCGGGCTAGGACAACTTCCTCATGAAGTCTACCACCACATCTCCTGTACTTCTCATACATATGAACCACAAACTAGTATATAATACTGATCTATTCAACTCTCTTGTAATTTACCACCACATCGGTTTTATTTCTCGTACATATGAATGACAAACTTACTGGTATATCCCCTCCTGCAATATACCACCATATCTTCAGTAATTCTCGTACATATGAACCACAAACTAGTATATAATACTTACTGATCTATTCTCCTCTCATGAAGACTACCACCACATCTTCTGTACTTCACATACATATGAACCACAAACTAGTATATAATACTTACTGTTCTATTCTCCTCTCCTGCAATATACCATTCCATCTTCTGCACTTCTCGTACATATAAACCACAAACTAGTATATAATACTTACTGATCTATTCTCCTCTCATGCAATCTACCATCACATTTTCTGTACTTCTCGTACATATGAAAAACGAAATAGTATATAATACATACTGGACTATTCCCCTCTCCTGCAATCTACCACCATATCTTCTGTACTTCCCGTACATATGTACGGAACGCCATGGCTGTCTTGTGATGTTGCCGATTAATATATGCAGTGCATTTCCCTTTATATGTGGTAGACCTTTCATGATATGCAGTGCATTTTTAATTATATGTGGTAAATAAATATTTATATGTGGTAGAAAAGTATTTATATGCAGTAGATTATTCACTATATGCGCTAGATAAGTCATTGTATAGATAAACCATTATATGCAGTCCTGTTATCATTATATGTAGTGCATTTATTATTATATGCAGTAATTTATCTAATATATGAGGTCCTTTGAACATTATATGAAGTAGGTTTGTATTTATATGCAGTGCTTCTGTTGACCTTCTTGTTTGTCTGCTTGCGTGTTTGTTTCTGTGTTTTGTCCTCCTTGAGTGCTGCTTTCCCTGTCCGATCTTTTTATATTCCTTTTTATATGTGGTACATATTTTAATACACGTGGTGGAAACCTCTCTATATTCGGTGGTTTTATTTGCATTATATTCGGTACTTATCCGGGCCTCCATTGATATTAACAATCTGATAAAGTTTAATAAAGATCGGATGAAAAATGAAAGCCCTATCGTCTTAACGAGGCAAAATATAGCATTTTTATCTAAATCAAGGGCCATAACTCTGCTGTGACCCGTCCGATCTGGCTGGTTTTTAAACTTGTCCAAGATTTTATTAATATTAACAATCTGTTAAAGTTTGGTAAAGATCGGATGAAAAATGAAGGCTCTTTCGCCTTAACGAAGTAAAAGTTAACGGCCAGACGACGGACGGAAGACGGACAACTCGCCATCCCTTAAGCTCTGCTGGCCCTTGGCCAGTATAGCAAAACATAGGGTACGTAGGCTTTTTTTTCGATTTTTTAATTACACTCGCTGTTAGATTTCCGATAAAATCGCAACATCTTAAAAAACGAGTGTTCCGATTGATCTTATCATCATAATAAAAACACCACCGCATATAATAGAAAAGCACTGCATATCAAAAGCAATGCACTACGCATAAAGCCGTTTGTATCGAATATAGAGCAATTGAAACCACCGAATATAAAGACCTATTCAGCAACGTTTATTATAATATGTACCACATATAAAGTCAACAGAAGCACTGCATATACATACAAACCTACTTCATGTAATGTTCAAAGGACCTCATATATTAAATAAACTACTGCATATAATAATAAATGCACTACATATAATAATAACTGAACTGCATATAATGTTTATCTACTACATACAATTACTTATCTATCACATATAATGATTAATCTACTGCATATAAATACTTTTCTATCGCATATAAAGATCTATTTACCATATATAATTAAAAATGCACTGCATATCATATTATAGGTCTACAACATATAAAGGGAAATGCACAGAATATATTAATCGGCAACATCATAAGACAGCCATGGCGTTCCATACATATGAACCAAAAAATAATATATAATACATACTGGTCTATTCCACTCTCATGCAATCTACCATCACATCGTCTGTAATTCTCGTACATATGAACCACAAGCTAGTATGGTCTATTCTCCTCTCCTGCGATCGGCCATCACATCTTCTGCACTTCTCGTACATGTATATGAACCACAAAGTAGTATATAACACATACTGGTCTATTCTCCTCTCCTGCAATTCAATTTACCTTCACATCTTCGGTACATATGAACCACACAATAGTGTATAATACTTACTGGTCTATTCTCCTCTCCTGCAATTGGCCATCACACCTTCTGTACTTCCTGGATGTACATGCATTCATCACTTTCATATCTGAGCACAAAATTCTGCATAATTACTTGGTATTTCATTTAAGAAGATTAATGTAAATATATCAAGATAAGGCTATTTACAAATAAGGAATGATATGATAGTAATATAAACTATTTATCTAAATCAACAAATGCCCGTCAATGACTTTATAAATAAGTAAATATATATAAGAACATATTATAATGATTTATATAGTCTGATTTATTTCAGGAAATCTAAAACAAGACTAAAATCTTTGTACCTTTGACGCAACGTATAGGATCAAAGTCTACACATTCCAACAAGATGTGTCTGACCGTTAACGGTGCAAAGCAGGGTATACATTCTGGTAATTGCTTACCTTGTAATACATATTTATCAGTATAACGTGTATGCCCTATCCTTCATCGGACTAGGACAACTTCTTCTCGACGAACGGGTCTACTAGAAGAACGCCATTCTCCGAGCAACGGTTTAATTGAATGGAGTATATTGTTAACTGACAAATCCCAAGCGGCTTGCCAAGAGTTACGAATATATGTATTAATACAACATTTAAAATCAGTATAAGGTAATTTGGCATTATATATATGTAAACCTACCTTTAGCAGCACTATCAGCTCTATCATTACCACGAATGCCTACATGGCTTGGAAGAATGAATGAATGAATAGTGTTTTACGGCACGTCGACACATAAATAGGTCATATTGTGCGCAAAAACTGATGAAAGATGAAGAAATGAAGTAATAATTAAAAAGTAATGTAAATATATAAAGATAAAACTATTTAAAAATAAGGGATGATATGGTAGTAATATAAACTGTACATGTAAATCAACACATGCCCGTAAACGGGTATATAAATAAGTAAATATATATAAGAACATATTATAATGATTTATATAGTCTGATTTCTTTCAGGAAATCTAAAACAAGACAAACATCGGATTCTATAGTTTCAAATAACTTTTTCATAGTATTAACACTGTAGTACCTCTGACGCATAGGATCAAAGTCTACACATTCCAACAAGATGTGTTTGACCGTTAACGGTGCAAAGCAGGATATACATTCTGGTAATTGCTCAGCTTGTAATAAATATGAATCAGTATAACGTGTATGCCCTATCCTGCTCCGAGCAAGGAGAACTTCCTCTCGACGAATGGGTCTACTAGAAGAACGCCATTCTCCGAGTAACGGTTTAATTGAATGGAGTTTATTGTTAACTGACAACCCCAAGCGGCTTGCCAAGAGTTACGAATATACATGTTAATACAACTTTTAAAATTAGTATAATGTAATTTGGTATTAGATATATGTAAACCTAATGCTGCTTTAGCAGCACTATCAGCTCTATCATTACCACGTATTCCTACATGGCTTGGAAGTCAGAAGATAATAATAACATTATCAACTATAAGAGAATTGTACTGTCCTAAAAGTTGAAGCACAACTGGGTTTTACCCAGTGCTTGAAGAGATGAAAGGGAATCAGAAAATATTACAAAATAGTCATCATCAAATTCCTGAATATAATTTAAGGCAAGTTCAATTGCCTTAAGTTCAGCTGAAAAGATAGAGGCCTTGTCATGCAAGCTGCTCTTTATGGTGTGTTTGTGAACAACAGCTGCTGCAGCCAGTTTATCTCCATCTTTAGAACCATCTGTGTTTATATGTTGCAAGTTACTGTATTTCGATTTGATTTCATTAAATTTGCTTTGAAAGACAGTAGGGTTCGTACTGGATGTGTTTCTATTACAAAGATCAAAACATATTGTTCATAACTAGGATTAAAAGCATTATCGAAAGTTGGATTTGTAGAGTTAGATTTTAATTTAATGGCATATAGAAGGGCTAATTTGCCCCGTCTATGAGACAGTGATGGTTCATTAGCTTCAACATATAGACTTTCGGCTGGTGATGTACGAAAGGTAGCTAATGCGAGTCGTAATCCTTGATTATGTATAGGATCGAGCATCTGCAAGTATGACTTGCGAGTCGATCCATATACTATTGAGCCGTAGTCCAGCTTGGATCTGATAAGAGATCTATAAAGTTGTAAAAGTACTTTACGATCCACTACCCAATTAGTGTTTGCAACAACTTTAAGTAAATTAAGAGCTTTAAGGCACTAGGTCTTCAAGTATTTAAGGTGTGGTATAAACGTTAATTTACGTTCGAAAATAAGACCAAGGAATTTTGTTTCATCCACTACTGATATTGGTGACCCATCCAGTGTTAGATGAGGGTCTTCATGATGTTTACGTAGTTGACAAAAGTGCATAGAATTATTTTTAGATTTTGAAAATTTAAAACCATTTTTATCCGACAAGGTCTGAAAAAAAAGAGTATGATAATGGACCTTTCGAAACGGCCGAGCACGACACATACGAAATATGGCAGTCTCGGTTTGTTCATGAGCGGTAGTGAAATATGCTAGCTACCGCTCACGCTCTCTAGCCCCGGGTTGAGCAGAACTCAATATTCATAAAATCAATAGTACACAATTTTAACCATCCCGAAGATGGCATGCATACGGCGGTGGACATGGAGTTTTATGCTTCCCCATGTTGTACGGCGTATGGTCCCAGTATCTAATACAATTAAATGCCCCGAAGAGCGAAATAAACATAATGGAATTTAGTTGGGAGCAGCGGTTATGAAGCCTGCGTATCACAAGTAACAGCCAATCAGACATTGTTGAAGTTGTCTCTCAATATTGGTCATGTTTTTTGCACGATAACATATAAAAAGGTCATCAACATATAGAGAGCATTCCACACCAGGATTGATGCATTTAACTATACTGTTAATTTCTATATTAAAAAGGGTGACATAGAATATAGAAGCCAGCAGAAAATAATAACATTATCAACTATAAGAGCATATATATATATATATATATATATCACTATGATTACAGTAGGCGCAGTTGTATAGCAGAGGCAGTAGCAATAAAAGTTGCCATTACCAGCAGCAACAGAAATGGAAGCAGAAGTAGTTATTGTTGTTTATGTTGT
This sequence comes from Cyrtodaria siliqua, assembly GCA_037043455.1. Lineage (NCBI taxonomy): Eukaryota > Metazoa > Mollusca > Bivalvia > Adapedonta > Hiatellidae > Cyrtodaria > Cyrtodaria siliqua. Next base: position 179,859 of record JAWPHD010003491.1, on the reverse strand, counting down.
AATACATGTAATAGCTGTTTTTGTCGTAGTAGTATTACTATGCATTAGTATTAGTCGTCTCAAACGTCTTAGTCGTACCAGTAGAAGTAGTAATAATAGTAGATGTAATAAATCATGTAGAACACTTAAATACAAAGTACCACATCCTTCTTCGTCAAATCCATTCAGGCAATGGGATATTCCGTCACATATCAGATGATACGGTATACATGACCCATCCTTACATTCAAAGCTGTTAACGTCAGAACACGCAATACCTACAATTCAACAGAAACAATGGTTCAAAGGGGCATACTTAATAATTTAGTCAGGTATGGAACTACTGATTATTGACACATTGTATCGTATCCTTATGGTTATTAACTGTATACCTCATCTCATCATTTGTTTGTCTATTGCTATGGAGGATTCAACTATTTATCAGCAAGGGAATAATTCAGAAGACCCTAGTATTGATATATTTCCATATTTGCTTTTCAAAAAAAATTGTAAATCTAGGTTTCATGGTCGTAGACGCAATGGTAATATCAAACGGAAATCACGTGTAACAATGTCAGTCACTAATCTACATACCGTCAAGACAACATTCTACGCTTTCACTTCTCACTTATTTGTCCAAGTCATCACTTAAGGTGATTGACGAGGAAGCAGACAAAAATACATACTATTTGTACAGATCCTGTATATAACACTGCTTCCATAATCCAAAGCTATACACAGCATGTTCTTCGACCACATATTGATAAGGATTCCGACGTTTTCAAGAAATGCTATATCTTTATAAGGGTATCGTTTTTTTGACATACCAAATATATATCGAGATAATCGTATAACTGATTCTATTCCTCAGGTGATATAACATGTGGTGTTAGAAAATTGTAAAGAAACCGGGTCCCGAGCTCTGCCAACTGAGCTATCTAGGATAAAGATACTAACTTCTACTCAGACTAACTGCCTTTTATACCAACATTACAATTGTTCAAAGGAATGATTCTCAACAATAATTTACAATGAGCCCAAACACGACCTCTTATGAACATCCGTCGATTTTTACCTAAACATTAAGGTTCAACTATACAACAATTTTATCCGAACAAAAGTAAAGAAAGGGTTGGAGCACTATCGTTTAAAAGCTAAAGAAATATGAAAAGATTGGACAGGGAAAGTAGCATTCAAGGAGGACAGTCAACCATAAAACACAGAAACAAAAACGCAAACAGACGAACAAGAAGGCAAACGTAATAATAAATGCAAACGACATCACAAACACAAACGAGTTGACAATAGGGCTACATAAAACGAGGTTGCCGAATGAAGATTTAAAGGTGTCAGGCGTACATATGGTAAAACTTATTAGCTTAGTATCTCAGCATCATACGTCGAACGGTGTCCAGGCCCAATTATACACTAGCCCTATGAGCTATCACGCGGACAACTATTAGTTTAGAACGCACATACGTTCAGCCATTGTGAATAATTATTATCAACTTAGACATTATGGCGGCCTTTTTTTGCCACTGACCGTTTCAATGCGGTAGCCTTATTGTCAACCCTTGTGTGTTTGTGAAGTCTTATCTTGCCTTTTATTCATCTTTATAATATATAGTTGTTCATTGTTTATTTGTGTGTCGTCCTTGAATGCTACTACTGGTCGAATGGGATCATCAAGCCCAATCTTTGTGGCTTTTGAAGTAGAATATCGCTTAAGCCGGTGCTAGGAGGCGTGAGAGGTGTTGCACTTTACCTCTCATGAACTGACTCAATAACACCGAGTCTGCACATTTTATCTCTTATTTGTATTTGTTGCTTCCAAAAGATCCCTTTTGAGTATTTATTTACACAATTATCAGCATCAAACGTTGCGTTATACATTGTTCTGACCTGTGAACAAGTGAATCAGACATTTCACATGACGATACGACTACAAAGAAGCATACCATTCAAAAACTAAATGTAAAGGTTAAAATAATACTTACTACAATTCTGCTCATCCATTCCATTTTCGCAGTCGTTTTGCCTGTCACACACGAGTCTGTTGTCGACACATCGTCCATTACCACAGTTAAACGCTTCGTTGGAGGTGCAAACTAAACGTAGGCATAACATTAGAATAGGAAATCAGGCATAAACAGAACACAGTCAACAACAAAATAGGCATTCAAATCTAACAACAGTTGCAATGAATAACAGAAACAAAATATGCAAAACGATAAACATAATAGGGTAGACATTAGAGCTACAGCATTGGAACGGTGAGTGGCAAGACGGCCGCTGGGCCTTTTAGCCAATTTATAGGGTGCATCATACATGACTTTAAATAAAACGGGACAGTGTAAAAAAGAAGAAAATCTCCTAAACATAACCTTAAAATACACAAGTGGGGGCTGTCTGTAGCAGTTAAAATGACACACGTCATACTTGAAGACATTGTTATAGGGATTCACGCATCAAGAAAAACCAAACGTTTACAATGGTATCCGTTTGGATCTTACCACCGAACACCCATAATCAAGAAGCTGATATTTACATATATATCTGATAGTTTTCCTTGAACTGGAGATTGTAAAGTGGCTGTTACAATATGCGTTCTGAGAACAAATGTAAAACTAACGTTACAGTCTTGTCAATTTGAACGCTGAAGACAGGATAATAGCGAGGTTGTGTACACTTAAAACGATTTAAGGTAACCAGTGGGCCATATTGCCTACTGACCGTTCCAAGTCGGTAACTAACGTGTTGTATATATATAAAACCATGGAACGAATGATTAATGGGAGACTCGTTTGGTACCTGGAATTTAACAAACTGATAACAAAGTATCAAAGTGGATTCTTCTATGCATACCCTATGTCCCCCTTTTTAATATACAAATTAATAATATAGTCAAATGCATAAATCTCGTTTGCTACCTGGAATTTAACAAACTGATAACAAAGTATCAAAGTGGATTCCTCTATGCATACTCTATGTCCCCCTTTTTAATATACAAATTAATAATAGAGTCAAATGCATCAATCCTGGTGGATTGTTCTCTATATGTTGACGACCTTTTTATCGTGAAAAAAAAACATGAACACTTTGTTTCTTGGGTTTTATTTTTGACCGTACATTACCGTTCATACCACACATTAAATAGTTGAAGGCCAAGTGCTTCGAAGTTCTTAACTTACTTAAAGTTGTTGCAAACACTAATTGGGGAGCAGATCAAAAAGAACTTTTACAACTTTAAGATCTCACAATAAACCGTTAAAACGCATTAAAAACAAACAACAATTACAAGGATAAGTATAAACAAGCTATGCTACACAACAACGATAAAAGCGTTGAACACAGTGGTACCGCTTTGGATTGCATTACATCGTCCGAGTATTAACTTTCATACCCCATCCAATCCCGTCTCCAAAAGGCGAAAACGGGATTGCCTGTGGTATGAAATAAAACCTTAATTTCGGCTTAAAAGGTTTGTATATTCTAAAATTGAAACATTTAATATGTATTTTTAAACAGGTTATAGTTTTTTTCAGTAAAAAATGTTTTTAAACATGTTTTATGGCCGAAATATTCGTTATAAAATCCTGCTAATATAAAGAAATATAAAAAGATCGGACAGGGAAAGCAGCATTCAAGGAGGACAGTCAACCACAAAACACAGAAACAAACACGCAAACAGACAAACAAGAAGGCAAAAGCAATAATAAATGCAAACGACATCACAAACACAAAAGGGTTGACAATAGGGCTACCGCCTTGGAACGGTCAGTGGCAAAGTAGGCCAATGGGGGTTTAAACCGGTTCTAGGGTGCACCAAACCTCACACTTACCCTACTTCATCCCATTAAAACAGGACAGTGTAAATAAAGAAATCCCCGCCATGATCTAATCTCTAACCAACAAGGCAGCATCAAGAGGCAAAATAAGTAAAACACAAATATGCTCGTGTAAATATAATACAAAAAAACAATAGCCTAGAAAGCCACAATGAAGGTACTCAATGACTTGGCAGAAGCCAGAGCAGTAAGAGAATAAACCATTAAGGGCACGCCAAGAAAGATCATAGACAAACATCAAACGCCACCGTCCCAATGGGCTTTAGGTAGGCGTCATCATAGGGTCCACAGCCTGTCAGGTCATCTTTCCCTTCGCTTAATGGAATTTAGGCGGGACGACGTAATGGGTCTGTTGCAAAACGGCCTCTGAAGATTGTTTCTGGGGTTCAGAAAGCCTCACTCTTATGTATGAGCCTCAAGTATGAAAGGATAATTTTGGAAAACGCCGCACATGTTAAATATAAAACAATATTGGAGTCTCGGTTTGATTGAGACTGGTCATGAACGATAGTTGACGGTGAAACAAAAGTAACACAATAAATACTTAAATATCTGGCAGAAGCCAGAGCAACAAGAGAATAAACCGTTCAGGGCACGACACGACACGATTGAAGGCAAATATTTAATGTTATCACCATTTACAGGATTTAGTTCGATGTCATAATAGGGTAACAATCTATCGGATCATTGCACAATCAAACATGAAAGCATAGTGACAAACTATGAATGGGTTAGGGTTAACCACTACACGTGCAGTGCGTTGCAATAAGAAGAAGATAAACTTTCTTTTGTTGTTAAAATAAACGTAAATATAAAAGTCGAACAGGAAATGTAGCAATAAAGAACCACAGTCAACCACAAACACGCACAGAAACAAACAACAACTACAAAGATAGATAAAAGGAAAGATATGACATCACAAACATAAGAGTGTTGCCAATAGGGCTACGGCCTTGGAACGGTCAGTGGAAAACAAACGCCGCTGGGGGTTTAAACTAGGTTATCACGTCACTATAAAAGTCTGGTTGTGAAGTTCATTGTCGCAGAAGAGTGTATTTTGAAAACAGTAGATACAAAAATAGAATTCTGATCTGTTAAATCATGTAATAGTTCCATAAATACGCTCTACTTTTCCGCAAAAAAAAGATATGTTTACATATGATTGTTGAGTCTGTCAATTGTTTGCTTCTGGAGACTGCGTTCTGTGGATGATGCTTTTACCGTTTGATTTGGTATCTACTTTTTAAAAGATATCAACAAAGAACTGTCAATGCTTTTTAGACAGTTGTTTTAAAATAGATTAAACTACTTTTGTTTGGATCGATTGTTTTAGACAACTGTTATTGGGCATTTTCAGATACAGAAGAAGTAGAACATTAATGAAGTATATACCTGTATTATGGAAAAGTGCATTTAGTGGTTAATACAATTACCTTGAAAAAAAATAGTAACAAAAAAGAAATGCGTCCAAAAACGTTTTTAATATGGCATCTTTAATATAACATTTTGAGTTATAACAATTAAATAAGAGACAAAATAGACAAAGACGGTTTTAATATGCGCGAATTTGTTTCTTAAACGATTTCCAAAACAAGTAGAAAAAATTGATTCGTTTGCTTTTCTTTTGTAAGCGATAAAAAGTTGAACTGTATTTGTCTTGTATATGGGCTAAAATAAATCAAGAAAATTGCGGGGATAGTAAATTGTCAGAAATTCCCATTTATTTGCAGCGTGTCCGACGATGAACACTTTCATCAAAAATGAGATATAGGGTCCTATAGAAAAAATGAGATATAGGGTCCTATAGAAACCACAGCGTCCGAGCGCAAAGGCATCGTAGGTCCGCACTGTATTGCAAACAATAAACCACAGCGTCCGAACGCAATGGAATCGTAGGTCCGCACTGTCGAAAGTAGGTGAAAGCATTACAAAACCCCAAGTTCTGGCACTTTTTAAGTGTGTCTAGGATAGTTCTTGACAATAAAGTAGACTAACAGGTTCCCTTGGATGTGTGATATGTGTTTCATGGCCAAAACGCAGAGATGTAACCCTATCGAAAATGCAATAGTGGTATATGACCAAATAAATAAATTATGTATATTAACTTACCACATTCCTGATGTGTGCCATTATGACAAAGGTTATCATCCGAGCAATAAAAGCTGATACTCTCACACTGGTGCGCTCCGCCTTCTGGTTTACAGTAAAACGGCACACCTGTACAATCTATTCTTCCAGATAGGCACTCCGAAGCTGTTAACATAAAACAAGATTGCATTATAAACGAAATTGTAATTGACAATGTGTAGTGTCACTTGACATTCGATCATATTTGATACTGCATGCGATCATATTTCATAATGCGTGTTGCAGTATTGTTATTGTACTGGTCCTTAGGGATCAACGAGCCCAATATATGTGGCTCTGAAGTAGTATATCGCTTAAGCTGGTGCTAGGGGTTGAGATAGGTGCTGCTTCTTAGATTATTTCTCATAAAAAGACTCAATAACCGAGCCTGCAACTTCATTATCTTGTTTTTTGCTTCCAAAGAATCTCCCTTATCAGTATGTGTTATATTGTAGGTAGAATGTATGCATGCGGAATAATTCACAACGCACTGTTAACGAAAAACACACAATTAATACGGAAAACATTTTCAAGGATCAAATAAAGTATACGACACTAAAAACACAATATATCCATGGCCTTCCGTGAAATTACAAAAATGAGATATAGGGTACTATAGAAACCATAGCGTCCAAACGCAATGACATCGTAGGTCCGCACTGTATTACAAACACGGAGCAATATTTAATTAATTATACAATGAAAAAGACAAAATACAACAGAAATGGTCGTGAAGACAGGGTTACCGACTTGGAACGGTCAGTAGGCAATAAGGCCTACAGGTTAGCTCGAATCGATGTTATGTGCACACAATCGTCGCTGTTATCCTGTCTTCAGCGCTCAAAAGGAATTCTCTAGCAATAAAGTCCACATCCAGAGAAACTAACAAAAGAATGAATGAATGGTGTTTTACGGCACGTCGACACAAAAATAGGTCATATTGTGTGCAAAAACTGATGAAAGATGAAGAAATGAAGTAGGAAATAAAAATTAATGTAGATAAAGATAAAACTATTTACAAATAAGGGATGATACGGCAGCAATATAAACTATGTATAAATATAAATCAACAAATGCCCGTCAACGGGTGTATAAACAACTAAATATGAATAAGAACATATTATAATGATTTATAAAGTCTGATTATTATAATGATTTATATGGTCTGATTTCTTTCAGGAAATCTAAAACAAGACTAAAATCTATAGTTTCGAATAACAATATTATAGTATTAACATTGTAGTATCTTTTACGCATAGGATCAAAGTCTATACATTCCAACAAGATGTGGTTGACCGTTAACGGTGCAAAGCAGGGTATACATTCTGGTAATTGCTCACCATAAAATAAATATGAATGAGTATAACGTGTATGCCCTATCCTACACCGGGCTAGGACAACCTCTTCTCGACGAATGGGTCTACTAGAAGAACGCCATTCTCCGAGTAACGGTTTAATTGAATGGAGTTTATTGTTAACTGACAAATCCCAAGCGGCGTGCCCGAGTAACGAAAGTATGTGTTGATACAACTTTTAAAATCAGTATAAGTTAATTTGGCATTAAATATATGTAAACTTAATGCTGCTTTAGCAGCACTATCAGCTCTATCATTACCACGTATTCCCACATGACTTGGAAACCAGCAGAAAACAATAACATTATCAACTATAAGAGAATTGTACTTTTGTAAAAGTAGAAGCACAGCTGGGTTATCGTGTTTCATATTACCCAGGGCTTGAAGAGATGAAATGGAATCAGAAAATATTACAAAATGGCCATCATCAGATTCCTGAATATAGTTCAATTGCCTTAAGTTCGGTTGAAAATATTGAGGCCTTGCCAGGCAGGCGGCTCTTTATGCTGTGTTTGTGAACAACAGCTGCTGCAGCTACCTTATCTCCATCTTTAGAGAGATGATTTTAATTTTGACATTGTCCCCACTTGGATGCGGATGTTCCCCAATCAACTTCTTATGGGGTGTATGTGTCTCAACTTATTCGTTTTTCAAGAGCTTGTACTCGAGTTGAGGACTTTAATATTCGTAATCTTTGTATAACTAAAAAGCTACTCAATCAGGGTTACCGTTACCATAAACTTCGTAAAACCTTTGCAAAATTGTATTATCGTAACCCTGATCTTCTTTCCAAATATAAAAGTAATTTAAGGACTCTTCTGCGACAAAGACTATAACAACCTGACTTCTATGGTGATGTGATTTAAAAACTTCGTAAGATTCTTGGTCATGATCACTGTCATACTATCTTTGTTAAACTTGTTAAAAAGTTTATCAAAAGAGGTTATGACCCTATCATTTTGCAACGTACTGCATGCTTGGTGGTGGACTCTTTTACAGTTCGCCACTATGCTTTCCTCTTTAATTGTACGATGACCGGACAGGCTGTGGACCCTATGATGACGCCTACCTAAAGCCCATTGGGACGGTGGTGTTTGAAGTTTGTCTATGACCTTTTTTGTCGTGCCCTTAATGGTTTATTCTCTTGTTGCTCTGGCTTCTGCCAAGTCATTGAGTACCTTCATTGTGGCTTTCTAGGCTATTGTTTTTTAGTATTATATTTACACGAGCATATTTGTGTTTTACTTATATTTTACTTGTGTTTTACTTATATTGCCTATTGAAGCTGCCTTGTTGGTTAGAGATTAGATCATGGCGAGGATTTCTTTATTTACACTGTCCTGTTTTAATGGGACGGCAGTAGGGTAAATGTGAGGTTTGGTGCACCCTAGAACCGGTTTAAAAACCCCACTGGCCTACGTTGCCACTGACCGTTCCATGACGGTAGCCCTATTGTCAATCCTTTTGTGTTTGTGAATTCGTTTGCATTTAATATTACTTTTGCCTTCTTGTTTGTCTGTTTGCGTGTTTGTTTCTGTGTTTGTGGTTGACTGTCCTCCTTGAATGTTACTTTCCCTGTCCGATCTTTTTATATCTCTTTAGAACCATCTGTGTATATATGTTGAAAGTTACTGTATTTCGATTTAATTTCATTAAATTTGCTTTGAAAGACAGTAGGGTCCGTACTGGATCTGTTACTATTACAAAGATCAAAAATAATTGTTGGTGTTTCCGAAGTCCACGGTGGAATTTGTGGTACTTTGTACTTGGCAATCAAATTTAGGTCGATTTCAGTGTCTCTTAATTTTGGTTTAATACGAAGACCAAATGGTCGAATGACCTTCGGTTTTCGATCAAAAAGAGGTTCATAAATAGGATTAGAAACAGTATCGAAAGTTGGGTTTGAAGGGTTAGATTGTAATTTAATGGTATACTGAAGGGATAATTTGTCCCATCTATCAGACAGTGATGGTTCATGAGCTTCAACATATATACTTTCGGCTGGAAAGGCACCTCAAGCGAGTCGTAATCCTTGATTATGTATATGATCGAGCATCTGCAAGTATGCCTTGCGATTCGATCCATATACTATTGAGCCGTAGTCCAGCTTGGATCTGATAAGAGATCTATAAAGTTGTAAAAGTACTTTAAGATCCCCTCCCAAATTAGTGTTTGCAACAACTTTTAAGTAAATTAAGAGCTTTATGGCACTTGGCGTTCAAGTATTTAAGGTGTGGTATAAACGTTAATTTACGGTCGAAAATAAGATCAAGGAATTTTGTCTCATCCACTACTGGTATTGGTGACCCATCAAATATATTACACTTTGGCAGAAACTTTTTCCAAAAATCTTCTTCTGAAACTAAATTTCAAGTCGAACAATTTGGAGAAAAACAATAAACTGTTCACTCTCAAAGAACTTCGAGAATCCCTTAAAAATGATCATGATACCTCAGCTGCCTGATGATATACATTATCAATTATTAAAACATTTACATGAAACCTGTCTCTCTACACTTCTTGATATATTTAATAAGGTTTGGGTGACAGGAAACTTCCACGATTCTTGGCGGGAAGCAATCGTATTCCTGTCCCCAAACCTGGAAAGAATCATACGGATATGAATTATCGCGCTTTTGCTTTAACGAGTTGTATATGTAAAACCATGGAAAGAATGATTAATGAGAGACACGTTTGATACCTGCAATCCAACAAGCTGATAACAAAGTATCAAAGTGGATTCCGGCGCCAACGAGGCACAACAGACAATCTCATTCGATTTGAATTATTTATTAGGGCATCTTTCGTAAAGAAAGAACATCTAGTCGCTGTATTTTTTGACTTGGAGAAAGCTTATGATACTGCATAGAAGTACGGTATCACGAATAATCTTAATGACCTTGGTCTTAGAGGCCGATAACCAACTTTTATAGAGAATTTCTTAGATGATAGACAGTTTCGTGTCCGAATGGGTTCAACCCTCTCTGACATTCATGAAAAGGAGATGGGTGTGCCACAGGGCAGCATACTCTCTGTCACCCTTTTTAATATAAAAATGAACAGTATAGTTAAATGCATCAATCCTGGTATGGATTGCTCTCTATATGTTGACGGCTTTGTTATATGGTATCGTGCAAAAAACATGAACACTATTGAGAGACAACTTCAACAATGTCTCAATAAACTTCAGACCTGGTCTGATGAAAATGTTTTTAAATTATCTAAATCTAAAACTAATTGTTTGCACTTTTGTCAACTACGTAAACCTCATGAAGACCCTCATCTAACTAACAAAAGAAGCACTAAGATGTGGTTGTAAAGCTATATAAAATACAAAATAAGAAACATCTGAATTGTACTGAATTGTACAGTTGCAGCCAAAGAGAAAACCAATCTAGGGTACGACCAGAAATCCCTAGGGACGAAAGCTCATGCACCTACCTCCCTTGGTCATCACAAAAGGTAAAAGTGAAGCGTAGTGGTTGACTGTAGAGGGGTCATCACTAAACATGCCGTGCGTTGTAATACTAAAGGGTCGTACCCTTTTCTGACGAACTTCCTGATTAATTTTGTAAAGTGGTCTGGAAACCCGCCAGATCCATTTAACTTTCGGAGTTTATAGACCATATCTCCATAAAATAATGGTTGTTATATTCCTACTCGCAGAAGTGTTTTATGGTTGGTGTTGTACTTTCCCAGTAGGTTTTCGTTACGGCGGTAGACTTTTGAGAAAGATGTATGAAGTTTATGATAACGAAAATCCTGCTGAAGAAGTTTACTTGTAAAAACTTGATTATGATCATTGAAGTCTGTAACATCGTTACAAGCTGTAGCAAAACGAATGAGCTGGGAGATATAAACCCCGTATGATGTAGTACGAGGTACATCCCCATCCAGGGTGTGGATAGTTAACGATGTTAAAGTTGAAGTCATCTATCTTATCATAGATTTTATTATGCACGAAATGATTAGAAATCAAGAGATGAAGACGAGGAATGCTGCTTCAGTATCCGAACTGTTGGCTTTATTCAACGTGAGCTCTGGTGGAAAAATATTAGTAACCATATGAGCAAAGAACGGATTATCAATATTGAGCATGTCATCTAGATACCGAGATGTATTTACAAGTCACAGAACATGCAAGGGTCGTGTTTCGTGCGTTATTATATTAATATACAAACAAGGGTGTTTATAAAATAAAGAATTGAACCGCTGCTTAGTAGTTCTAAAGGACAGTTATTGATAGGATATTAAACTATTTACATGAAGATACTTGTAAAATAGAGATGTAAATACACTATGTGCACAGACTTACATATTAGCAGGTAAAACAGTGCTTAGTAACTAATTGGAAAATGTTTCACAAGTATGCAAAAATTATTGCATTTTCCCATTAAAGAAAAAGTGAAGTGTACATATCTAATGTTTTGGGTTTATAAAAAAATAACTGGCGCAATATTGCTTGGACATTGTAGCTTACAGGAGACGATACAAACACATTAAACGTCCAACCAACAGTTTAAGGAAATTTGTATAATGTGATCATTATCAAGGTTATATGAATTTTGAAAATAACGTCACCATAGAAAAATGGTCATTTAGAAATCACAGCACCCAATCGCAGTGGCACCGTAGGTCTGCACTGTTCGGTAGTTTAAACGGTTACAGAAATCGACGAAGCAATTACGATGCACACCGAACTGAACGGAAAGGACCGAACGGTGATTCATTTGCATCTTTATTTCACTAGTGTAATATGATAAATACATCATGGCTTTATCACACTCCCACACCGTAAGTTATGTGATAAACAGGGTTACCGAAAGAAAGTCATTGTGGGAGTTCTTCAAATACCTTTATATTTAAGGGAAATTACTACTAATCTAAAGTCAGGGCGACTTCCTAAAGCCGCCGACCCGCGCTAAACGAACGCTATGATACATGTCAATAAATACTAAAACGGATAGACCTTGGAAGCAACGAACACAAACACAATATAAAAGTAGCGAACTCGGTTTCATTGCCTACATGATCATGAAAATAGCAAGCATGTTTCACTACCGTCTCAATTACACCGAGACTGCAATCTGTCTTTTATTGATCTTTTTCAGCGATTTAAAAATTTCTCCTTCCATACTATTTTTGATTGAGACTGTTCATGAGCGGCAGTGAACAATGATTGTTACCTGTCTTTCACAAGGAACTCCGGCATACGTCGTCGAAATCTGGATGATATATAAAACATTAACAACCATTCCGTTTCTACTATGGTAAATAATATATATCCTAAAGAACTTCCACGTAACAGAGTTAATATTTCTGATACCAAGTCTTATTTTCTCGATTTGCATCTCTCAATTGAAATAGGAGAAATAATAAGCAAAATTTATGACAGCAGATATACGGGCATGTTCACAGATCAGCATCTTATGGCGTATAAAACATACAATCAATTTGAGAACTCTTCCGCGAGAAGGACTTTCACAAAGAAAGTAATAAACTTCGTAAGATAGTTGGACACTTTCATGAAATCTTAAACAGTTTGTCATAATATATTACGACCATACCATTTTTTGACTCACTGCATTTTAGTAGTTTCATTTCCATTTCCAGTTCAACACTATGATTTCCTCTTTTTGTGAAGACCGAACAAATTGTGGACCCTATGATGACCTCTACCTGAATCCTGATAGTACGGTAACGTTGATGGTCGTCTTCAATTTTGTATTGCCCCTTAATGTTTTATTCTCTTGTTGCTCTGGCTTAAGCCAAGTCATCGAGTACTTGTTTCTGCTTGTCTAGGCTTTAATATAATATATATATTAAAGCCTAGTTTGTTAGAGGGTATAGCATGGCGAGAATTTATTTATTTACAATGTATCATTTTTTGGGATGACAGTCGGGTAAGAGTAAGGTTTGGTGCGGCCTAGAACCTCGTTGAAACCTCCAGCGGCCTTTTTGGCCACTAAACATTCCAAGGCGGTAGCCCTGTTATCAGTCATTTTATGTCATTTACCTTGCCTGTTATTTGTTGTTGTAATTCTTGTTTGTTTCAATCCGTGTTTTTGATTGTCTCTGGTCGGTTATTGAATGCTCCATTTCCTGCTCGACTTTTACACTGTTTAGTTTATAAATTAACAATCGTATCCGTATTTCATTTTAAAGAAGATATAACTCCTTGATATTACAGAAACTAGTTAAATTTCTCTAGTAACAATGTGAAGTACACAAATACGGAAAGGTGGATACGTTGGAAGCAACAGAAACACAATTATCAAGATAGAAAGTATCAGACTCTGTTTTATTTTATTATTTTATCTCTGTTCACGAAACGAAATATACACCTCTCATTAAACTCTGGCACCGGCCTAAGTGGATCAACCTTTAAAGCCATAAAGTTTGGTCTTGATACTCTCAAAAGACCAGAAAAATTATAACAATGCTTTCCCTGTCCGATATTTTTATATTTCTTTGTAGTCGGGATGTCATATTTAACGCGGAAATCATAGTTAACGCGGAAATCAAAACAACATCGTGTATTGTTTAGATTAAAAAAACGTTTCATGATAACGACTTTTAAAAACACATATAATATGGAAATACAAACACTTTAACGCATTAGATCGGATGAATCTGATGTGACACGCATTTTGTAAATGTGTTCAATGAGATTTGACGTGGAGCTATGCTCCCGTAGGAATATAACATCCTCCCATGTGAGTCGTAACGGTATTAAACGGAGGCGGGTTTTATCTCGAAATCGGATCATGTTCATAGTCAAGAACAAATCTCTTTTTATCAAGTGAACTAAAGCGATTAATCTGCATTATTTAGCAATAATTACTCAATGGCTAAATGGTTGTTATTGATTAATACAAACCTGAGTGTCAGAATGAATATCAATAATTCTGACACCACGGAGTGGGCAGTGATAGGATTGGTATTGTATTAACATCATTTCGCTTTTATTCCAAACCAAGAACTACGGTCAGAAACTAGATTTCCCCCAGTAGTAGCTGTTCACCCTGTCAACTTAATAGTATAACAAGACTGATGTAAGAACTACTGTCAGAAACTAGAATTCCCCCAATAGTAGCTGTTCACCGTGTCAACTGAATATATACCAAGACAGATGTAACAACTACTGCTAGAAATTAGAATGAATGAATTGTGTTTTACGGCACGTCGACACATAAATAGGTCATATTCTGCGCAAAAACTGATGAATGCTGAAGAAATGAAGGATTAATTAGAAATTAATGTAAATATATAAAGATAAAACTATTTACAAGTAAAAGGGTGATATGGTAGTAATATAAACTAAATATGTAAATCCACAAATGCCCGAAAACGGGTATATAAAGAAGTAAATATATACAAGAACATATTATAATGATTTATATAGTCTGACTTCCTTCAGGAAATCTAAAATTAGACTAAAATCTATAGTATTAAATAACTCGGTCATAGTATTAACATTGTAGTACCTTTGACGCATAGGATCAAAGTCTACACAATCCAGCAATATGTGTTTGACCGTTAACGGTGCAAAGCAGGGTATACATTCTGGTAATTGCTCACCTTGTAATAAATATGAATGAGTATAACGTGTATGCCCTATCCTGTACAGGGCTAGGACAACTTCCTCTCGACGAATGGGTCTACTAGAAGAACGCCATTCTCCGAGTAACGGTTTAATTGAGTGGAGTTTATTGTTAACTGACAAATCCCAAGCGGTTTTCCAAGAATTACGAATATATGTGTTAATACAACTTTTAAAATCAGTATAAGTTAATTTGGTATTAGATATATGTAAATCTAATGCTGCCTTAGCAGCACTATCAGCTCTATCATTACCACGTATTCCTACATGGATTGGAAGCCAGCAGAAAATAATGACATTATCAATTATAAGAGAATTGTACTTTTCTAAAAGTTGGAGCACAACTGGGCTATCATGTTTCATATTACCCAGTGCTTGAAGAGATGAAAGGGAATCAGAAAAGATTACAAAATGGTTATCATCAGATTCCTGAATATAATTTAAGGCAAGTTCAATTGCCTTAAGTTCAGCTGAAAAGATAGAGGCCTTGTCAGGCAGGCGGCTCTTTATGCTGTGTTTGTGAACAACAGCTGCTGCAGCTACCTTATCTCCATCTTTAGGACCATCTGTGTATATATGTTGAAAGTTACTGTATTTCGATTTAAATTCATTAAATTTGCTTTGAAAGACAGTAGGGTCTGTACTGGATTTGTTACTATTACAAAGGTCGAAAATAATTGTTGGTGTTGCCAAAGTCCACGGTGGAATTTGTGGTACTTTGTACTTGGCAATCAAATTTAGGTCGATTTCAGTGTCTCTTAATTTTGGTTTAATACGAAGACCAAATGGTCGAATGGCCTTCGGTTTTCGATCAAAAAGAGGTTTATAACTCGGATTAAAACGATTATCGGAAGTTGTGTTTGGAGGGTTAGATTTTAATTTAATGGCATATTGAAGGGCTAATTTGTTCCGTGTTAGAAATTAGATGTCCCCCAATATAAATTAGATGTCCCCCAATAATAGCTGTTCACCCTGCCAACTCAGTATATTAAAAGACAGATGTAACAACTACTGTCAGAAATTAAATGTCCCCCAACAGTAGCTGTTCACCCTGTCAAGTAAATATATTAAAAGACAGATGTAACAACTACTGTCAGAAACTAGATTTCCCCCAATAGTAGCTGTTCGCACTGTCAACTGAATATATAATTGAATTGAATGTTGTTTAACGGCTCATCAACACAGTATATGTTATTTAGAGCCGACCCAGAGAGAGAGATGGATACATAGGAATCCGGAAACCGTGCCCTACTCTTATTATCGAATATATTCCTATGGTTCTTTAACGTGCTCGGAGGATAGACCGATACACGGGACCGCCCGGTTTACGTCCCCATCCGACGGACGGGGCTAAGGGAAAGTGTCTTGCCCAAGAACACACCGGTCTGCCTCCATCACAAAAAAATCGACCGTCATATATAACCTGACATGTGTTGAAAATGACGTAAAACACCATACACGCAAACAAACAAACACATATTGAGTTCTGCGCAACCCGCGGCTATGGAGTATTTGTCACTACAGTTAATCAAACCGAGAGTGAAACACGTTTTTATTTATCGTGTTCGGCGATTTCCAAATTTCTCTTCTCATACTTGTTTATATATTTAACAGTAGTGATGCCTGTGCAGTTTGGCTGCGGTGAAACGTCTCACCGTACTTGTAATCAGAACTGTTATTCATTCAGATCTTTGCAGATCGTTGAATCCGATATTTATAGACAGATATCGGTGGTACATTCTCAAATACTTTGTTGTCTTACTTTAATTTCGAATAGGTGGTTCCACTACTCCACCCTTTAACGGTTCTGAGTATCGTGTAATCACACTTAGGATATGTTGTCTCCATTTCAATTTAGTATTTTGACTGTTACTTATGATACGCAGGCTTCATAACCTCTGCTCTCTGCTAAAATCCTTATTTTGTTAGAAACTGGAATCTTACGCCGCTGCCCACGGAATGTTATGAAAATATCACATTGCAGGTTCCATGTTCAAAGGAGTATGATAATGGACCTTTGGAAACGGCCGAGCACGACACATACGAAATATTGCAGTCTCGGTTTGATTGAGACTGTTCATGAGCGGTAGTGAAATATGCTAGCTACTGCTCAACCCGGGATATCTTGAGGGCGTGAACGGTAGCAAACATTTGTCTCGTTCGTTCTTGAGCAGTATCATTCAATCCGACTGCGATATTTTTTTATTTATCGTGTTCGGCGATTTCCAAATTTCTCCTTTCATATTCTTTGTGTATGTTATAGTTATATAATCCTGAAAATGTCCGGTATTATAAGCAAATCATAATTTCACGTGAGACGAATACACATCCGATTATATTGATTCATTGTATACTCCGGACAAAGTGTTGTTTTTAGTTAAATGTTCGCTAATCATTGATGAAACTGTGTAATTCAGACTTAATTTTAATGATACAAGTTACAAGCTAGAACTATAATTATTGAATACAAATCGTTAGGGTATCCCGCCGTCACATTTGTTCGACGTTCTTGTGTTTTCGGCGGTCTCGGTTTATCTCTTATTATTTCGGATTGATCATGATTTCAGAATTCACCATGTGAAGATTGGTGACAAACACAATGGAATGTCATCGTTAATGCTTTGAGAAAAATATACGTTCGAGAAGTTCGCTGCAAGAAAAACGAAAACTCCACTACCTCTTTTCCTTTTTACACTAATCCCAAAACTTCCTTCAAATAACTTACTATTACAAGACTAAAACATCGCTGATTTAAAAATACAATATTCGTCGTCTGCACTGATTGAATCATTTTGAATACAAATGTATCCCGAACAAAATGTTAAAATTCTATTATGCAACAAATGTTATGCATAAAATGCATTACCTCTCTTACACGTGTTCATGTTTTTTTCACTCTTAATAGCACTTCCTGTATTTAAATTACTATGTGTTTAATAGTATTCAGTCATATCTGACTGTTTTTAACCGGAGTCAATGTGATACATAGTGCAGCAATCTCTACCCAGAGTTATCGTTCCTTGCATACACATACATCTATGTCAACTTCTCATCAAATACCAAGAATCTTGGCAAACGATGAAAAACGATGGAAATGCAAAATGTCTTGATTGCACTAATACTTTTCTGAATTAACTTTATATGAAATGCTTAAATTACAAAAGAATTTTTTTTTCGGCATCAATGTTTTCAATATACAGTATCTTATGCTCAGAATTATATTGCGGTAGAATAAAGGTTTGTACTTTGGCAAATCACTTCGCCGTCAAAACATTTAAAATACGCACCACCAAATTGTTCCCCTTAGGGTTACAGTACAGCATTTTGCTTACCAGCACTTTCCAGTATCACATAGCTCTTAACAACCTACCTTAAATTAAATTACCAACTTAAAATATATATCTAAATGTAAAAAATCAGTGTTTCTTTCGACTGTTTACGTGTCATTCAGCAGCCGATAGTTGGTGGTGTCACGGTGGTGTTGAAGTTTTGTTCGTCATTTTGATAATTTAGCTATGGTCATGTGACAAATTATCATGTGATCGCAGGCTACTCTTAGACATTGACAGAGGTCAATGTAATGGCTTCTGGGAGAGATTGATGCTGCAGATGAGTGCATGTATGATTCTGCACGAACATTAAAGTAGTCGGCCTGGAGAATACCTGCGTATGCCTAGGACGCACAGCAGCACAAGACGGACTCATGTGAAACTCCTTTAACGAAAGAAAAACGTATATATACGTCCCTCTGAATATGTTTAAAACTGGTGAGTTGATGTAAGTTTATAATTCTAGTTTTTATAGCGTAATAGTGTAGTAAAAACTATCATTATATGCAATTTAGTGACACCGTCGAAATGTAACCCTCCATATAAATTTTTCAAATCTTAACAAAATAAGATCGAAGGCGTTAAAGTTTTATTTGATGAACGTTTTTGTGGTATATTTTTAGTTCTAGTCAAACATTTTCGAATTTAAAAAACATTGATTTGTGTAATCTACAAATAGATATGTCCTTACGCCGTCGAACCCAACAACAGCAGCCAATTTTTACAACATAATATGTACACCATTTCTAAACCTATTGACGACAAGCTATGCATATAATCCCAAAACTGGAGCATTGAATTAAATATAGATATAAAAATCGAGAAAAGTAGAATTCAAGGATGACAGTCAACCACAAACAAACACAGAAAGAAAAATCGACTATATATAAGAATAAATAAAAGGCAAAATAAGACGTCACAAACACACAAGGGTAACAATAGGGCTACCGCCTTGGAACCTAAGCTACCGCCTAAGGTTTATCAAATAATAATTCATTTTTACGCATATTCAATTACGGTTATTTAAAGAACCGTTGAAAAAAATATACGTTTAATCGGCAAATAATTATAATACATTATTATATGACCTGAACATTTGCTAGTTTTGATAAACGTTTTTTTGACTGAAATTGTGCTATTATTTGGAGGGGTAGTTTCTTTAAAGCACTTGTAGTCTCCTCATCCATTGGTCTAACTGTAGTCTCCTCATCCATTGGTCTAACTGTAGTCTCCTCATCCATTGGTCTAACTGTAGTCTCCTCATCCATTGGTCTAACTGTAGTCTCCTCATCCATTGGTCTAACTGTAGTCTCCTCATCCATTGGTCTAACTGTAGTCTCCTCATCCATTGGTCTAACTGATAACATTTATAAGACAGGAAACATTTTTAATAACCCTGGATAGACGTATTCGGTATATTGTCTATTCGAAAACGTAAATGACAGTCGCATGATCGTAGAAAGAACCGTAATTCAAAACGAAAATTTAAGAAATGTGTTTCAGTCCTGGTGTAAACCATATTTTACACATCATCGTATACATGAACTCCTTAGCAAATATGTCCGTATGTCGCGTTTTTGTTTACATAGAAGTGTTGCTTTCCTGTTTACAGAGAAACGAAAACCATTGCTATTCATAGTAAAAGTAGATATAAATGTCAAAGAGGAAATGTAGCATTCAAGGAACACAATCAACTAAAAACACGCATGGAAACAAACAACAAGGATA
This sequence comes from Cyrtodaria siliqua, assembly GCA_037043455.1. NCBI lineage: Eukaryota > Metazoa > Mollusca > Bivalvia > Adapedonta > Hiatellidae > Cyrtodaria > Cyrtodaria siliqua. The sequence continues at coordinate 159,890 of JAWPHD010003491.1, read as the reverse complement.
AATAAGAAGCAATGTATGTGATATCTAGTTGAAAATAGTAGGTCTACTGCCTTGGATCGGTCAGTGGCAAAACGACCGCTGGGGTGCGCCAAACCTCACCTTTACCATATTGTCATCCTTATAAAACGGAACAGTGTGCATAAAGAAATCCCCGCCAGGCTATGTCCTCTAACAAAATAGGCATCATCAATAGGCAATATAACAGTTATAACACAGTTTGTGTCAGCATACACTAAAATATCCTAAAAGTTATATTCTGGAACTTTTGATTTTTTCTCTTTACTTTACCATAGATATTTTTAAGAGAACGACGCACATTTGAAATATGAATGTACGCCACATTCATATTTTTTTTTTTTATTACTCATTTTAAGTATGATTTACAATTATTCAAAGTCTGAAGAAAATCACTGGCATTAGGCCGCGATTTTTTGTTGTTGTTTGTTTTTTGTTTTCTTTTGGAGTGAGTCTAGACTATCGTGTGTGACGACCCTCTTTACTAAATCAAGCCCTTAATATTAAAAAAATAAAACATACTTAGCCTATTCCCGGCCCTTGTTCTTATGATTATCCATGCTATCAAAAGACGTAAACATGTTGTGCGAATACGATGCTGGTATACGGTCATTGTTCACGTACAACACTGTTCCTACTGTTCCTATAACCAGCCAAGATAACGTGATGCGAGTAAAATATTAATATGCTATGAGTTCTATGTACATCGTGACACTGTTGTTGAGTCGTGTATTGGTTAACTGGTACATGACGATATTGTTCCTGAGCCGTTCATTTGTCAGCATTGTTATACCAATGGCTTGCGTCGTATACCTATAGATAGAGGATATTTGAGTGAATAACAGATTTTATTGCATCCAGAAGTGTGAAAACTTTATATTTTCACGAATGCGAAGCTTGAGTGAAAATATTGAAGTTTGGTCACTTCGAGACAAAACAACAAATGTTCTTTTTATTTTTCGCTTTAAAATCAAAATGTACTGCAGTATGCAGAACACAATTAAACAAGAGGTCAGTAACATTGAAGCTCTGCTGATAGATTTTGATAGCCAGAGTTTGGATTTATGGAAGTAAGACCAATACTCTCAGAGAAGTAGTCGCCATAGGTTTTTTCAATATCACTCTATGTGGCCATGTTTGACATAGAATAAAATGAATTTTGTTTAAGACAAACTACATGTCAGGCTTATCATTTTAGTAAATGTTTCAAATCAATACCACTTACGGTTGTTGAGAAGTAGTTGCCACAAATTTGTATTTAAGCTGTGGCAGCCATGTTGAATTTCCGGCCAAACTGATTGGACATGAATACCATCATTCTTGTAAGTTTTATGAAAGTCATTTTGGTAAAAGAGTATGAGAGCCGAGCACGACATATATGAAATATTGCAGTCTCGGTTTGATTGAGACTGTTCATGAACGGTAGTGAAATATGCTAGCTACCGCTCACGCCCTCTAGACCCGGGTTGAGCAGAACTCAATATTCATAAAATCAATAGTACACAAGTTTAACCATCCCGAAGATGGTATGCATATGGCGGTGGACATGGAGTATATTTCTTCCCCATGTCGTACGGCGTATGGTCCCAGTATCTAATAAAATTAAATGCCCCGAAGAACGAAATAAACATAATGGAATTTAGTTGGGAGTAGCGGTTATGAAGCCTGCGTATCACAAGTAACAGCCAAAAGACTAAATTTAAAAGCAGACAACATATCCTATGAGTGGTTAATTAATACCCAGAGCCTTTTAGTGGAACCACCGAATCAAAAATTAAGTAAGAAAACAAAATAAATTGAAAATGTACCACCGATAACTAAATATGAGTATCGGGCTCAGCGATCTCCATAGATCGAATGAATAACAGTCCTGATTGCAAGCACGGGGAGACGTTTTACTGCCGCCACACTGCACAAGCAACGCTACTGTGCTATATAAAAGAGTATGAGAGTGGACCTTTGGAAACGGCTGAATACGACATATACGAAATATTGCAGTCTCGGTTTGATTGAGACTGTTCATGAACGGTAGTGAAATATGCTAGCTACCGCTCACGCCCTCTAGCCCCGGGTTGAGCAGAACTACCACTTATGGATTTGGAGAAGTAGTCGTCACAAAATTGTATTTAAAATATACTTTAAGCCATGGAGGCCATCTTGAATTTTAGGCCAAATTGATTTTTACTTAGGACCAACTAGACATAAAGACCAACATTCCTATATTCCTAAATATTATGATTTATTATGCAAAATTACCTATGCGACATTATTATCCCATTCAGTTTTATTCTAGTCTAAAGAATATATATTTTTCCAGCTTATAAAAATGTCATAATGCTACCACACATTTTAATTATAAAGCTATATCAATTAAATCCCTTACAACATCAACCTTAGTAAAAAGAAATATAAAAAGATCGGACAGGGAAAGCAGCATTCAAGGAGGACAGTCAACCACAAAACACAGAAACAAACATGCAAACAGACAAACAAGAAGGCAAAAGCAACAATAAACGCAAACGACATCACAAACACAAAAGGGTTGACAATAGGGCCACCGCCTTGGAACGGTCAGTGGCAACAAAGGCCACTGGGGGTTTAAACCGGTTCTAGGGTGCACCAAACCTCACACTTACCCTACTGTCATCCCATTAAAACAGGACAGTGTAATTAAAGAAATCCCCGCCATGATCTAATCTCTAACCAACAAGGCAGCATCAATAGGCAATATAAGTAAAACACAAATATGCTCGTGTAAATATAATACAAAAACACAATAGCCTAGAAAGCCACAATGAAGGTACTCAATGACTTGGTAGAAGCCAGAGCAGTAAGAGAATAAACCATTAAGGGCACGACAAGAAAGATCATGGACAAACATCAAACGCCACCGTCCCAATGGGCTTTAGGTAGGCGTCATCATAGGGTCCACAGCCTGTCCAATCATCGTACAATTAAAGAGGAAAGCCTAGTGGCGAACTGTAAAAGGGTCCACCACCAAGCATGCAGTACGTTGCAAAATGATAGGGTCATAACCTCTTTTGATAAACTTTTTAACAAGTTTAACAAAGATAGTATGAAAGTGATCATGACCAAGAATCTTACGAAGTTTATAAATCACATCACCATAGAAGTCAGGTTGTGATAGTCCTTATATCCTATTTACTGATCAAAAGTAATATCTCCAAATCACCCTTTTTTAACAAAATGGAAATATCCGCATTCATAAATACAGCAGGTGTGTGACCTCATCAAGAGCAACATTCATGTGAAGTTTCATGAAAATCCGTCAAGTAGTTTCAGAGGAGTAGTCGCCACAAGTTTTTCCTATATAACTCTAAGTAAACAAAGATGGCCGCTGGCGGTCATGTTTGACATTCAATCACAATGAACTTTGGTTAGGACCAAGTACATGTCGTGCCAGTCATTTTGGTAATAGTTCCAAATAATATCACTTAATGGTTTCTGGGAATAGTCGCCACAAAATCGCATTTTCAAAATCTATTTTTAGCCGTTGCCGCCATCTTGAATTTCCGAATTTCCGGCCGACCTGAATTTTTCCTAGCATCAAATAGACAGCAAGAGCAACATTCCTGTAAAGGTTCATGAAATTCGGTCAAGTAGGTCCAGCAAAAGTAGTCGCCACAAGTTTTTCTTATATAACTCTATGTAAACAAAGATGGCAGCTGGCAGCAATGTTTGACATCTAATCAAAATGAACTCCCCGTGCTCGAATCAGTAGTGTTATTTTTACTGGTCCTTTCGGACCAACGAGCCCAATATAGGTCGTTTGAAGTAGCTTAAGCCGGTGCTAGGGGCGTGAGAGGTGTTGCTTCTTTCATTACTTCTCATGAACAGACTCAATAAAACTGAGTCTGCTGCTTTATTCTCTTAATTTTGTTTGTTGCTCCCAAAGGATCACCTTTATCAGTATTATCAACTACATGTCGTGCCAGTTATTTTGGTGATGGTTCCAAATCACTTTTTCACTAAATCGCTTTTGGTTTTTGAGAAGTAGTCGCCACAAAATCGCATTTTTAAAATTTTCCGGCCGACCTGAATTTTTTCTAGGATCAACTAGACATCAAAAGCAACATTCCGGTGAAGTTTCATGAACATCCCTCAAGAAGTTTCAGTAGTCGCCATAAAAAAAGAATTACGGACAGACGGACGGACGCCGCACCACGGCACAAGTTCTGCTGATATAATTGACGACGTCATTGGCTTAGTATGACAAAATTGCTGTTTTTAATTTCCCGTAACTTCTAAGCTAATCAACCGATTTCTATCATCTACGACTCATTTTCTTAGTTAAGTTATTTCCAATCCAATGATACGACTTTCTGAAAAAGTAGTTCTTGAAAAAAATGACCCACTGACAGTTTTCGCTGTAAATGACAACAAATCTGAAATACTTGACCAGTTTTAAATAAAAACGATAGCTCATTTTCTTAGACCATTTACAGTAAAATGATATATATTAAACAGTTATTTTCTAAAAAAAAAAAAAGGTATATATTGTTTTTTAGTTCCGGCAGTGAAAAAGTAAAACTATATTCCACACGTATGTTCAGTTGCCTTAAGTTCAGCTGAGAAGATAGAGGCCTTGTCAGGCAGGCGGCTCTTTATGTCGAAGACGCAACTACTCTTTTTACCAAAACATTTCATGATATAGCTGATCAAACTAATCCAAAAACCTCGGCAAGTCCAAAACGCCCACATAAATGGTACAACTCAAACAAATTTAGATAACTTTATAGAGTTTTTCGTGCGAAAGCCCGTCGTACTATTAAGGGCAGCAAGAGGAAATCCTAGAGATTTTACGTCTCCAGGCTAAATTCTCGCTCATCTCTTAAGAAGACATGGGACATGGTCTGATATATAAGTGGTAAATGTAATTCTAGTTATGTAAATCATCTTAAAACAGATAATTAGAAACACTTTGGCAGAAACTTTTTCAAAAAATTCTTCTTCTGAAAATTGTCAATCAAATTTTCTGAAAAATAAGAAACTAAAACAACAGAAGAAGCTGAACTTCAAGTCGAAATACTTGGAGAAATACAATAAACTATTCACTCTCAAAAAACTTCGAGAGTCCGTTAAAAATGCTCATGATACATCAGCTGGTCCTGTTGATATCCATTATCAATTATTAAAACACTTACCTGAATCCTGTATCTCTACCCTTCTTGATATATTTAATAAGGTTTGGGTGACGGGAAACTTCCCCGATTCTTGGCGGGAAGCGATCGTTATTCCAGTCCCCAAACCTGGAAAGGATCATACGGACCCAATAAATTATCGCCCAATCGCTTTAACGTGTTGTATATGTAAAACCATGGAACGAATGATTAATGAGAGACTCGTTTGGTACCTAGAGTCCAACAAACTGATAACAAAGTATCAAAGTGGATTCCGGCGCCAACGAGGCACTACAGACAATCTCATTCGACTTTAATCGTTTATTAGGGAAGCTTTTATAAAAAAAAAGAACATCTAGTCGCTGTATTGTTTGTCTTGGAGAACGCTTATGATACTGCATGGAAGTACGGTATTCTCGATCCTATACATAATCAAAGATTACGACACGCCTAAGGTGCCTTTCGTACATCACCATCCGAAAGTCTATATGTTGAAGCTGGTGAACCATCACTGTCTCATAGACGGGATAAATTAGCCCTTCAGTAAGCCATTAAAAAATACTGATAAAGGTGATCCTTTGGGAGCAACAAACACAATTAAGAGAATAAAGCAGAAGACTCGGTTTTATTGAGTCTGTTCATGAGAGGTTATGAAAGAAGCAACACCTCTCACGCCCCCTACCACCGGCTTAAGCGGTATTCTACTTCAAAGCCACTTATATTGGGCTCGTTGGTACCAAAGGACCAGTAAAATAACACTACTGATTCGTAGCACGGGGAGACTTTTTACAGCCGCCGCTCTGAACCAAACGAACGCTAGTGTGAATGTTAATAAATACTGATAAAGGTGATTCTTTGGGAGCAACAAACACAATTAAGAGAATAAAGCAGCATACTCGGTTTTATTGAGACTGTTTATGAAAAGTAATGAAAGAATCAACAACTCTCACGCCCCCTAGCACCGGCTTAAGCGGTATTCTACTTCAAAGCCACCTATATTGGGCTCGTTGGTCCCAAAGGACCAGTAAAAATAACACTACTGATTCGTAGCACGGGGAGACTTTTTACAGCCACCACACTGCACTAAAGGAACGCTAGTGTGAATGTTAATAAATACTGATAGAGGTGATTCTTTGGGAGCAACAAACACAATTAAGAGAATAAAGCAGCAGACTCGGTTTTATTGAGTCTATTCATGAGAAGTAATGAAAGAAGCAACACCTAACCCTTCAAACTCAACTTTCGATACTGTTTTTAATACTATTAATATTTTTGGTCGAAAACCGAAGGCCATTCGACCATTTGGTCTTCGTATTAAACCGAAATTAAGAGAACTGAAATTGACCTAAATTTGAATGCCAAGTACAAAGTTCCACAAATTCCACCGTTTGGAAACACTAACAGTTTATTTTTGATCTTTGTAATAGTAACACATCCAGAACAGACCCTACTGTCTTTGTACAAACTGATAATGAAGATATTACACCTGTCAAAGATATTACAAACACTTTGGCAGAAACGCTTTCTAAAAACTCTTCTTCTGAAAATTGTCAACCAAATTTTCTAAAAAATAAGAAACTAAAAGAACAGAAGAAGCTGAATTTCAAGTCTAAAATTTGGAAAAATACAATAAACTGTTCACATCCCTTAAAAAGGCTCATGATACATCAGCCGGTCCTGATGATATCAATTATCAATTATTAAAACATTTACCTGAAACCTGTCTCTCTACACTTCTTGATATATTTAATAATAAATACTGATAAAGGTGATCCTTTGAGAGCAACAAACACAATTAAGAGAATAAAGCAGCAGACTCGGTTTTATTGAGCCTGTTCATGAGAAGTAATGAAAGAAGCAAAACTTCTCACGCACCTTAGCACCGGCTAAAGCGGTATTCTACTTCAAAGCCACCTATGTTGGGCTCGTTGGTCCGAAAGTACCAGTAAAAAATAACGCTACTGATTCGTAGCACGGGGAGACCTTTTACAGCCGCCACACTGCACTAAACGAACGATATTGTGAATGTTATTAAATACAAATGAAGGTGATCCTTTGAGAGCAACAAACACAATTAAGGAAATAAAGCAGCAGACTCGGTTTTATTGAGTCTGTTCATGAGAAGTAATGAAAGAAGCAACACTTCTCACGCCCCCTAGCACCGGCTTAAGCGGTATTCTACTTCAAAGCCACCTATATTGGGCTCGTTGGTCCCAAAGGACCAGTAAAAAATAACACTACTGATTCGTAGCACGGGGAGACTTTTTACAGCCGCCACACTGCACTAAACGAACGCTAGTGTGAATATTAGACTTTGATATTCGTAATCTTTGTATAACTAAAAAGTTACTCTTCTCACGCCCCCTAGCACCGGCTTAAGCGGTATTCTACTTCAAAGCCACCTATATTGGGCTCGTTGGTCCCAAAGGATCAGTAAAAAATAACACTACTGATTCGTAGCACGGGGAGACTTTTTACAGCCACACTGCACTAAACGAACGCTAGTGTGAATGTTAAACTTTAATATTCGTAATCTTTGTATAACTAAAAAGTTACTCAATCAGGGTTACCGTTACCATAAACTTCGTAAAACCTTTGCAAAATTTTACTATCGTAACCCTGATATTCTTTCCAAATATAAAAGTAATTTAAGGACTCTTCTGCGACAAGGACTATCACAACCTGACTTCTGTGGTGATGTGATTTATAAACTTCGTAAGATTCTTGGTCATGATCACTTCCATACTATCTTTGTTAAACTTGTTAAAAAGTTTATCAAAAGAGGTTATGACCCTATCATTTTGCAACGTACTGCATGCTTGGTGGTGGACCATTTTACATTTCGCCACTATGCTTTCCTCTTTAATAGTACGATGACCGGACAGACTGTGGACCCTATGATGACGCCTACCTAAAGCCTATTGGAACGGTGGCGTTTGATGTTTGTCTATGATCTTTCTTGTCGTGCCCTTAATGGTTTATGCTCTTACTGCTCTGGCTTCTACCAAGTCATTGAGTACCTTCATTGTGGCTTTCTAGGCTATTGTTTTATTGTATTATATTTACACGAGCATATTTGTGTTTTACTTATATTGCCTATTGATGCTGCCTTGTTGGTTAGAGATTAGATCATGGCTGTCCTGTTTTAATGGGATGACAGTAGGGTAAGTGTGAGGTTTGGTGCACCCTAGAACCGGTTTAAACCCCCATTGGCCTACTTTGCCACTGACCGTTCCAAGGCGGTAGCCCTATTGTCAACCATTTTGTGTTTGTGATGTCGTTTGCATATATTATTGCTTTTGCCTTCTTGTTTGTCTGTTTGCGTGTTTGTTTCTGTGTTTTGTGGTTGACTGTCCTCCTTGAATGCTAATTTCCCTGTCTGATCTTTTTATATTTCTTTTAATAGGTGATCCTTTGAGAGCAACAAACACAATTAAGAGAATAAAGCAGCAGACTCGGTTTTATTGAGTCTGTTCATGAGAAGTAATGAAAGAAGCAACTTGGCGGGAAGCAATCGTTATTCGAGTCCCCAAACCTGGAAAGGATCATACGGACCCAATAAGTTATCGCCCTATTGCTTTAACGAGTTGTATTTGTAAAACCATGGAACGAATGATTAATGAGAGACTCGTTTGGTACCTGGAATCCAACAAGCTGATTACAAAGTATCAAAGTGGATTCCGGCGCCAACGAGGCACAACAGACAATCTCATTCGATTTGAATCATTTATTAGGGCAGCTTTTGTAAAGAAAGAACATCTAGTCGCTGTATTTTTCGACTTGGAGAAAGCTTATGATACTGCATGGAAGTACGGTATCATGAATGAGCTTCATGACCTTGGTCTTAGAGGCCGATTACCAATTTTTATAGAGAATTTCTTAGAGGATAGACAGTTTTGTGTCCGAATGGGTTCGGCCCTCTCTGGCATTCAGGAACAGGAGATGGGTGTGCCACAGGGCAGCATACTTTCTGTCACCCTTTTTAATATAAAAATTAACAGTATAGTTAAATGCATCAATACTGGTGTGGATTGCTCTCTATATGTTGACGACTTTGTTATATGTTATCGTGCAAAAAACATGAACACTATTGAGAGACAACTTCAACAATGTCTGAATAAACTTCAGACCTGGTCGGATGAAAATGGTTTTAAACTTTCTAAATCTTAAACTAATTGTATGCACTTTTGTCAACTTCGTAAAGCCCATTGGGACGGTGGCGTTTGATGTTTGTCTATGATCTTTCCTGTCGTGCCCTTAATGGTTTATTCTCTTGTTGCTCTGGCTTCTATTTCCTATTGATGCTGCCTTGTTGGTTAGAGATTAGATCATGCCGGGTATTTGTTTATTTACACTGTCTTGTTTTAATGGGATGACAGTAGGGTAAGTGTGAGGTTTGGTGCACCCTAGAACCGGTTTAAACCCCCAGTGGCCTTTGTTGCCACTGACCGTTTCAAGGCGGTAGCCCTATTGTCAACCCTTTTGTGTTTGTGATGTCGTTTGCATTTTTTATTACTTTTGCCTTCTCGTTTGTCTGTTTGCGTGTTTGTTTTTGTGTTTTGTGGTTGACTGTCGTCCTTGAATGCTGCTTTGCCTGTCCGATATTTTTATCTTTCTTCGTAAACATCATGAAGACCCTCGTCTAACACTGGATGGGTCACCAATACCAGTAGTGGATGAGACAAACTTCCTGATCTTATTTTCGACCGTAAATTAACGTTTATACCACACCTTAAATACTTGAAGGTCAAATGCCTTAAAGCTCTTAACTTACTTAAAGTTGTTGCAAACACTAATTGGGGAGAAGATCCAAAAGTCCCCTTTCGATTTTACAGATCTCTTATCAGATCCAAGCTGGACTACGGCTCGATAGTATATGGATCGACTCGCAAGATGCTCGATCCTATACATAATCAAGGATTACGACTCGCCTTAGGTGCCTTTCGTACATCACCAGCCGAAAGTCTTTATGTTGAAGCTAATGAACCATCACTGTCTCATAGACGGGACAAATTAGCCCTTTAATACGCCATTAAATTAAAGTCTAACCCTTCAAACCCAACTTTCGATAATGTTTTTAATCCAAGTTATCAACCTCTTTTTCATCAAAAAGCGAAGGCCATTCGATCATTTGGTTTTCGTATTAAACCAAAATTAAGAGACACTGAAATCGACCTAAATTTGATTGCCAAGTACGAAGTACCACAAATTCCACCGTTGACTTTGGAAACACCAATAATTATTTTTGATCTTTGTAATAGTAACACCCTACTGTCTTTCAAAGCAAATTTAATGAAATTAAATCGAAATACAGTAACTTTCAACATATATCTGGATGACATATTGAACATTGACAACCCTTTCTTTCCAACTATGGTTAATTATATTTATCCTAAAGAACTTCAGCTGAACAAAGCTAATATATCTGATAATAACGCTTCTTTTCTTGAGTTAGATCTCTCGATTGAAAATGGTAAAATAATTAGCAAAATCTATGACAAGAGAGATGATTTTAATTTTGACATTGTTAATTATCCCCACTTGGATGGGGATGTTCCCCGAGCAACTTCTTATGGGGTGTATGTTTCTCAACTTATTCGTTTTTCTAGAGCTTGTACTCGAGTTGAGGACTTTAATATTCGTAATCTTTGTATAACTAAAAAGTCACTCAATCAGGGTTACCGTTACCATAAACTTCGTAAAACCTTTGCAAAATTGTATTATCGTAACCCTGATCTTCTTTCCAAATATAAAAGTAATTTAAGGACTCTTCTGCGACAAGGACTATCACAACCTGACTTCTATGTTGATGTGATTTATAAACTTCGTAAGATTCTTGGTCATGATCACGTTCATACTATCTTTGTTAAACTTGATAAAAAGTTTATCAAAAGAGGTTATGACCCTATCATTTTGCAACGTACTGCATGCTTGGTGGTGGACCCTTTTACAGCTCGCCACTATGCTTTCCTCTTTAATTGTACGATGACCGGACAGACTGTGGACCCTATGATGACGCCTACCTAAAGCCCATTGGTACCGTGGCGTTTGATGTTTGTCTATGATCTTTCTTGTCGTGCCCTTAATGGTTTATTCTCTGACTGCTCTGGCTTCTGCCAAGTCATTGAGTACCTTCATTGTGGCTTTCTAGGCTATTGTTTTTTTGTATTATATTTACACGAGCATATTTGTGTTTTACTTATATTGCCTATTGATGCTGCCTTGTTGGTTAGAGATTAGATCATGGCGGTGATTTCTTTATTTACACTCTCCTGTTTTAATGGGATAACAGTAGGGTAAGTGTGAGGTTTGGTGCACCCCGAACCGGTTTAAACCCCCAGTGGCCTACTTTGCCACTGACCGTTCCAATGCGGTAGCCCTATTGTCAACTATTTTGTGTTTGTGATGTCGTTTGCATTTATTATTGCTTTTGCCTTCTTGTTTGTCTGTTTGCGTGTTTGTTTCTGTGTTTTGTGGTTGACTGTCCTCCTTCAATGCTACTTTCCTTGTCCGATCTTTTTATATTTCTATATATACACAGATAGTTCTAAAGATGGAGATAAGGTAGCTGCAGCAGCTGTTATTCACAAACACAGCATAAAGAGCCGCCTCCCTGACAAGGCCTCTATATTGTAGGCTGAACTTAGGGCAACTGAACTTGCCTTAAATTATATTCAGGAATCTGATGATGACCATTTTGTAATATTTTCTGATTTCCTTTCATCTCTTCAAGCACTGGGTAATATGAAACATGATAACCCAGTTGTGCTTCAGCTTTTAGAAAAGTACAATTCTCTTATAGTTGATAATGTTATTATTTTCTGCTGGCTTCCAAGCCATGTAGGAATACATGGTAATGATAGAGCTGATAGTGCTGCTAAAGCAGCATTAGGTTTACATATATCTAATACTAAATTACCATATACTGATTTTAAAAGTTGTATTAACACATTTATTCGTAACTCTTGGCCATATCATCCCTTATTTTTTTTAATAGTTTTATCTTGATGTATTTACATTAATTTTTAATTAATCCTTCATTTCTTCATTTTTCATTAGTTTTTGCGCACAATATGACCTATTTATGTGTCGACGTGCCGTAAAACACCATTCATTCATTCATTGTACAGACCCTACTGTCTTTCAAAGCAAATTTAATGAAATTAAATCGAAATACAGTAACTTTCAACATATATACTAAGATGGTTCTAAGCTGCAGCACTAATTGTTCACAAACACAGCATAAAGAGCCGTCTGCCTGTCAAAGCCTCTATGTTTTTTTCAGCTGAACTTAAGGCAACTGAACTTGCCCTAAACTATATTCAGGAATCTAATGATGACCATTTTGTAATATTTTCTGATTCCCTTTCAGCTCTTCAAGTCCTGGGTAATATGAAACATGATAACCCAGTTGTGCTTCAACTTTTACAAAAGTACAATTTTCTTAGAGTTGATAAATTATAAATGTTATTATTTTCTTTCTGGCTTCCAAGCCATGTAGGAATATGTGGTATTGATAGAGCTGATAGTGCTGCTAAAGCAGCATTAAGCTTACAAATATCCAATGTCATATTACCTTCTACTGATTTTAAACGTTGTATTAACACATATATTCGTAACTCTTGGCAAGCCGCTTGGGATTTGTCAATTAATAATAAACTCGATTCTATTAAACCGTTAGTCGGAGAATGGCGTTCTTCTAGTAGACCCATTCGTCGAGAAGAAGTTGTCCTAGCCCGGTGCAGGATAGGGAATACACGTTATACTCAATCATATTTATTACATGGTGAACATTTACCAGAATGTATACCCGGCTTTGCACCGTTAACGGTCAAACACATATTGTTGGAATGTGTAGAATTTGATCCTATGCGTCAAGGGTACTACAATATTAATACTATGAAAGAGTTATTTGATACTATATATTTTAGTCTTGTTTTAGATTTCCTGAAAGAAATTAGACTATATACATCATTATAATATTAATCAGACTTTATAAATCATTATAATGTGTTCTTATATATATTTACTTGTTTATACACCCGTCGACGGGCATTTGTTGATTTACACTTATACATAGTTTATACCACCATATCATCCCTTATTTGTAAATAGTTTTATCGTTATACATTTACATTACATTTTATTTACTACTTCATCTTTCATCAGTTTTACGCACAATATGACCTATTTTCGTGTCGACGTGCCGTAAAACACCATTCACTCATTCATTCGTTTTAAGACATTTGTCAATCGGGATTGTTGCTTACCCGGTGGCTTTAAAAACGACATCGATAAGACATAAAGATCATGGCTGACAAAGAACAGTCAAACTATGTAAAATTACGGCACGTCGACACATAAAATGGTTCTTAAGAATAGATGCTAGTGTTGTCTTTCTCACAGTTTTCCATACATTTCTGTATAAACAAACATGAAATCCCGGTGCGAGAGCTATTATTGACACAAGGGACTTCATATGACCCTATTTGAATGTCTATAATATAGCTATCATTGTTAAAGAACTACTGCTGGAATATGTGTTGCCAACATGTGTAATAATAGGAGACGAGATTAGAATCAGTAAATATAAAAGAACATTTAGAAGGGCTATACACCAAACTGGACGGAAGAAATCTTTGTTATTGATGAAATTCAGCATACAAATCCTATAACATACACAATAAAAGATTTAAACAATCAAACGACTGACGGGAGATTTTAAGAATTAGGAATGATAAAAGCTGATCAAGAAGCATTTATTCCCCCGCTTCGAAGAAATGAGGGTAAAATATAAATCACATTGTCCGTCGCGTAACAGATAATAGTAGCATGGTTGCGTATTTGGTATGATGTGAAAATACATCATGAAAACCACATGAGGTTACATTCCACTAATTATAAAGACTTATTAAGGATACACTCCGCAAATTTTACATAATATTCCACTACGTTTTTAATTATTTGTCCTGTTATTTAACATAATTATAATGGTCGCATTTTTTTGACGCAAAATACATAATGAAAACCTCATAGAGTTACATATTAATGAGTTTAATAAATACTGAAAAGGTGATCCTTTGGAAGCAACAAACACAAAAAGGAGAGAAAAGTAGCAGACTCGGTTTTATTGAGACTGTTCATGAGAGGTAATTATAAGATGCAACACTTCTCACGCCTCCTAGCACCGCCTTAAGCGATATTCTACCTCATAAGGTACACCTCCACTAATTTAAGTTGTGTCGCATCCCGTTGCATTATTTAACAAATAATGGTTTCATGGTTGCATATTTGCTTTTCCTTTTTAGTATTATGTGAAAATTCAATATAAAAAACACATAAGGTTACATTTTACTAATTACACAGGCTTCATCAGTTTACACTCAACTAATTTTTACAAAAAAATCCAATACATTTGTAATTTTACTTGTCCTGTTATTTAACAGATAATGGTTGTATATTTTCTTTCTCTTTTTGAATGACATAAACATACATAATGAAAACCTCTTACAATGTTTAAGACCTCATAAGGTTACACTCCACTAATTTTTACATAAGACTCCACATATTTATACCCCCGCCATGCAAGGTTTGGTGAGGGCTATACAAATTTTGGTGGGGCTATAAAGAAAACATTTTTTGAGTTATTTAGCAGGAAATAGTTTCATATTTGCTTTCTATTTTGGTATGATATGAAAATGCTTAATGAAACCCATTTACACTTCACTATTTATAATACTTCATAAGGTTACACTCCACTAATATTTACATAATACTCCACATATTTTAATTATTTGTCTCATTATTTAACAGATAATCGTTGTATAAAGAAATATAAAAAGATCGGACAGGGAAAGTAGCATTCAAGGAGGACAGTCAACCACAAAACACAGAAACAAACTCGCAAACAGACAAACAAGAAGGAAAACGTAATATTACATGCAAACGACATCACAAACACAAACGGGTTGATAAAAGGGCTACCGCCTTGGAGCGGTCAGTGGCAAAGTAGGCCACTGGGGTTTAAACCGGTTCTAGGGTGCACCAAACCTCACACTTACCCTACTCATCCCATTAAAACATGACAGTGACTTCTTTCATTCTTTTTTTTATTTTGTGAAACTATCATTAGGTTACACATTGCTAATTTTAAGACCTCATAAGGTTGTAGCCTTATGGGGTCTTATTACATGCTTGGTACATTTAATAACAAGGTCCGGATTTCGCGTTATGATTTCCATAATTTATTGGTAAATATAAAACAGTCCGAACAATTACACATTCATAATACGCTATGAACATCCTGTTATATATATACACATATCCGTTTCGTACTGTGGTTGTCAGTATTTTCATTTGTTAACTACTTATACAGTCCATATAATTAAAGTCTTAGGAGTCTTAGGTTCACAAAGTATAATAAAATTTAGAAACTTTCAAATGTCTAAAATGTCCTCGAATTATTTTGTAACCCTGAACAACTTCCCTACTACAAACTTCCAGAGAATATTTTAACTTACCCTACTACCTGTTTAAGATCGCGGGGATCCATCTTGTCGATTTACACACGACCAATGCAACAGCCAACTCTCGACTCTTACTTTTGAATCCCTGTCTCCAGAGTCTGAAAGACTTTTCGTGTTCTCAATATTATACTAGACGATTACCCATACTACCGTTCGGCAGTCAGTCATACCCCACATATGGACATCGACCTGTGTAGCTACAGGTTAACGTCATGGTGATTACATCATTGTATGCATACATTACCCACAAGACCTTTCGGCGAATGGTCTCCCCTAATATGGCAATACCTCCTCACTCCCATAATTCATAGTTTTCCAGAAACTTCCAGAGAAACTAAGCTAAGAGCAGGTAAACAATAGCATTGGGTGTTCAGATGATTAACCTCAGAGTAACTGACAGTTTTAGGAAACTCCCATTGCATAATCAGTTCAGATAGGAATTAACAGGGGTGTACTTTAACTCTAATTGTGTTATATTTATAAACTGTTATTAGGTTAAGTACAATGGCGAGGCTGTAGAGTTACAAGGTTACACTCCATTAATTTTACATAAGACTGACTCCCCATATATTTTAATTATTTATCATAAAAGATGATAGGCCACACTTCTTGTAGTATTATCAATTAACAAATTTAACTCTTAAGCATCATATGGACATTTCTTGATAGTCCCGGAGAGAAACATATTGAAAACCGCTACTACGTTGTATGTAAAATTAAGTACTATTTGCATGACGTAGATACTACTTTTACCACTGCGTGACTGCACGAGGTAATGAGGTAAATCTGAATTGTATAGCGGCACAACTATTGCCAGACAATTGATAAATACATTTACCAGGGGATTAATTTACCTGGTCAAAGTTTTCTATGTCATCAAGTAAAATCTTATCCTCGGTTTTCACAAATATTGTAATGTGTGCATTGTAAATATCTATTGTTGTGAGATGAATTCGATTTAAATAAACATAAACATGTTATGGCCGAGAACTTTAAGACTCTGCTCAGCACAAACTTCAGAGTATTCCCACATATCCATACTAAAGTAATAATACATGTTGTGACCGGACACCAATGCGGTAGTAATCACCTTCAAAAAATTTGCATTAAATTTGTTCTTTTGTTAATTTATATGAAAATACAGAATCAATACCCTTTTTAGCTGCAAACATATTAAAACAGCGGGAGTATTAATCACAATCGGTGATAGCTCTAGTTAGAATTAAAAAAAAGGTATACGTACGACGTGACTGTACAAAGACACAAGGGCTGGTTAAGTGGAAGGGTTATAATGGTGATTTTAATAGTGGGTTCCATTTAAGGACATTCAAAATATTAACTAAGAACCTAAAAACAAATTATATATATTATTATTATTATATAACGGAACAAGAAAGTATAGAAAAGATTTGCAAAAAAAATTAAAAAACAGATATAGAAAATGAGTATTGGCAAACAAGCAAGTAGAATATGAGGTAGTTTATGATGATTGTATGGACACCAAAGAAAGCCAATTTAATAAGCGAAAAATGTTGCTAGTTGAAATGGATACGTATCAACGAGAGATGGATAAAAACAAGATAAAAACAAGGAAGAGCTTCTCGAAATACTAAAATACAAGATAGCAAAGTGTAGGAAAATAAAATACTCCACGATAGATTAGGATATGTATAGCGATGATGAAGACTACTGTACGGTTCCGTCTGACTTTGCTTGATGATTTCAAAATGTTTTAATTATTACTTATTTAAGAAAAGGAGACGGGGTATTAAAATAATCTAGCCTATAGTATAGATAAACTATTATTTTTGTTTAATTGATACACCGGATTGGTAAGTAGTATAGATAATGAGGGTACCATCGACGTTTTTCCCGAGCGGGGCAATTAAGCAGTTTATATATTTGCAGAGGCGTCTGGTAGCAAGTATGCCGTCGCCATTTGGCGTTTGCATCTTTACATTAAGGACAGATGGAGACAACTTGATACATGCTAACTGCGCTGGTACCCTCATTATCTATACTACTGACATAATAAAAAACAACACACACACACATACACCAATAATTATATTTATTTAGACATATCCAAGTTATATGTAAACACAGAAAGATAAGAAGAAGAAAAATAACGCAATAAATAGCAACGACAGTGTTATTAATTTGTGAACGACCAGGCCAGTAACAGTCAAGAAAAAATGAAAATAAAATTGGATGGATGAACATTTGAAAGTGGATAATTAACTTTATTACTTTTGTATGTTTATGGTTTCTGTTACGTATTCTTTTCATTTTTATTAGCTCACCTGATCGCGAAGTGCTTCAGTGTAAGCTGTTGTGATCGCCCTTTGTCCGTGCGTCCGTGTGTCCGTCCACCATTGTTCAAACGACTTCTCCTCTGAAACTGCTTAGCCAATTTTGACGAAACTTTACAGGAATGATCCTTGGGTGGTCTTCTGTCAAGATGGTTCAAATTATGGAAATTCATGCAGAACTTTGGTTGCTAAAACACTTAAAAATCTTCTATAAAACTACTGGCTTGATATCTGAATAATTTCTCCGAAATGACGTTTGGGTAACCCTCTACCAAGATTGTTCAAGCAGCGTTGATTCGTCAAAAAAACATGGCCGTCAGGGGGCGGGGCAGTTTTCCTATTTAACTATATGGAAACACTTTTAAAAATGTTCTTGTCTGAAACCCCTTGATGGATTTCAAATTAATTTCACAGAAATGATGTTTGCGTGGGCCTCTATCAAGATTGTTCAAGCCGGGTTAGTTCGTGAAAAACATGGCCATCAGAGGACGGGGCTTATTTTTGCTATATTTCTTATGGAAATCTTAAAACATTCGTCTTGTCTGAAACCGCTTGATAGTTTTCAAATTAATTTCACAGATATGTTTGGGTGGGCCTCTATCAAGATTGTGCAAGACTGGTTGATTCGTGCAAAACATGGCCACCAGAGGGCGGGGCTTATTTTGCTATATTTTTATGGAAATCTTAAAAAATCTTCTCGTCTAAAACCGCTTGATGGATTTCAAATTAATTTCACAGAAATGATGTTTGGGTGGGCCTCTATCAAGGTTGTTGAAGCTGGGTAGATTCGTCAAAACATCTTCTCGTCTGAAACTGCTTGATGGATTTCAAAATAATTAATTAATTATTAGCAGTAATACATTAGAAGTAATTAATTAATAATTAATTAAGATTGTTCAAACCGGGTTGCTTTGTCCAAAAACATGGCCGCCACGGGGCGGGGCAGTTTCCCTATATAACTATATCAGAAACCTTTAAACATCTTCTTGTCTGAAACCAAAAGATTTAAATCAAATAGTTTGCATGTACCATCATCTACTGATCCTAGAAAAAGATTGTACAAATATTGAACCTGGGGTAAAGTTATGTATGTATTACATCAAGTTTGTTGAAATGATGAACCAATTGGTCAGAATTTGCCCCATCCTATTTGTCACAAGTTTTCATTTGGATTCTAAAGAAAACCTAATAACAATTGTGTTTAGTGTGTTTTATTGGTTCAAATTGACTGAGATGAGAAATATAGGGCCATCGTGGCCCTCTTGTTATTACTTTTAGCAGTAGTAGTAGTATTTAAAATAATACCAGTAAACATCTCTATTATTATTATTGTTGTTACAAAAACAAAGTGATATTGAAGGATTCCCTTTCGATCATATACTTTCTTCTTCGAAATCGAAATTCGAGAAGGTACGTGTTCTGTGGGTTTTCTACTACGAAATGAAATTCGGGAAAGCCATGTTCAAGGAGATTGTTTTAGATTGACAATTGTAAAGAAGAGATTGTATTATTATACCGGTTAACAAAAGAAAGCACTATAACGTAGCTTGTAGAGAATACTCCAAATGCAGTAATGTGAAGGCAGAAAGCTGATATGATATCGTAGCCGAACAGATCATGCTTTTGTGAAACGTTTCATCATGCTTTTAACGAATATGCATAATTTGTTGAGTGCGTAGTCTGATTGGCAGTTGAGCAATAAGCGCGATTTTAATCATATAAGGCCTGTGATAGGTATACAGCTTCATATATAGTTGTCTTTGGTTATTACGAATGGTCAAACAAGCAAGTAATGCAACTCATCACAGAATTCATTGTCCGAACAAAGTTACAGGTTACGTTGTTCCAGCGGCCAGTTTCGACAGGTAGTTTATGAGTGAATGAATTTCAGAAGATGGATACACGTATGCTTAGGCAAATTACTAGATAAGATTCAAGATTGATTTTTTCTTCAACGCTGTTGTAATTTCTTCCTTACGAAAATATACCAGGATAATTGACTCAATTATCTCCTAAACATTAAGTTACACTCATATTGAAATATGGTTCAGCTGAATAAAAAAGCCTTTTCATTAGCATTCAATCATCGTATGGAAACAGGAAGCAACTTACAACAATACAACTATCATTACCCGACATTGTATAATGGATTGGTAACTGGGGATAGACTAATTGAAAAGAGAGATACATCTCTTTAATAGCAGACTCAAATACGTCGCAGCTATGAGTATTTACACTATTGAGAAATAAACATAAAACCTATCATATGTCCATTAACTCCATTCAATTAAACCGTTACTCGGAGAATGGAGTTTATCTAGTAGAATCATTTGTCGAGAAGAAGTTGTCCTAGCCCGGCGCAGGATAGGGCAAACACGTTATACTCATTCATATTTATTACAAATTCAGCAATTACCAGAATGTATACCCTGCTTTGCACCGTTAACGGTGAAACACATCGTGTTGGAATATTGTACTACACTGTTAAAACTATGAAAGAGTTATTTGATACTACAGATTTTAGTCTTATTTTAGATTTACTGAAAGAAATCAGACTATAAATCATTATAATATGTTCTTATATATATATACTTATATATATACCCGTTCATTAAATTGGAGTTTATGAGTAGAGCACGAAACGTTTAATTCAATATGATAATGATTCAGTTGAATAATTACTGATATATCGATAATACAATACACAAGAGGGGTCACGGACAGCCGGTGTATGATAAAACCTTTCGCAAAAACCTAGTTATGTGTAAAGGGACTGGATGCAGTCATAAATAGTAAAATGAGCAAATGTTGTATATGAATCACAGCACCCAAACGCAATGGCACCGTAGGTCTGAACTGAACTACAAACAAAGAATAGATTAAATGCACAATGAAAAGAACAATACACAATACAACGAGTGATGAAGGCAGGGTTTTCGACTTGGAAAGGTCAGTAGGCACGGGTTAGCTTAAATCGATTTTATGTGTACTCAACCTCGCCAATTATTTCCCCATAGACATCAACGCTAAAGTGTCACATATTAATGAGTTGTTTCAAGTATGAATAATGCAGCAATGTAATTTTCATATAAAAAAATAATTTTCCACATGAAAAATCACCAGAAAATGTGGAGTCACAAGACATGTAGGAAAGTTCTTGTTTGTTTACAAAACAGGTCAAGGGTACAACTGTTTTCAGAGATGGTTGCTCACAAAGTGTAAGCATAGAGTCAAAATTTCGAAAATGTTCACCAGTGATCCATTAAAGCCTATTAATACGCTTTTTATACATACAACCACAAAATCGAACAGAAATGGGCAGTTTTGCCCCACTTATAATGCCCATTTCCATCAAAAAAGGAGATATTACTTCTTGTTATATGAACTAAATTGCATATTGCTTAGGTGGTGGACCCATTTATAGTTCGTCACTATGCTACTGGCTGGGGACCATATGATGAAGTCTATATAAAGCCCAAAAGAACGGTGACGTTTTATGTTTGTCTGCAATCTTGTCTTGTCGTTCCCCCAATTGTTTGTTCTCTCGTTTCTCTGACTTCTGCCAAGTCACTGAGTGCCTTCTTTGTGGCTTTCTAGTATATTTTTTTTTGTATTTATAAATACACGAGCCTTGTTGGTTAGAGAATAGTGCATGGCGGGGATTTTTTTATTTACACTGTCCCGTTTAAATGGGATGACAGTATGTACGTGTGAGGTTTGGTGCACCCGAGAACCTGGTTTAAACACCCAGCGGCCTTTTTTGCCACTGACCGTTCCAAGGCGGTAGCCCTATTGTCAACCCTTGTGTGTTTGTGATGTCTAATTTTGTCTTTTATTCATTTTTTTATATAGTTGTTCTTTGTTTTTATGTATGTTTGTGATTGACTGTCGTCCTTGAACGCTAGTTTTTCTGTTGTTCGATTTTTATATCTATATTTAGTTCTTCAACCCACTAGAACTTGCTTCGCAATCGTTGTAAATCATTAAATAAGGCACGATTAATTAGGCGACATTTTGTGATCATATATGTACTGGTCGTCTGTATTTACTCGATACATTCATATTAAATCAGAGAACCGTTAATATTGCAAACTTTTTAAGCATGCAATAAATAAACCATTGAACTTTTAATGTGTTTTACTTCGTGTCATATGTCTATGACGTTGTATTCCTAATGAGCTGAAGTATTAACGTTAATACTCGTTGTATCGCTTTCGTATTAAATCGTATTCAGTTACATATATTATTACTCAGTATGCAGAGTCAAGAATGATACAAATGTGTTTAAAGTCGCCTGTAAAACAGTTATCCCAGCAAGAGTGAACTGTCTGATTTCTACAACTGATTAATGAATGAAGAAATTAAATATCGAAACGTTAGGCATGCTTCCAAGTTAAACAAATCACATTGATTTTTTTTCTCAAGCTGAAACCAACTTTATGGATCATAGAATAGCCATACCATGCTTTGCTCCGTGATTAGAAAATAGACGCTATCTCTTTAAAATAGAAAGCGCATACAACTCAATGTACCATTGACAAGCCAGGAGGTCGAACATCAAAACAAAACCCAACAATATACTGATAACCCCAAATTTCACAAAAATTCGTAAAAAGCTACTTTCATTTCTATGTATACTACATCCACTACAACAACCATCTTTAAACGCTTAACTTCTTGTCTTACTGCCTTAGAGATTACATCAATGAGAAAAATTCGTCACCCAAACGCAATGGCACTTTAGGTATGCATTGAACCACAAACAAAGAGCAAATTAAATATACAATATATTGTTAATACTATAACCAATGCACCATGTATATACTATAACCAATGTACCATGTAGATAGTATAAATAATGTACCATGTAGATACTATAACAAATGTACCATGAAGATACTATAATTAATGTACCATGAAGATACTATAGCAAATGTACCATGAAGATACTATAACAAATGTACCAAATATATTCTATAACCAATGTACCATTTAGATACTAAAACAAATGTACCATGTAAATATTATAACAAATGTACCATGTAGATACTATAATTAATGTACCATGTAGATACTATAACAAATGTACCATGAAGATACTATAACAAATGTACCATGCAGATACTATAACCAATGTAACATATATATTCTATAACCAATGTACCATTTAGATACTATAACAAATGTACCATGAAGATACTATAACAAATGTACCATGTAGATACTATAATTAATGTACCATGTAGATACTATAAAAAATGTACCATGTATATACAATAACAAATGTACCATGTAGATACTATAACCAATGTACCATGTAGATACTATATTACTGTATCATATATATACTATAACCATTGTACCATTTAGATACTATAACCATTGTACCATGTAGATACTATATTAATGTATCATATAGATACTATAACCATTGTACCATGTATATACTGTAACAATTGTACCATGTAGATACTGTAACCAATGTACCATGTAGATATAATAACAATTGTACCATGTATATACTGTAACCAATATACCATATATATACTATAACCAATGTACCATGTCGATACTATAACCAATATACCATGCCGATACTATAACTTATATACCATGCCGATACTATAACCAATGTACCATGTAGATACTATAACCATTGTACCATAAAGATACTGTAACCAATGTACCATGTAGATACTATAACCAATGTACCATATATATTCTATAACCAATGTACCATTTAGATACTATAACAAATGTACCATGTAGATATAATAACAATTGTACCATGTAGGTACTATACAAAAGTCGGATCAAAAATATTTAGTGAGTATGTAAAAACAGCAGGCAGGAAAGCATTAGAAACTGCCGGAAAACAAATCTTAGAAAGTGGTTCTAAAAAACTAGGGGATGAAGTAGGAAAAATGGCCGCTGATAAGTTAGTTTCAGTTATTAAACCTAAACCAAAAGGTGAGATAATTTTAACAGAACTTATAAAGGCTGATAACAAAAAAGAAGTTGTAGCTGAAACTGAAGAAGATGTAGCTGAAACTGAAGAAGATGTAAATGCAAAAATTAACAGATTACTATCTGGAAGAGGAACCAAAAATATTAATGCAAGAATTAAAGGATTAATTAATAAAAAATAATCCAATTACTATTATACATAGATGTGTCGAAGTGATACATATAATACTAGATATGAACAAGTACTTATTCAGTTAGATACTCCTATAGCACAACCGGGAAATGCTACCAGGCAAATGAAAAGTGGTTATCAGTTCACACTAAATGATAGAAGTTCTTACTTTGATTGGTATAACGCATATTTTGAAATCAGTTTTCGAGTAAACAAACTTGCTGATGGAGCCGCTTTCGCAGACGCTGACAGAATTGCTTTAATTAACGATGCGGCTTCACTAATTGATCAAATGCAAGTAAGGCAAAATGGAAAAATAGTTTACGATGGAAATAATCTTTACAGATTTGTTAATATCAAACATTTGCTTGAAATTTCTGACGATTATGCAAAAACAACCGGAACAAACGAATACTTTTATTTGGATAATACGGTTATGGCAGAATCTCGGGATGATCAAGCTGGTTATAATCTAGGATTTACTACTCGTCATGCTTTAATCATAACTAATCAAAAAGAAATATAAAAAGATCGGACAGGGAAAGTAGCATTCAAGTAGGACAGTAAACCACAAAACACAGAAACAAACACTCAAACAGACAAACAAGAAGGCAAAAGCAATAATAAATGCAAACAAATAAACCGCCTTGGAACGGTCAGTGGCAAAGTAGGCCACTGGGGGGTTTAAACCGGTTCTAGGGTGCACCAAACTTCACACTTACCCTACTGTCATCCCATTAAAACAGGACAGTGTAAATAAAGAAATCCCCGCCATGATCTAATCTCTAACCAACAAGGCAGCATCAATAGGCAATATAAGTAAAACACAAATATTAGGCCTTGAGCCAGGACCCAAAATTTTCGATATTGTTACCAACTCAAGGGACAAATTCTACCATCACTTTTTGAAAAGAGCAATGTATATAGATTACATTTTTCCATGATAGCAATCTGGAACAGGTAGCTTATATAAAAAAAATCGAACATTATTAGGTTATCATTGTAGCGCTTTCATATACGTTTTTGATGTTCATTTTTAAATGTCATGCTTGTGTGAATAAGTATTGATGTACCTTTTGAAGATGTGCTTAAGTTTTCAATTCATTGAGTTACATAAAGCGTAAATAAGCTCTTTTTTAGCACTGAATTCAGTTTAAAATCTCTATTTTGCTTCAAATTAGAAGTCAATTTACCCCACCCACTATTGACACATTTTTATGCATTTAGTTTAGTTAATATTTTTTACAATATATGTGTAAACTTGTAAGAATTAGTAATTTACATTCTTTCTACATGATTTAAATAATATAATATGAATAAGGGATTGTTATGATATATTGATGAAATTAAGCAATGTTCATAGCATTTCACATATGTATTCAGTAAGCCTGATAAGTTGAGACATATGCCAAACTGGAAGTCTAAGCCTTCCTCAAAGTAACTGCAACATAAATAGTATTAACATGTTCTGATACACACATATATTGCACAGACGACACATAGTCCAAAGAATTCTAGATAACGGAAATGTGCGGTTTAACGCGTTTTTTGTAACAAAAGTCTTTTTTAGGTGTATGCGTCATGGCAATACTTATTATGATTACACATTTGGATTATGTATTACACATAAATACATGAATTAAACATTGCATATTGCAACGCAAAATCTTAAAAGTTATTTTAATACTTTTTAATTACAATTTATGCATATTTTAAGGATTTTTACACCTGAATTACCCAACCCATATACAACACAATGAAGAATTCTGCATATGACACGTAAAAATAGTAATATATGCATTTGCACGAACCATTTTTGTGTTACTGAAAAAAGAATAGACGAAGATGAATTGATTTGAATTGAGGTTTTACGGCGCACCAACACAAACATGTTATCTGGCGCCAACAGGAATGAACATTCGACCCGGCTCACTCTTCATTAACATCTAGATAGAAATTTGCACACTCCATTTTTCGCTGGAGCCACGATCAATGCCACCACTGAAGTAGCACCTGAAACAATACAGGTTTCATGATGAAAATAATGAACAAAAATGACAAAATTAACATGAATTCGGGAAAATATTACCCATATGCTTGGATATATTCTTGCTCGGGAACCACATGGCGTCGACGAAGAAATATCTTTAGGCTGATACCCAGATTACTGTACTAACTACTTACCATGGCAACTATTTGTTAGTATTGGTGCAGTTGTTACAATATCACATGATTAGGATATGCAAGTGCAAGTGGAATGATTATTACCTAAAAAAGAAGGTGTATTGCCAATGAAGAGAGAGAGGGAGTGTGTGTGGTGGGGGGGGGGGGGGGGGCGGGGGGGGGGGAGGTGGATATATTATATAGGCATTTAGGAACCTGCCCTACTGACGAATAGACACCTATGTTTCTTTAACATGATGAGAGAAAAAAACAAGCGATACACGGGATCGCCTGGTGTACGTCCCAATCCGGCGGACGAGGGTAAAAGTATCTTGCCCAAGAACACACCGACGAAATTCACTAGCTCCGGTGGGGCTTGAACCGGATCCTCTGAATTTAAAGTCCCCCGTGCTAACCACTGCATCAACAGGCTGTATGCGATCAAGCAGGATGACTGCATTAAAGTACATACAACTAACATGGTAATCCTTCATAAAGGTTATATCCAAGAAGCTGGGTTCACAACGTCTCTCTTTTCTAGAAAGTTAGCACCAAGTTCATGTATGTCGACTTGCAATATGCCTGCAAGCCTTATATATGCCCAGCTCATTGCTGTTTTGATAAACAAGGCAATTAATGCCTTGGGATAAAACAGGACAATTAAGAATACTCAGTACATATTATCTAATTTAAATAATATAACTTAATGTGACAATATAACATACATATAAGATATAAAAAAAAATTAAACGCTTCCAGATAAGAATCGGTACCCAGTGCATCGAGATAGGTTACATTTAGTGATCACGGTTAGTTTACCGATGTTTACTCTAAAAGCTATATCCGACATACAGATGCTACTGCAGTTAAAGTAGCTATCCCGCCAACAACAGCCACATTTTACAACATATGTACATCGTTTCGAAACCTGCTGACCACAAGGTATATATATATAACTTACATCGTTTGAGAATCAAAACTCTATAGATACAATATAAAAAGCTTTAACCAGCCAGACAATAAAAACAAAATTTTACACTTATTCAATTACGGATATTACAAAAACCCATGAATAAACATATACTTTTAAGTGACACATATGCATTATTGTATGAGATGAATACCTGGATGGAGTTTTGATAAACTATTTTTGTAGTGTAATTTTGTCGTAATTTGGCGGGTTATTTTAGAATTTGTATAACAAACACCCCTAAAAATCAACAGTTAAACCGTAAAATGCCTTTTCTTTTTCTTTCTGTTTTTTTTTTTTGCAATTTGTCAAAAATGCAGTGGTCTACTTTGTGATTTTAGTTCGTGGATTTATTCAATATGCGATTTGTAAACATGGTTAAGTCTTCATAATGGAATACCTTATCAAAAGTCACATTCTCTATATATTTCAGTTCGCTTAAAACTTTTGAAGTGATTTTATAAAAAGTGTAGGCTACAACTTCAAACCATAAACAAGAGACCCACTCGCCTTGTCTAAAAGTGCTCTCATGTTTTAAAAACAACAACAATTTCTTTATATAAATCTGTGAAACTGTGACCCCCGTAGTGGCAATATTTGACCCCATTGTCGCCATTTGAACAAACTAGGTAGAGGATCATAAGCTTATGGTACATGCGAACTATTATTTAGCTTTTGAAGTATCAGAGAAGCTGTTTGAATATGTAATTCAATGTTATAGTGTGACCCACGGGACAGGGCCAAATTTGATTCCAGGCTTGATTCAAGGGACACCATTTAAATTATTTGGTACAGGACAATAATCTTAAGCTACATGTAGCTTATAACACCTCTAGCTCTTGTAGTTTCAGAGAAGATGTTTATAGACGTTCCTACATAACTCTATGTAAATATGTGACCCACGGGACCGGGCGAAATTTGACCATAAGATCACCATTTTAACAAAATAAATTGGTAGATATCGATACTCTCATGCTACATGCATCGTATTAGACCTCTAGCTCTTGTAGCATTTTTATGGACTTTCCTATATAACTCTTTGTAAAACTTTAACCCCAGAACTGGGCCATAGATGGACACAGAGTCACGATTTGAACAAAAGTGACCCCTGGGGCGGAGCCAGATATGACCCCAGGGTCAACATTTTAACAAACTTGCTAGTGGATCATAAGCTTATGCTTCATGCACAATATGGGACCTCTAGCTCTTACAGTTTTAGAGCAAATCATTTATTTTTTAAAGATTTCCTATATAACTGTATGAAAAAATGTTACCCCCGGGGCTGGGCCATATTTGACCCTGGGGTCACTATTTTATAAATACTTCGTAGAGGACCCTAAATGTATAATACATGCAAAATATTAAACCTGTAGCTCTTCTAGTTTCAGCGAAACGATTTTTTTAAGGAAACAAGAGTTTTGCTTAAAAGGGGAAGATAACTCTAATAACAGGAATCAGCTACCCTGTTCACACTGCTATCATGGATTTTTTGTTTATCTACAAGGTACTCAATAACATGGTACTAGTAAGAATTTGTCCCTTGAGATGGTAACAAAAAAGTGTATGGCTCACGGTCTATATGCTCGTGTAAATATAATACAAAAAAACAATAGCCTAGAAAGCCACAATGAAGGTACTCAATGACTTGGCAGAAGCCAGAGCAGTAAGAGAATACACCATTAAGGGCACGACAAGAAAGATCATGGACAAACATCAAACGCCACCGTCCCAATGGGTTTTAGGTAGGCGTCATCATAGGGTCCACAGCCTGTCCGGTCATCGTACAATTAAAGAGGAAAGTTGACTCTATAATTCCATTAAACAAATATTCCTTCTTTAAAGGTTTGGAAACAAACGTGCTTCTCCTAGCCAGATTCAAATCAGCTTGCAACTAACAAATGATGATGCGCTAATTGTCAAATCAAGTGGTGATGATGGCCGGGTAATTATTAATAAATTAGTTTTGTGGATGCCTAGAATGGTATTTAACTCAGATGGTTTAAGTTACGTAATGGCAAATCATATGACATCAACAGAATGGTCCTACCTCCGTGAAATTATACAACAAAATCCTCATCTTTTGGATACGTTTAAGGTAAATGATGCTAATGCTAATTGTTATTTACAATCAGCTGAATTGGAAGTTGGAAATGGAGTTTATTATCCAGAAACCGAATACAGGCATGATAATATCATAAGAATATTCCGAGATGTTATTAATTATTCTCACAAGCAAAATGATAAAAACACTGGAACTTTACTAAACATAGGTAATTTTAAAACTCTTTTCGGAATGATACATTTTGATTTGAGTTATAAAGGTGATGAAGTCAGTATTGAT
This sequence comes from Cyrtodaria siliqua, assembly GCA_037043455.1. NCBI lineage: Eukaryota > Metazoa > Mollusca > Bivalvia > Adapedonta > Hiatellidae > Cyrtodaria > Cyrtodaria siliqua. The sequence goes on along the minus strand of JAWPHD010003491.1, from coordinate 130,283 downwards.
CCAAAACAACTAAGTTTGAGATATAGGCTAAATATACCTCCTGCTGCTCCATATATAGTTTATGCTCTGATTCTCTATAAAGAAGATGTTGTTATTAATAACGTCGTAAATGAATTGGTAATAGTTTAATCTAACTTATAATATATATGACTTACGTAAATTATTCAGTAAATTTATCAGATGGCCAGAAATAAAGTCTGGCAAAAGCATATGAAAACAAAAGTGAATTAACGCTCATGTTAAAAAATAACCAACTAACTGGAAACTTTCCTTTGCTACTTACAGCTACCCAGACTAACAATATTAACAAGGCTAAATCTGGTAGGCAGGGATTAGACATAAATATATCAAAATCGCAAATGAGATCTCAGTCCAAGAATGGAGGCTTTTTAGGCGCATTAGCTGGTTTGTTAACTAAAACAATTTTACCAACCGTTGCAAAATTTGTTCCAAAAGTATTAGCACCACTAGCAACAGGAGCATTAAGTGGCTTAGCAAGTACTGGAATTGGCAAACTATTTGGAAATGGGGTGGTAACTATTCCCAGTGACAAAAAACAAGCACTTCATAAGCCTATACGAAGAAAGTTCACTCATCGCCGTGTGATTGTTAATGAAATTGATAAAATTGGTCTGCTGACTTGGTTGACATGTAATCGTTTTCAAAGTATAATTAAGGTACTAAACACTTGCTTACTGTTATTGATTTATTTAGTAAATTTGCTTGGGTTGTACCCGTCCCAAATAAAACTGGTTTAGAAATTACCAAAGCGTTCCAACAGATAATCAGTACAGGAAGACAGTGTAAATTGTTGTGGGTTGATCAAGGTGTGGACTTTTACAACAAGACGTTTAAGCAATTTCTTGATGATAATAATATCAAAATGTATCACACTTTTAATTTTGGAAAAGCTGTAGTAATTGAACGATTTAACAGAACACTAAAAGAGAGGATGTGGAAATATTTCACAGCAAACAATACAAACACATATTTAGACGTGTTACAAGAAATGGTTGATAAGTATAATAATACAAAACATCGGAGTATTAAAATGACGCCGATTGAGGCTAGTGATGAAAAGAATAAAGGAACAGTGTATTTCAACTTGTATGAAAAAATGAGAAGTAATCAAATTAAGCCAAAGTTTAAAATAGGGGATAATGTTAGAATCAGCAAATATAAAAGAACGTTTGAGAAAGGTTATACCCCAAATTGGACTGAAGAAATATTTGTTGTTGGTGAAATTCAAAACACAAATCCTGTGACATACAAAATAAAAGATTTAAACAACGAAAACATTGACGGAAGCTTTTATGAATAAGAAATGATAAAAGCAAAGCAAGAAATATTCAGGATTGAAAAAGTAATACCACGTGATTACAAAAAGAAACAAGCGTTGATTAAATGGAAGGGTTACAATGAAGATTTCAATAGTTGGGTTCCATTCAAGGATATAAAAAATATTAAATAATATCTTGAACTATGCAGAGCGATGAAGAAGACTACTGCCCGGTTCCGTCTGACTTTGTTTAACGAGTTGCAAATGTTATGTTAATGAGTTGCAAATGTTATGTTATTAAAATAGCAAACCGGATTGATTAATAGTATAGATATTGGGGGTATCAGGCGAGTTTCCCTCGCGGGGTGCTTGAGAAAACTAATGAAATATGTTGGTGTTGATTTAGGCGTGACTTACATTTAGATCTTAGTGGTGTCAATGAGAGTTACGCCTGAGTCCCCCCTGGCATATTTCACTAGTTTTTATCGTTCCCCGCGAGAGGGCAACTGGCCTGGTACCCCCACTATCTATACTACTATCATGTAGGCTTTTAGCGTTTCGAAGATTAGGTTAACACCGTTTGTTTTATAATTATATCATATGTGTTTATATATTTAGTATTGTATAAGATGTATACAGTTCTGCACATTGTTTATTTATTCGTCCTATGTAGAGAGATAAGTTTTCGTAGAAACATAATAATCGATTTAGATTAATATTGTATCTGCCTAACCTTTTATGCCATGTTACACTATTGCGTTAGTCGCAGATAAATATCTTTTTTTTGTACACTTATTGTACTGGAAAACAACTGTTCGTTGTGTATAAATGTGTTATTTCCTGGCGCTATCTATTTGTTTGGCTAGAGGATACGTCACGTCTAATTCCGATTGTCCACCATTATAGTTAGATAAATAACATCATTGCATGTTTCCCCCAACTATAGACAAAGATGTATATATATCATGCCATATATGTTATATGTTTGATTTAATTTTGAACTGCTTTGAGTGTTTTAGAGGTTGAAGTTAATATATCTTTGATAACTGGAATTTGTATTTTTATATAAGTACAAAAACATCCTGGGTATGATATTTTTGCGAAATATATTCGTGGAACTGTTTGTTACCCAACATTTGAGATATCATTTGTTGCCAGACAGTTAGAGCACTGTTAGTAATCCCGATATTCGAGGTACCATCTATTACGGTGTACCATCTGTTTCCCAATACTCGGAGTACCATTTGTTTCCTATGGTGGCATATTTCTGCCACGAGATAGCTAGATAATTATCATGATTATTTCGAGAGAGTAACATGTATTGTTCGAGATAATAATGAATTTTCGCGAAAATCTTATGAAATTTGTAAGATAAAAATATATCTAATTTTTTAAGTTATCATGTTAAATGTCACGCGAATGCCCACTTCTGCCATCATGATTCTGTTTTTTAGAGAATTATCACGACACCCGTACCATGCTTTCTTCGAGATAGTGATTGAATTTTCACGAAAATCTCTCAGTTATCTTGTTAAATAACCCGATACTACTGATCATGATAGTTCTGGTTTCGCGATAAATAATGTTATTGAGTTAACTATAAATATTTACTAGATAGTAACGTGAATTTTCATGATAATTAGTCAGAATTATTACGAAAACAAAATTTCAAATGTTAACTATTATGCTAACGTGATATACACGATACATTATCTAGCTATCTCGTGGCAGAAAAATGCCACCAAAGTTTCCCAATATTCGGAGTAGCATTTGTTACCCAATATCTGGGGTACCATTTGATGCTGAGTGCATTAATATGATGCTTTTGTGTACATGTGTTACTTTACATTTAAACATATTGCTATAAAACACACACTGAGAGAATAGAATGTCCCACTGTTTTGTCAATTAAGGCCAGATACGAAACCTCGATATTAACTAATCAAACATGTCCGTACACCAGTTTGAGCGACATTTCAAATCGTAAAGTAAACTATGACATATTACAACTGTTATCAGGAATAGCTGTAACTTTAAGCGGATTACTTTTATTATCAGACATTATAATTTAGAGTCCATCCTCTATCCATATGTCATTTCTGCTGAAATCGTAAATGACGCATTTCGAAAAAACATAACAACAAGAGTAATAAAACCACTTTTTAAAAAATAAAGTCGACGACAAAGGAGAGCCGGAACAAAATAGAAAAACTATGCTAATCCAGTACTAAATAACAAAGCGCTTACATAAATTATTAAATGGCCTATTATCGACAGTAAACACATTAGAGGAATACAGTACGATCACATTAATGAGTTATTGTAAATGCGTATCAATAATTCAGTACTACTGGGTAAGAGTGGCGTCACCGTAATGTTACCTTAGGATATACAAATTAATCTCACACACGTCTCTTATAGCCGTAGGATGATGTTATGTCCTCAAATTACCTTTATAAAGCACCCGCCAATTAAACCATTACATTTATAAAGCACCCGCCAATTAAACCATTACATTTATAAAGCACCCGCCAATTAAACCATTACATTTATAAAGCACCCGCCAATTAAACCATTACATTTACAAAGCACCTGCCAATCAAAGCATTGGAATCATTTTTTACATTTTAAGTCACTTCACAATTAAATTAGTATTAAATGGTCTTGTTCACTCTGTATGCAATTGGGATCAATAGTGTTCACTGTGTTTACGATGTAAGAGCAATATTGTTACTATGTATACGATGGAGACCAATATTGTTCACCCTGTATACGATGGAGATCAATATTGTTCACTCTGTATATAATGTATACCTCTGTATACAATGTATACAATGGGGAGCAATATTGTTCACTGTGTATACAATCGGTATACAATGGGGAGCAATATTGTTCACTCTGTATACGATGGGGAGCAATATGATACACTCTGTATATGCTGGGTAGAATAGTGTTCACTCTGTTTACGATGGGGAGCAATATTGTTCACTGTGTATACGAGGTGGAGAAATATTGTTCACTATGTATATGATCTGGAGCAATATTGTTCACTCTGTATAAGATGGGGAGAATAGTGTTCACTCTCTATACGATGGGGAGAATAGTGTTCACTCTCTATACGATGGGGAGAATAGTGTTCACTCTCTATACGATGGGGAGAATAGTGTTCACTCTCTATACGATGGGGATCAATAGTGTTCGTTTTGTATACAATGGGGAGCAATATAGTTCACTCTGTATACGATGGGGAGCTTTTATACACGACTTACAAAAAGCGGCAGCATTTACTCGCCGTTTTAGGATGAGGAAGTCTATTCTTAATACGATAATCATAATACTGATAAGTGCACAGTGGTAACACCAGCGTTACGGTGTTTGAAGTGTTAAGAACTTTAACGATGGGTTTATTGGTCATGAGAGGTTATGTTAGAGGCAACAGCACTCACGCTCCAAGCACCGGCTTTTTGTGTTACTTATTTTGCCTAATAATGTTGGTTAGAGAATAGTTCGTGGCGGGAATTTCTTTATTTACACTGTCCCGTTTTATTGGGATGACGGTAGGGTAAGCACCGGCCGTTTCAAGGCGGTAGCCCTATTGTCAACCATTTTGAGTTTGTGATGTCTTATTTGGCCTTTTATTCATCTTTAAAGTTGTTCTTTGTTTCTGTGTTAATAGTATGAAAGAGTTTTTTGATACTATATATTTTAGTCTTGTTTAGATTTCCTGAAAGAAATCCGACTATATAAATCATTGTAATACGTTCTTATATAAATTATATTTACTTGTTTATATACCCGTTGACGTGCATTTGTTGATTTACATATATAGTTTATATAACTTATAACTGCCATATCATCCCTTATTTGAAAATAGTTTTATCTTTATATATTAACATTAATTTTTAATTACTACTTCATTTCTTCATCTTTAACCAGTTTTACCAAGTAAAAAATACACTGACTAGATGTTCTTTCTTTACGAAATCTTCCCTAATAAATCATTCAAATCGAAAAGAGATTGTTTGTTGTGCCTCGGCGGCGGAATCAACTTGGATACTTTGTATATTATTAGAATTGTTCTTATTTATTAAACATGCTCACGACATGTGTCCTATTTCGTTATCGCCAATTTGTTAACTTCCCATGCCATTCAATTAATAATATGACCGATTCCGCCTGTACCTTACTCATGACTAAGCGGTGTTCTGGCAATTTTCCAATAACGCCAGTGCTGGGATGGTTTGTGTGTAATTAGATCACGAATGTAAACCATGAAGTTATGCAGCGTGATAAATAATGGCGCCCGCTGTACTTATGCGCTTACTTGCAAACAAACTAAAGTTAACCCAATAAATTAAAAAATCATTACATTCGCATTACAAAACTCTACACTCGATAGGAGTACGCCAGGATTATACTAATATTCTTAATGCATAAATGATCATAAATAACGGCAACAATAAGCTGAATATGATTGCGTTACGAGACAAAGAATTTTCATCCTGACAAAAACATTTTCTTCAAACATTCTGACTAATTTCAAAGCATCGTGAATTTAAACTATGGCGCAGTATGGTTTTAACCCCCAGTGGCTACTTTGCCACTGACCGTTCCAAGGCGGTAGACCTATTGTCAACCCTTTTGTGTTTGTGATGTCGTTTGCATTTATTATTACTTTTGCCTTCTTGTTTGTCTGTTTGCGTGTTTGTTTCTGTGTTTTGTGGTTGACTGTCCTCCTTGAATGCTACTTTCCCTGTCCGATCTTTTTTATAATTCTTTATCATCTGAGCAACATGAAACTGCAAAATAATAAGAAAGTTGACTTAAAGGAAAGTAAATAAAATTAGGATTTTACTCAACATAAAAATTGTGCACACCAATGTCCAGTATTCCCAGCAGAAAAGAATGACTCAGCGTTGCGCATGCGTAACTATACTTCTATTCCAAATGCAGATCTACAGTACATCAACTGTGGGTGATGCACAGTGCCTCCAAATAACGTTGGCTATTTGCGAGTAATAGCCTGTTTTATGTAATAGCCTGTTTTATGAGAAGTCGTTAATCTGGCCAATTATATTAAAATACCAGGTAACATATCATAATGTTTGAGATTCCCAAGCTAGTCATTAACTTCTTTGGAGCTGTATTCTTTGGCGTGACATATTTAGTATATCAGTTTACCAGATACAAACAATACTATAATTATCGAAATCGTAGTTTACGTACGTTAATCATCATCCAATGTGATGCCAATGTGTCGGCTGACATAACACTCTCAGATACGATAGTTAATGTACGACATTAAAACTTAAATCAATAATGAACAGCGCTTTCTATTGATACCTGCATAAAAAAAACATATTGATTTGTGGTTATTGTCATAAATATTATATACGACTAATCTCAAATTTAGAATTATATACGCCTCATAAACTCTGTTCGCTCTATCAGCCGTAGTGTAGCTCAACAGTCGGATAGTATCCCATGCGGCAGCCGATGTTAGGACTGCGAAATTTATAAATTAACTCCGTTATTCGTTAATTATATTTAAGCGGGTACAGGTAGATGGTGGATAGTTGATTCCAGTACTTCTATAAAGACATATCAACCATGCGTTGTGACGTGCTTTTCTCGATGTGCATTCAGTTTTTCGGAAGTTCATATTTACTCTACGCTCAAGCTGTTTTACGGGACGATTACTTTAAACAATACAGTGGAAAACAATTTCATAATGTCTTTTGGGTATTTGAAGGTGTATCTGATATCAGATGTACTCGGGCCTGCCAGTCACATGTTCTACCTTGCCGGTGTACGGGAGCAAACTATAACAGACAGACCGGAGAATGCGGGATTAGTTATGATCAATTCCAAATTGTGACTGACACGGATGATGTACACGTGACACTACAAAGAGGTATGTGTGGTGGTTGATTTCCGCCACTTTTGTTTTGTTCTTTCGGGACGAAAAGAAAAAAAGAAACAGATAGAACACAGTTGTGTTATGTCGAAAGAACGAAAAGTCGAAACATATACTTGCACCGTTTCGGGGTCGAAAGAATTAAGGTTCTTTCGCGTTAATGTTTTGTTCTTTCGCGGTGAATGATTCGATTTTATTTTATTTATTCTATGAAACCACTCAACTATATATCTTTCGTCTTATCGTTCTGTCGACTCCGAAACCAAGCAACTTATTTTTTTTGACTCTGCGTTTTCGTTCTTTCGCCCTCGTAGGGTTTCACAAACTGACAAAGATTTCATGATTTGGCATTTTCGCAATGAATCTACTTTCTGCTCTTATGAAAAGAGTCAAATTGAAAATATACATGTTTTTTATTATTTGAACGGGTTTGTTAGTACCAGTTCACACTAGTTCACATGCACATTATGAACCATACGTATGCCTCATATGGACCTTCTAACCACGATGATTCTTATTAGTCCGCATTTCATTTTATTTCAGGCTAAAGATACATATATACCTTAATTACAATAATCAAAGTTTTATAATCAGCATACATTATCAAGATGATCGAATTAAACCACATATTATCACAATGTTTCATTATACCACATATTACCACAATGTTTCTTATATGACAGATCATGTAAAAAAAGGCTTTAAATTGTGAAAGTACGTATATATATATCATATATTCACCTGCATGAGAGAGAATATTATAGAAACGTGATAAATATACTGCATAATACAATTATTTTTACCTAAGGATGGCCCATTAAGACAGTTTGGCTTATTTCCAATGGGGTCCTTATACAATCCAAATAACAGTTATATCTGGAGATATTAGACAATAATAACATAAAAGTTAAAACATTTTGGAAGTGTATGTTTCTATAATACTGATTATTCACAATTGTATACATTGCTACAATTGAATTGTTATCTAAGTCAAAAATCTTACAACATTTCATTAATCGGTTGAACATTCTCTAAAAGGCATAGAAAATTTAAAATGTTTAACATTATTTATCATCTTTATTATATCAGGTAGGGAATTTCAGTCTTTAATAGCACTATAAAAGAATGTGATATTTTAAGCTCCGTTGCAAATGTGGACATTAATATTGCTTTATCTAGTGTAATAAGTATTTACCTCTTTTACTAAAACAAAATTATCTTGCATGTAAGATGGACAATTCTCAGAAAAACAAATCGTATGTGTATGATTAGGTCGAAGTTGCTTGTTTCTATTTTGAACATTTAAAACACCCATATTTGAAAGAACTCTAGTATTTATACAATCTCTTTATTATAAATAAATCTAAAAACTTCATTTTGAGGAACTTGTAATTTCTTTTTCAACCCTTTAGTTGTCACATAGCTGAATAAAGGAAACATGTAAACATTTTGTGGTTCAGCCTTAATTGCATTAAGCGACGGGAAAGCTTATATTATATATAACGGATATTTCGACAATAAAACATGTTTAAAAACAGTTTTACTGAAAAAACGGGATAACCTGTTTAAAATTACTTTTTTTTTTTTAATTTGACAATATGCACACTTTTAAAGCCGAAATTAAGGTTTTGTTTCATACTCCAGCCAACCCCGTTTGCGCTACTTGGTATGAAAGTTGATACTAAAACTACGTAATGTGAGGTATATCATGTTTCAGTCTCAGATGTCTGTACTGACGACCTATACCTAGTTTCGGGGGCAAACGGAGTTCCTGACGAATTCCTCTCAGCATCGTCACATTATGTTGAAGGCCCAGGATATCACGTACCAAAATATGCGAGACTGACAAACATGGCAACAGTTTCGGGAACGACGGCATGGGCAGCGCTGACAGATGATTTAGAACAGTGGATTGAAGTAAGCATTCGTTCATTCTCACAAGAATCTAACACAGTTCAGAATGACCTTCGTAATGTGTCGATAATTATTTACGCCACGCAAAATTGCTGCCACAGACGTGAAAGTAAGGAAAACGAATCCTTCCCGGTTAGGGAAGCAGTCGAAAGGATCTGATGATCCAGTTAGACTGCACAACATATTTAGAGACTTTGAGATGAAGGTTGATGATCCAGCAAATCTGGATCTCCCAATGTCTCCAAGGTCTGCCAACCCCAAAGGCCGAAAACCTGTACTTTCCCATTAGTAAATCAAAATAAAATAAGGTCATTCAATGGAACTGCCGAGGTTTAAAACCTAATTATGATGAAATCGTCTTACTTTTAAATAAACACAACCCTGTTGCATTTTGTCTTCAAGAAACTTTCTTGAAGACTAGTGATGATATCTTTTTAAAACAACTCAATATATAACTTTATTTATGATACAATTAATAAAGCCGCTGGAGGAGTTTCGATTCTTGTGAATCAAAACAGTCCTCACAGAACTGTTGCACTGAAAACTTATTTACAAGCTGTTGCAAACAGTTATAACAATGTGCTCATTATATTTAGCGCCTAGTTCTTCACTAGACCTTAAAGATCTAAATCACATAGTTGCACAATTACCATCAGCTTTTATACTCTTGGGTGATTTTAATGCTCACAACTACATTTGGGATATAAACGTTAAAGGCAAGAAATAAAGATAAACATATCGGACAGGGTAAGCAGCATTCAAGGACGACAGTCAACCATAAAACACGAAAACAAACACGCAAACAGACAAACGAGAAGGCAAAAGTAATAAAAAATGCAAATGACATCACAAACACAAAAGGGTTGACAATAGGGCTACCGCCTTGGAACGGTCAGTGGCAACAAAGGCCACTGGGGGTTTAAACCGGTTCTAGGGTGCACCAAACCTCACACTTACCTACTATCATCCCATTAAACAGGACAGTGTAAATAAAGAAATCCCCGCCATGATCTAATCTCTAACCAACAAGGCAGCATCAATAGGCAGTATAAGTAAAACACACATATGCTCGTGTAAATATAATACAAAAAAAAACAATAGCCTAGAAAGCCACAATGAAGGTACTCAGTGACTTGGCAGAAGCCAGAGCAACAAGAGAATAAACCATTAAGGGCACGACAGGAAAGATCATAGACAAACATCAAACGCCACCGTCACAATGTGCTTTAGGTAGGCGTCATCATAGGGTTGAGGATTTCTTAGCCAAAAACAATTTATGTTTTTAATGCTAACAAATCACATACTTATTTACATCCAGCTACAGACTCTCATTCTTCCATTGATTTAAAAATAGGCGATCTAACGATCTTGATGGATTTTTCTTCAAACTATTCCAAAAACCTCGGCAAATCCAAAACTCCCACATAAACCATGGTACAATGATGACTGCACAAAATCAGTCAGCTGTCGTAAAGCTGCATTGAATGTTTTTAAATTGCGGCCAACTCAAAATAATTTAGATATTTTTAGAGTTTTTCGAGCGAAAGGCCGTCGTAATGTTCAGGATAGCAAGAGGAAATCCTGGAGATCTTATGTCTCTAGGCTGAACTCTCGCTAATCTCTTAAGAAGATGTGGGACCCGGTCCGGAAAATAAACGGTACAGGTAATTCGACTTGTGTAAATCATCTTAAAACTGATAATATTACATCTGTCAAAGATATTACAACCACTTTGGCAGAAACTTTTTCTAAAAACTGTTCTTCTGAAAATTGTCAACCAAATTTTCTAAACAATAAGAATGAATGAAGGAAGTTTTACGGCACGTCGATACATAAATAGGTCATATTGTGCGCAAAAACTGATGAAAGATAAAGAAGGACAGCTAAAACAAGTCTAAAATCTATAGTATCAAATACCTCTTTCATAGTATTAACATTGTAGAACCTTTGCCGCTTAGGATCAAAGTCGACACATTCCAACAAGATGTGTTTAACTGTTAACGATGCAAACATGTTAACATGCATAGTTTGTATTTTCATGGCAAAGAGGGGTGTATATATAGGTGATCAAACATATGCTAAACGTACAGAAATATATTAGAAAAATGAGATATAGGGCTCATGAACAGTCTCAATCAAACCGAGACTGCACTTTTTTTTATGTGTCGTGCAAAACTGGGTTATCAAGTTTCATATTACCCAGGGATTGAAAAGATGAAAGGGAATCAGAAAAGATTACAAAATGGTCATCATCAGATTTCTGAATATATCTTAAGTTCAGCTGAACAGATAGAGACCTTGTCAGGCAGGCGGCTCTTTATGCTGTGTTTGTGATCAACAGCTACCGCAGCTACCTTATCTCCATGTTGGTGTTCACAAGGTCCACTGTGGAATTTGTGGTACTTTGTATTTCGCAATCAAATTTAGGTCAACTTCAGTGTCTCTTAATTTTGGTTTAATTCGAAGACCAAATGGACGAATGGCCTTCGGATTTCGATCAGAAAAAGGTTCATAACTAGGATTAAAAACAGGTCAGAAGTTTATTGAGACATTGTTGAAGTTGTCTCTCAATAGTGTAAATGTTTTTTGCACGAAAACATATAACAAAGTCGTTAACATATACAGAGCAATCCACAACAGGATTTATGCATTTAACTATACTATTATATTTTTGTATTAAAAATGGTGACAGAATATGCTGCCCTGTGGCACACCCATATCCTGTTCATGAATGTCAGAGAGCGTTGAACCTATTCGGACTAGAAACTGTCTATCATCTAAGAAATTCTCTATAAAAAATGGTAATAAGCCTCTAAGACCAAGGTCATAAAGGTCATTCCTGATACCGTACTTTCATGCAGTATCATAAGCTTTCTCCAAGTCAAATAATACAGAGTCTGGATGATCTTTCTTTACGAAAGCCTCCCTAATAAATGATTCAAATCGAATGAGATTGACTGTTATGCCTCGTTGGCGCCATCATCCACTTTGATACGTTATAAGTTTGTTGGATTCAAGGTATCAAACGAGTCTCTCAATAATCATTTGTTCCATGGTTTTACATATTCAACTCGTTAAAGCAATAGGGCGATATTTTATCGTCCTATAGCTGTAACGAGTTATATATGTAAAACCACGGAACGAATGATTAATGAGAGACTGGAGTTCAACAAACTGATAACAAATTATCAAAGTGGATTCCGTCGCCAACCAGGCACAACAGACAATCTCAGTCGATTTGAACATTTATTAGGGAAGCTTTCGTAAAGAAAGAACATCTAGTCGCTGTATTTTTTTACTTGGAGAAATATTATGATACTCCATGGAATTATGGAAGCACGGAATCATGAATGCTCTTCATGACATTGGTCTTATAGGCCGATTACCAATTTGTATAGAGGATTTCTTAGATGATAGAGAGTTTCGTGTCCGAATGGGTTCAATCTTCTCTGACATTCATGAACAGGGGATGGGTGTGCCACAGGGCAGCATCGTCTCTGTCACCCTTTTTAATATAACAAGAGTTCAATGACATTGAAGCTCTACTGATATTTTTTGATAGCTAGATCAGCATTCCTGTAAAGTTTCATGAAAATCTGTCAGTAGTTTTAGAGGAGTAGTCGCTACAAGTTCCTACTATAAGACTCTATGTAAACAAAGATGGCCACTGGCAACCATGTTTAATGTCGAATCAAAATAATGTTCAATATGGACCAACGTCATGTCATGTTGATCATTTTATAAAAGGTCCCATATCAATATCACTTATAGTTTTCAAGAAGTAGCTAAAAATGTGTTTTTTAAAAATCTATTTTTACCCATGGCGGCCATCTCGACCTGAAATTTGCTAGGATCAACTAGACATCAAGAGCATCCTTCCTGCGAAGTTTCATGAAAACCGTCAAGTAATTTCAGAGGAGTAGTCGCCATGGATCAACTACATGTCGTGCCAGTCATTTTGGTAAAAGTTCCAAATCAATATCACGTGCGGTTTTTGAGAAGTAGTCTCTAAAAAATCACATTTTAAAAACTATTTGAGCCGTGGAGGCCATCTTGAATTTCCAGCCGACCTGAATTTTTGCTAGGATAAACTAGACATCAAGAGCAACATTCCTGTCAAAATTCATGAAAATCCGTCAAGTAGTTTCAGAGTAATCGTCGCCATAAGTTTTTCCTATATAACTATGCAAACAAAGATGGCCGCTGGCGGCCATGTTTGACATCCAATCAAAATGAACTTTGGTTAGGAACAACTACACGTCATGCCAGTCATTTTGGTACAGGTTCCAAATCGATATCACGTGCGGTTTTTGAGAAGTAGTCGCCGTGGCGGATATCCTGAATCTATGGCCGACCTGAAATTTTGCTAGGATCAACTAGACATGAAGAGCAAAATGTTTGTGAAGTTTCATGGAAATCCGTCAAATAGTTTCACAAAAAAACAGTCGGACGACGCACCACGGCCTAAGCTCTGCTGATCATTGATCGGTCGAGCTAAAAATTAACAGTATAGTTAAATGTATCAATCCTGGTGTGGATTGCTCTCTATATGTTGACGACTTTGTTATATGTTATCGTCCAAAAAACATGAACACTACTGAGAGAGAATGGTGTTCTTCTAGTAGACCCATTCGTCGAGAAGAAGTTGGTTGCCTAGCCCGGTGCAGGATAGAGCATACACGTTATACTCATTCATATTTATTACAAGGTGAGCAATTACCAGAATGTATACCCTGCTTTGAACCGTTAACGGTCAAACACATCTTATTGGAATCTGTAGACTTTGATCCTATGCTTCAAAGGTACTACAGTGTTAATACTATAAAATAGTCATTTGATACTATAGATTTTAGTCTTGTTTTAGATTTCCTGAAAGAAATCAGACTCTATAAATCATTATATAATATGTTCTTATATATATTTATTTGGTTATATACCCGTTGACGGCCATTTGTTGATTTATATATATAGTTTATATTACTACCATATCATCCCTTTTTGTGAATAGTTTTATTTTATATGTGTACATTATTTTTTAATTACTACTTCATATCCTCAAATTTCATCAGTTTTTGCGCGCATATTTATGTGTCGACGTGACATAAAACACCATTCATTCATTCATTCAGGAACTAGTCAAGACAAAGTGCGTGTATTAAAACGTTTAAAGGGCCGTAACTCTGCCAAAAATCATTCAACCGGAACAAAGCGATGATATGCACCTCTAGACCTGAAACCGATCAGCTCTAAACAGTTTCATTTAAATTTGGCAAGGGGTTCGTGAGAACTAGTCCAGACAAAGTATGTGTATTAAAGGGCCATAACTCCGCCAAAAAAATCAACTACGGTTGAACACGGTGACGATATGTACAACTAAGCTTGGTACTGCTCATCCCTGCAAAGTTTCATTTACATCCGGCCAAATGAAGGCCCTTTCGTCTTAACGAGGTAAAATACAGTATTTTTTAACTAAATCAAGGGCCATAACCCCTGTGTTACTAATCTGATTTGGTTGGGTTTCCAATGTATCCAAGCTTGCATGGACAGTAATAATCTGGTAAAGTTTGGTAAAGATCGGATGAAAACATAAGGCCTTATTGTCTTAATGAGGCAACATATAACGTTTTACATTAAAAACAAGGGCCATAACCCCTCTATTACTAGTCCGATACGGCTGGTTTTCGAACGTGTCTGAGACTTCATTGACATTAACAATCTGGTAAGGTTTAGTAAAGATCGGACGAACATTTAATGTGCTATCTTCTAACGAGGTAAAAGTTAACCGACGGAAGGACGACGGACAACTCGCACGCAATCCCTTGGCCAGTAGAGCTAATAAACACAACTGTTTATGATGACCCTTTTGTAATCTTTTCTGATTCTCATTCATCTCTGTAAGCCCTAGGTAATATGAAACATGATAACCCAGTAGTTTTTCAACTTTTACAACACACAATTCTCTTATAGAACTTATAGTTGATAATGTTATTATTTTCTGCTGGCTTCCAAGCCATGTAGGAATACGTGGTAATGATAGAGCTGATAATGCTGCTAAAGCAGTATTAAGTTTACATATATCTAATGCCAAATTACCTAAAAGAAATATAAAAAGATCGGACAGGGAAAGTAGCATTCAAGGAGGACAGTCAACCACAAAACACAGAAACAAACACGCAAACAGACAAACAAGAAGGCAGAAATAATAATAAATGCAAACGACATCACAAACACAAAAGGGTTGACAATAGGGCTACCGCCTTGTCAGTGGCAAAGTAGGCCACTGTAAACTCTTGGCAAGCCGCTTGGAATTTGTCAGTTAACAATAAACTCCATTCAATTAAACTGTTACTCGGAGAATGGCGTTCTTCTATTAGACCCATTTCGTCGAGAAGAAGTTGTCCTAGCCCCCTGCAGTATAGGGCATACACGTTATACTCATTCAAATTTATTACAAGGTGAGCAATTACCAGAATGTATACCCTGCTTTGCACCGCTAACGGTCAAACACATCTTGTTGGAATGGGTAGACTTTGATCCTATGCGTCAAAGGTACTACAATGTTAATACTATGAAACAGTTATTTGAAACTATAGATTTTAGTCTTGTTTTAGATTTCCTGAAATAAATCGGACTATATAAATCATTATAATATATTCTTATATATATTTACTTGTTTATATACCCGTTGACGGGCATTTGTTGATTTACATATACAGTTTATAATACTACAATATCATTCATTATTTGTAAATAGTTTTATGTCTAAATAGTTACATTAATTTTTAATTACTACCTCATTTCTTCATCTTTCATCAGTTGTTGCGCACAATATGACCTATGTTTGTGTCGACGTGCCGTAAAACACCATTTATTCATACATTCATTATACTTTATTATATAAATGGTCAGCACACATACCAGTAAATACAAATTGTACCTGTTAGTGTGGTGCCCCTGCTTCTGCCAAAGGTGTTTTGGGACTTTTCAACTGAACTGAATAGACCTTTATAGTCGCATCAACAATTAAGTCATATATTGAATTTCCAGTTTACATTGGTGGACCCCACGGACCCCACTGGATACTTTTTGTGCACGGGCGGGGTGCGTCCGTGGCCGAGTGGTTAACGTCTCTGACTTGAAATCACTTGCCCCTCACCGCTGTAGGTTCGATCCCTCAGGGGCCTAGGAATATTTATGTGAGGAAGCTATCCAGCTGACTTGCGGAACTTCGTAGGTTCTACCCAGGTGCCCGCCTGTGCACGAAAATTTCCCGGAGGGGCACCTGGGGTCTTCCTCCAACAATGTAAGCTGGAAAGTCGCCATATGACCTTAGCTGTTGGTACGACTATAAAAATCCAATTCAATTCAATTGTGCACGGGCGGCTAGAAAAACCGACGTTCGGTTTTTCATATTTAGATTCCTGGTCCCACGAGGACTCGAACACACAGCGGTGAGGGGAAAATTTAATTTCAAGTCGGTAACTCTAACCACTCGGCCACTGTTCAACCACAGTTTAACTGTCATTTCAGTGAAATTTCCATATTTTGTGGTAAATTAAAAAATGTACATTCGGAATAAACATTTCTCGTGTGTCAACATACTGAAACGTGGGATCCCTTGCAAGCAGCAAACACAAACAAGAGATAGAAGTAACGTACTCGGTTTTATTGAGTCTGCTCATGAGAGGTGTTTCGCTTAAAAGAGGTAATGTAACGTGAAACACCTCTCATGCCTCATAGCACCGGCTTAAGTGATATTCTACTTTAAAGCTACAAATATTGAACTTGATTATCCTAAAGGACCAGTAAGTAATAACACTACTGATTTGTAGTCGGGGAGACGGTTTACAGCCGCCACACAGCAGTAATCAAACGCCAGTGTGAATGTCAATACATACTGAAAAAGAGTCACTTGGAAGCAGCAAGCATAAACAATAACAAATAAAAGTAGTAGACTCGGTTTTATTGAGTCTGTTTGTGAGAGGTAATGTGGCGTGCAACACCTCTCCAGCTTCTAGCACCGGCTTAATCGATTGCCTACGTTAAAGCCACACTAATTGGGTTTGATGATCCCAACAGATCAGTAAGTAATAACACTACAGATTTGTCGTCCGGGAGTCATTTTACAGAACTAAACAAACATTAGTGTGAAAAGTTGTTTTTATATATAGCGTTAGACATGTCCGTCCTTCCGTCTTTCCGTCCCGAAAAATGTGTGTCTATCTCTTCCCACAGTTTTCAACCGATTGCTTCGAAACTTTACAGGATGCTTACCTATAATGTCAAGATATGCATAACGTTTCGGCGTCAAAATCGACCCAGTATTACCGGAGTTGTGGCCCCTTTTTTGTCAAAGTTTACGGTTTACACTGATTGTTTTCAGTTTCCCATGGACACATTTGTAGTTGATTTATCATTTTCAATGCAATATTCTTCTCAATCAAAAATAATCTTAACGGGTTGTTGTCTTGTTGATCTGGCTTTTGCCCAGCCATTGAGTACTTTGTGGCTGTCTGGCTTTTTATTATATATATAGTATTACATGACATGCTCATTCGTGTTTTAGTTACTATTGCCTATTAATGGTGCCTTGTTTGTTAGAGACTAAAATCAATGGTATCAAATAACTCTTTCATATTATTAACTTTGTAGTACCTTTGATGCATATGATCAAAGTCTACACATTCCAACAAGATGTGTTTGACCATTAACAGTGCAAAGCAGGGTATACATTCTGGTAATTGCTCACCTTGTAATAAATATGAATGAGTATCATCTTAATGAATACATTAATGAAGACACATTGGTATTATACCAAAGTAAAGCTCATTGAAAATATTTTTCACCTGACCCAGCATAGAACAATCAGTATCCAAAAAGTTATATTTAGTAACCACTATAAACATTCCAGATTCAATGATATAGTTTCGGTATTTGAAAAATTGTAAAATTGTAAAAGGAGAAAAAACATTAACCTGAAAAATACCATCAAACTGTCATCCATTTTTCGTTAGGTGTTCTGTTTTTGCGCACTATTTTTTAATTTGAATTAAACATTAATATAAGGTACTGTCTTTTGTTTTAGGTTTAACCTCGTTAATTGTCAGTAAATCGGTTAATCTTTCCGTGTGTGTTGTGTTTTGGTCAACGCATTTTAGTCGCTGGAAACGGTACTCTCAGAGGCATATTTCAACTATCAATTTGAAATATATTCTCCATTTTAATCAAGATAGTTATAAAAACGTTGAACTATTGAAATGTGGAATTCAAATCAACAATCAGGGCAAGCATTGAACGATATTGATACTGAATCCAACACTCACGAAACTGATTCGGACAAGCATTATTTATAGTCTTGAATGTTTGCGCAATATTCAGAGAAAAAAACCGTCATTAAAAAAAATAATAAAACGTATGTTTCGGATCTAACTTGGCTTTTATCAATCATTCGGTCATATCAAGACAGTGTAATTTTGTATCAGCAAGCTCAGTGCTCAACTGTATTGCGCTACCACATTATGATACGACGACGGTGTCAACTATTAACAGCGATCTCAATGCTCAACTGTATTGGGCGACCACACTAGGATACTACGACGGTGTCAACTTTTAACAGCGATCTCAATGCTCAACTGTAATAGGCGACCACACTGGGATACAACGACGGTGTCAACTTTTAACAGCGAGCTCAATGCTCAACTGTATTGCGCAACCACACTGTCCACACTGGGATACCACGACAGTGTCAACTTTTAACAGCTAGCTCATTGCTCAACTGTATTGGGCTACCACACTGGGATACCACGGCGTTGCCAACTTTTAACGGCGAGCTCAATGCTCAAATGTATTGCGCTACCAAACTAGGATACCACGATGGTGTCAAATTTTAACAGCGAGCTCAATGCTCAAATGTATTGGGCGACCACACCAGGATATCACGACGGTGTCAACTGCTAACAGTGAGCTCAATGCTCAACTGTATTGAGCTACCACACTAGGATACCACGACGGTGTCAACTGCTAACAGTGAGCTCAATGCTCAACTGTATTGCTCTACCACACTAGGATACCACGACGGTATCAACTACTAACAGTGAGC
The DNA here is from genome assembly GCA_037043455.1 of Cyrtodaria siliqua. Taxonomy (NCBI): domain Eukaryota; kingdom Metazoa; phylum Mollusca; class Bivalvia; order Adapedonta; family Hiatellidae; genus Cyrtodaria; species Cyrtodaria siliqua. Next base: position 111,074 of record JAWPHD010003491.1, on the reverse strand, counting down.
TCAATGCTCAACTGTATTTGGCGACCACACTTCTGATACCACGACGGTGTCAACTGCTAACTGAGCTCAATGCTCAACTGTATTGAGCTACCACACTAGGATATCACGACGGTGTCAACTGCTAACAGCGAGCTCAATGATCAACTGTATTTGGCTACCAAAGTTGGATACCACGACGGTGTCAACATTTAACTGCTAGATCAATGCCTAACTGTATTGTGATATAACACTATGATACCACGACGGTGTCAACTTTTAACAGCAAGCTCAATGCTCAAATGTATCGGGAGACCACACTAGGATACCACGACGGTGTCAACTTTTAACAACGAGATCAATGCTCAACTGTATTGCGCTACCATACTGGGATACAACGACGGTTTCTACTTTTAACAGATAGCTCAATGCTCAACTGTACTGAGCAATAACACTTTGATACCACGACGGTGTCAACTGCTAACCGCGAGCTCAATGCTCAACTGTATTGCGCTACCACACTAGGATACCACGACGGCGTCAACATTTAACTGTTAGCTCAATGCTTAACTGTATTGCGCTACCCCACTAGGATACCACGACGGTGTCAACTTTTAGCAGCGAGCGCAATGCTCAACTGTTTTGGGCTACCACATTAGGATACCACGACGGTGTCAACTTTTAACACCGAGCTCAATGCTCAACTGTATTGGGCGACCACACTATGATACCACGACGGTGTCAACTTTTAACAGCGAGCTCAATGCTCAACTGTATTGCGTTACCACACTAGGATACCACGACGGTGTCAACTTTTAACAGCGTGCTCATTGCTCAAATGTATTGCGCTACCACACCAGGATACCACGACGGTGTCAACTGCTTACAGTGAGCTCAATGCTCTACTGTATTGCACTACCACACTAGGATACCACGACGATGTCAACTGCTAATAGTGAACTCAATGCTCAACTGTATTGGCTACCACACTAGGATAACCACGACGGTGTCAAATGTTAACAGTGAGTTCAATGCTCAACTGTATTGGGCTAACATACGAAGATACCACGACGGTGTCAACTACTAACAATGGGCTCAATGATCAACTGTATTGGCTACTACACTAGGATACAACGACGGTGTCAACTGCTAACAGTGAGCTCAATGCTCAGCTGTATTGAGCTACCACACTGGGATACAACGACTGTGTCAACTGCTAACAGTGAGCTCAATGCTCAACTGTATTGGCTACCAGACTAGCATACCATGACCGTGTCAACTGGTAACATTGAGCTCAATGCTAAACTGTATTGCGCTACCACACTAGGATACCACGACGGTGTCAACTGCTAACTTAGCTCAATGCTCATCTGTATTGAGCTACAACACTAGGATAATACGACGTTGTCAACTGCTAACAGTGAGCTGAATGCTCAACTGTATTGGGCTACCATACTAGGATACCACAACGATGTCAACTGCTAACAGTGAACTCAATGCTCAACTGGATTGCACTACCAGACTAGGATACCACGACGGTGTCAACTGCTAACTGAGCTCAATGCTCATCTGTATTGGCTACCACACTAGGATACCAGGACGGTGTTAACTGCTAAAAGTGAGCTCAATGCTCAACTGTATATGACGACCACACTTTTGATACCACGAAGGTGTCAACTGCTAACAGTGAGCTCAATGCTCAAATGTATCAACTATATTGGGCGACCACACTGGGATACCACGACGGTGTCAACTGTTAACAGTAAGATTAATGCTCAACTGTATTGGGCTACCACACTACGATACCACGACGGTGTCAACTACTGACAGTGAGCTCAACGCTCAACTGTATTGGGCTACCACACTAGGATACCACGACGGTGCTAACTACTAACCGTGAACTCAATGCTCAACTGTATTGAGCTACCACACTAGGATACCACGACGGTGTCAACTGATAACAGTGAGCTCAATGCTCAACTGTATTGCGCTACCACACTTGGATACTACGAGGGTGTCAACTGCTAACAGTGAGCTCAATGCAAAATTGTATTGGGCTATCACACTAGGATACCACGACGGTGTCAACTACTAACATTGAGCTCAATGCTCATCTGTATTTTGCGACCACACTTGTGATACCACGACGATGTCAACTGCTAACTGAGCTCAATGCTCAACTGTATTGAGCTACCACACTAGGATATCACGACGGTGTGAACTGCTAACAGTGAGCTCAATCCTCAAGTGTATTGGGCTACCACACTAGGATACCACGACGGTGTCAACTGTTAACAGTGAGCCTAATGCTCAACTGTATTGCGCTACCACACTAGGATACCACGACGGTGTCAACTGCTAACAGAGCTCAATGCTCAACTGTATTGAGCTACCACACTAGGATATCACGACGGTGTCAACTGCTAACAGTGAGCTCAATGCTCAACTGTATTGGGCTACCATACTAGGATACCACGACGATGTCAACTGCTAACAATGAGCTCAATGCTCAACTGATGTGCACTACCACACTAGGATACCACGACGGTGTCAGCTGCTAACAGTGAGCTCAATGCTCAACTGTATTGTCTACCACACTAGGATACCACGACGGTGTGAACTGCTAACAGTGAGCTCAATGCTCAACTGTATTGTCTACCACACTAGGATACCACGACGGTGTCAACTGCTAACAGTGAGATCAATGCTCAACTGTATTGTCTACCACACTAGGGTAATACGACGTTGTCAACTGCTAACAGTGAGCTGAATGCTCAACTGTATTTAGCTACCATACTAGGATACCACAACGATGTCAACTGCTAACAGTGAACTCAATGCTCAACTGTATTGCACTACCAGACTAGGATACCACGACGGTGTCAACTGCTAACTGAGCTCAATGCTCATCTGTATTGGCTACCACACTAGGATACCACGACGGTATTAACTGCTAAAAGTGAGCTCAATGCTCAACTGTATATGACGACCACACGTTTGATACCACGAAGGTGTCAACTGCTAACAGTGAGCTCAATGCTCAACTGTATCAACTATATTGGGCGACCACACTGGGATACCACGACGGTGTCAACTTTTAACAGCGAGCTCAATGCTCAAATGTATTGCGCTACCAAACTAGAATACCATGATGGTGTCAACTTTTAACAGCGAGCTCATTGCTCAAATGTATTGGGCGACCACACCAGGATACCACTACGGTGTCAACTGCTTACAGTGAGCTCAATGCTCTACTGTATTGCACTACCACACTAGGATACCACGACGATGGCAACTGCTAATAGTGAGCTCAATGCTCAACTGTATTGGCTACCACACTAGGATACCACGACGGTGTCAACTGTTAACAGTGAGCTCAATGCTCAACTGTATTGGGCTAACATACTAAGATACCACGACGGTGTCAACTACTAACAATGAGATCAATGATCAAATGTATTGGCTACCACACTAGGATACAACGACGGTGTCAACTGCTAACAGTGAGCTCAATGCTCAGCTGTATTGAGCTATCACACTGGGATACAACGACTGAGTCAACTGCTAACAGTGAGCTCAATGCTCAACTGTATTGGCTACCAGACTAGCATACCACGACGGTGTCAACTGCTAACATTGAGCTCAATGCTAAACTGTATTGCGCTACCACACTAGGATACGACGACGGTGTCAACTGCTAACTGAGCTCAATGCTCATCTGTATTAGCTACCACACTAGGATACCATGACGGTGTTAACTGCTAAAAGTGAGCTCAATGCTCAACTGTATATGACGACCACACTTTTGATACCACGAAGGTGTCAACTGCTAACAGTGAGCTCAATGCTCAAATGTATCAACTATATTGGGCGACCACACCGGGATACCACGACGGTTTCAACTGCTAACAGTAAGATTAATGCTCAACTGTATTGGGCTACCACACTACGATACCACGACGGTGTCAACTACTAGCAGTGAGCTCAATGCTCAACTGTATTGGGCTACCGCACTAGAATACCACGACGGTGTCAACTACTAACCGTGAGCTCAATGCTCAACTGTATTGAGCTACAACACTAGGATACCACGACGGTGTCAACTGCTAACAGTAAGCTCAATGCTCAACTGTATTGCGCTACCACACTTGGATACCACGAGGGTGTCAACTGCTAACAGTGAGCTCAATGCAAAATTGTATTGGGCTACCATACTAGAATACCACGACGGTGTCAACTACTAACATTGAGCTCAATGCTCAACTGTATTTTGCGACCACACTTGTGATACCACGACGGTGTCAACTGCTAACTGAGCTCAATGCTCAACTGTATTGAGCTACACCACTAGGATATCACGACGGTGTGAACTGCTAACAGTGAGCTCAATCCTCAAGTGTATTGGGCTACCACACTAGGATACCACGACGGTGTCAACTGTTAACAGTGAGCCTAATGCTCAACTGTATTGCGCTACCACACTAGGATACCACGACGGTGTCAACTGCTAACTGAGCTCAATGCTCAACTGTATTGAGCTACCACACTAGGATATCACGACGGTGTCAACTGCTAACAGTGAGCTCAATGCTCAACTGTATTGGGCTACCATACTAGGATACCACGACGATGTCAACTGCTAACAGTGAGCTCAATGCTCAACTGATGTGCACTACCACACTAGGATACCACGACGGTGTCAGCTGCTAACAGTGAGCTCAATGCTCAACTGTATTGTCTACCACACTAGGATACCACGACGTTGTGAACTGATAACAGTGAGCTCAATGCTCAACTGTATTGTCTACCACACTAGTATACCACGACGGTGTCAACTGCTAATAGTGAGATCAATGCTCTACTGTATTGTCTACCACACTAGGGTAATACGACGTTGTCAACTGCTAACAGTGAGCTCAATGCTCAACTGTATTGGGCTACCATACTAGGATACCACAACGATGTCAACTGCTAACAGTGAACTCAATGCTCAACTTGATTGCACTACCAGACTAGGATACCACGACGGTGTCAACTGCTAACTGAGCTCAATGCTCATCTGTATTGGCTATCACACTAGGATACCACGACGGTATTAACTGCTAAAAGTGAGCTCAATGCTTAACTGTATATGACGACCACACGTTTGATACCACGAAGGTGTCAACTGCTAACAATGAGCTCAATGCTCAACTGTATCAACTATATTGGGCGACCACACTGGGATACCACGACGCTGTCAACTGCTAACCGTAAGATTAATGCTCAACTGTATTGGTCTACCACACCACGATACCACGACGGTGTCAACTGCTAACAGTGAGCTCAATGCTCAACTGTATTGAGCTATCACACTAGGATAACACGACGGTGTCAACAACTAACCGTGAGCTCAATGCTCAACTGTATTGAGCTACCACACTAGGATACCACGACGGTGGCAACTGCTAACAGTGAGCTTAATGCTCAACTGTATTGCGCTACCACACTTGGATACCACGAGGGTGTCAACTGCTAACAGTGAGCTCAATTCAAAATTGTATTGGGCTACCACACTAGGATACTACGACGGTGTCAACTACTAACTTTGAGCTCAATGCTCAACTGTATTTTGCGACCACACTTGTGAGACCACGACGTTGTTAACTGCTAACTGAGCTCAATGCTCAACTGTATTGAGCTACCACACTAGGATATCACGACGGTGTCAACTACTAACAGTGAGCTCAATCTTCAAGTGTATTGGGCTACCACACTAGGATACCACGACGGTGTCAACAGTTAACAGTGAGCCTAATGTTCAACTGTATTGCGCTACCACACTAGGATACCACTACGGTGTCAACTGCTAACTGAGCTCAATGCTCAACTGTATTGGGCTACCACACTAGGATATCACGACGGTGTCAACTGCTAACAGTGAGCTCAATGCTCAACTGTATTGGGCTACCATACTAGGATACCACGACGATGTCAACTGCTAAAAGTGAACTCAATGCTCACCTGATGTGCACTACCACACTAGGATACCACGACGGTGTCAGTTGCTAACAGTGAGCTCAATGCTCAACTGTATTGTCTACCACACTAGGATACCACGACGGTGTGAACTGCTAACAGTGAGCTAAATGCTTAACTGTTTTGTCTACCACACTAGGATACCACGACGGTGTCAACTGTTAACAGTGACATCAATGCTCAACTGTATTGTCTACCACACTAGGGTACCACGACGGTGTCAACTGCTAACAGTGAGCTCAATGCTCAACTGTATTGAGCTACCATACTAGGATACCACAACGATGTCAACTGCTACCAGTGAGCTCAATGCTCAACTGTATTGCGCTACCACACTAGGATACCACGACGGTGTCAACTGCTAACAGTGATCCCAATGCTCAACTGTATTGGGCTACCACACTAGGATACCACGACGGTGTCAACTACTAACATTGAGCTCAATGCTCAACTGTATTTAGCGACCACACTTTTGATACCACGACGCTGTCTACTGCTAACAGTTAGCTCAATGCTCAACTGTATCAACTATTTTCGGCGACCACACTGTGATACCACGACGGTGTCAACTGCTAACAGTAAGCTCAATGCTCCACTGTATTGTGCTACCACACTAGGATACCACGACGGTGTCAACTAATAACAGTGAGCTCAATGCTCAACTGTATTTGGCGACCACACTTTTGATACCACGACGGTGTCAATTGCTAACAGTCAGCTCAATGCTCAACTGTATTGCGCTACCACACTTGGATACCACGAGGGTGTCAACTGCTAACAGTGAGCTCAATGTAAAATTGTATTGGGCTACCACACTAGGATACTACGACGGTGTCAACTACTAACATTGAGCTCAATGCTCAACTGTATTTTGCGACCACACTTGTGATACCACGACGTTGTCAACTGCTAACTGAGCTCAATGCTCAACTGTATTGAGCTACCACACTAGGATATCACGACGGTGTCAACTGCTAACAGTGAGCTCAATACTCAAGTGTATTGGGCTACCACACTAGGATACTACGACGGTGTCAACTACTAACATTGAGCTCAATGCTCAACTGTATTTTGCGACCACACTTGTGATACCACGACGTTGTCAACTGCTAACTGAGCTCAATGCTCAACTGTATTGAGCTACCACACTAGGATATCACGACGGTGTCAACTGCTAACAGTGAGCTCAATACTCAAGTGTATTGGGCTACCACACTAGGATATAACGACGGTGTCAACTGCTAACAGTGAGCTCAATGCTCCACTGTATTGTGCTACCACACTAGGATACCACGACGGTGTCAACTAATAACAGTGAGCTCAATGCTCAACTGTATTTGGCGACCACACTTTTGATACCACGACGGTGTCAATTGCTAACAGTGAGCTCAATGCTCATCTGTATTGACCTACCACACTGGGATACCACGACTGTGTCAACAGCTAACAGTGAGTTCTATGCTCAACTGTATTGGCTACCACACTAGCATACCACGACGGTGTCAACTGCTAACAGTGAGCTCAATGCTCAACTGTATTGGGCGACCACACTGGGATACCACGACGCTGTCAACTGCTAACAGTGAGCTCAATGCTCAACTATATTGCACTACTACACTAGGATACCACGACGGTGTCAACTGCTAACAGTGAGCTCAATGCTCAACTGTATTGTCTACCACACTAGGATACCACGACGGTGTCAACTGCTAACAGTGAGCTCAATGCTTAACTGTATTGCGCTACCACACTAGGATACCACGACGGTGTCAACTGCTAACAGTGATCCCAATGCTCAACTGTATTGGGCTACCACACTAGGATACCACGACGGTGTCAACTACTAACATTCAGCTCAATGCTCAACTGTATTTGGTGACCACACTTTTGATACCTCGACACTGTCAACTGCTAACAGTTAGCTCAATACTCAACTGTATCAACTGTTTTCGGCGACCACACTGTGATACCACGACGGTGTCAACTGCTAACAGTAAGCTTAATGCTCCACTGTATTGTGCTACCACACTAGTATACCTCGACGGTGTCAATTAATAACAGTGAGCTCAATGCTCAACTGTATTTGGCGACCACATTTTTGATACCATGACGGTGTCCACTGCTAACAGTGAGCTCAATGCTCAACTGTATCAAATATATTGGGCGACCACACTGGGATACCACGACGGTGTCAACTGCTTACAGTAAGCTTAATTCTCCACTGTATTGGGCTACCACACTAGGATACCATGACGGTGTTAACTGTTAACAGTTAGCTCAATGCTCAACTGTATTGGGCTAACACACTAGGATACCACGACGGTGTCAACTACTAACAGTGAGCTCAATGCTCAACTGTATTGCGCTACCACACTTGGATACCACGAGGGTGTCAACTGCTAACAGTGAGCTCAATGTAAAATTGTATTGGGCTACCACACTAGGATACTACGACGGTGTCAACTACTAACATTGAGCTCAATGCTCAACTGTATTTTGCGACCACACTTGTGATACCACGACGTTGTCAACTGCTAACTGAGCTCAATGCTCAACTGTATTGAGCTACCACACTAGGATATCACGACGGTGTCAACTGCTAACAGTGAGCTCAATCCTCAAGTGTATTGGGCTACCACACTAGGATATAACGACGGTGTCAACTGCTAACAGTGAGCTCAATGCTCCACTGTATTGTGCTACCACACTAGGATACCACGACGGTGTCAACTAATAACAGTGAGCTCAATGCTCAACTGTATTTGGCGACCACACTTTTGATACCACGACGGTGTCAATTGCTAACAGTGAGCTCAATGCTCATCTGTATTGAGCTACCACACTGGGATACCACGACTGTGTCAACAGCTAACAGTGAGTTCTATGCTCAACTGTATTGGCTACCACACTAGCATACCACGACGGTGTCAACTGCTAACAGTGAGCTCAATGCTCAACTGTATTGGGCGACCACACTGGGATACCACGACGGTGTCAACTGCTAACAGTGAGCTCAATGCTCAACTATATTGCACTACTACACTAGGATACCACGACGGTGTCAACTGATAACAGTGAGCTCAATGCTCAACTGTATTGTCTACCACACTAGGATACCACGACGGTGTGAACTGCTAACAGTGAGCTCAATGCTTAACTGTATTGCGCTACCACACTAGGATACCACGACGGTGTCAACTGCTAACAGTGATCCCAATGCTCAACTGTATTGGGCTACCACACTAGGATACCACGACGGTGTCAACTACTAACATTCAGCTCAATGCTCAACTGTATTTGGTGACCACACTTTTGATACCTCGACACTGTCAACTGCTAACAGTTAGCTCAATACTCAACTGTATCAACTGTTTTCGGCGACCACACTGTGCTACCACGACGGTGTCAACTGCTAACAGTAAGCGTAATGCTCCACTGTATTGTGCTACCACACTAGTATACCTCGACGGTGTCAATTAATAACAGTGAGCTCAATGCTCAACTGTATTTGGCGACCACACTTTTGATACCATGACGGTGTCCACTGCTAACAGTGAGCTCAATGCTCAACTGTATCAAATATATTGGGCGACCACACTGGGATACCACGACGGTGTCAACTGCTTACAGTAAGCTTAATTCTCCACTGTATTGGGCTACCACACTAGGATACCATGACGGTGTTAACTGTTAACAGTTAGCTCAATGCTCAACTGTATTGGGCTAACACACTAGGATACCACGACGGTGTCAACTACTAACAGTGAGCTCAATGCTCAACTGTATTATGCTACCTCACTTGGATACCATGACGGTGTCAACTGCTAACAGTGAGCTCAATGCTCATCTGTATTGCGCTACCACACTTGGATACCACAAGGGTGTCAACTGCTAACAATGAGCTCAATGCTTAATTGTATTGGGCTACCACACTAGGATACCACGACTGTGTCAACTACTAACATTGAGCTCAATGCTCAACTGTATTTGGCGACCACACTTCTGATACCACGACGGTGTCAACTGCTAACTGAGCTCAATGCTCAACTGTATTGGGCTACCACACTAGGATACCACGACCGTGTCAACTGCTAACAGTGAGCTCAATGCTCAACTGTATTGTCTACCACACTAGGATACCACGACGGTGTCAACTGCTAACTGAGCTCAATGCTCAACTGTATTGCGCTACCACACTAGGATACCACGACGGTGTCAACTGCTAACAGTGAGCCCAATGCTCAACTGTATTGGGCTACCACACTATGATTCCACGACGGTGTCAACTACCAACAGTGAGCTCAAAGCTCAACTGTATTTGGCGACAACACTTTTGATACCACGACGGTGTCAACTGCTTACAGTGAGCTCAATGCTCAACTGTATTGGGCTATCACACTAGGATACCACGGCGGTGTCAACTGCTAACATTGAGCTCAGTGCGTAATTGTATTGGGCTACCACACTAGGATACCACGACAGTGCAAACTACTAACAGTGAGCTCAATGCTCAACTGTATTGCGCTACCACACTTGGATACCACGACGGAGTCAACTGCTAACAGTGAGCTCAATGCTCAACTGTATTGCGCTAACACACTGGGATACCAAGAGGGTGTCAACTGCTAACAGTGAGCTCAATGCTCAATTGTATTGTGCTACCACACTAGGATACCACGACGATGTCAACTGCTAACATTGAGCTCAATGCTCAACTGCATTTAGCGGCCACACTTCTGATACCACGACGGTGTCAACTGCTAACTGAGCTCAGTGCTCAACTGTATTGATCTACCACACTAGGATATCACGACGGTGTCAACTGCTAACAGTGAGCTCAATGCTCAACTGTATTGCGCTACCACACTTGGATACCACGAGGGTGTCAACTGCTAACAGTGAGCTCAATGCTCAATTGTATTGTGCTACCACACTAGGATACCACGACGATGTCAACTGCTAACATTGAGCTCAATGCTCAACTGCATTTGGCGACCACACTTCTGATACCACGACGGTGTCAACTGCTAACAGTGAGCTCAATGCTCAACTGTATTGGGCTACCACACTAGGATACCACGACGGTGTCAACTGCTAACTGAGCTCAATGCTCAACTGTATTGCGCTACCACACTAGGATACCACGACGGTGTCAACTGCTAACAGTGAGCCTAATGCTCAAATGTATTGGGCTACCACACTAGGATACCACGACGGTTTCAACTACTAACATTGAGCACAATGCTCAACTGTATTTGGCGACCATACTTTTGATACCACGACGCTGTCAACTGCTAACAGTTAGCTCAATCAACTGTATCAACTATTTTAGGCAACCACGCTGTGATATCACGACGGTGTCAACTGCTAACAGTAAGCTTAATGCTCCACTGTATTGTGCTACCACACTAGGATACCACGACGGTGTCAACTGCTAACGGTGAGCTCAATGCACAACTGTATTTGGCGACCACACTTTTGATACCACGACGCTGTCTACTGCTAAAAGTTAGCTCAATGCTCAACTGTATCAACTATTTTCGGCGACCACACTGTGATACCACGACGTTGTCAACGGCTAACAGTGAGCTCAATGCTCAACCGTATCAACTATATTGGTCGACCACACTGGGATACCACGACGGTGTCAACTGCTAACAGTAAGCTTAATGCTCAACTGTATTGGGCTACCACACTAGGAAACCACGACGGTGTCAACTACTAACAGTGAGCTCAATACTCAACTGTATTGGCTACCACACTAGCATACCACGACGGTGTCAACTGCTAACTGAGCTCAATGCTCAACTGTATTTCGCTACCACACTAGGATACCACGACGGTGTCAACTGCTAACAGTGAGCCCAATGCTCAACTGTATTTGGCTACCACACTATGATTCCACGACGGTGTCAACTACTAACATTGAGCTCAATGCTCAACTGTATTTGGCTACCACACTTTTGATACCACGACGCTGTCAACTGCTAACAGTAAGCTTATTGCTCCACTGTATTGTGCTACCACACTAGGATACCTCGACGGTGTCAACTGCTAACGGTGAGCTCAATGCTCAATTGTATTTGGCGACCACACTTTTGATACCATGACGGTGTCCACTGCTAACAGTTAGCTCAATGTTCAACTGTATCAACTATTTTGGGAGACCACACTGTGATACCACGATGGTGTCAACTGCTAACAGTAAGCTTATTGCTCCACTGTATTGTGCTACCACACTAGGATACCTCGACGGTGTCAACTGCTAACGGTGAGCTCAATGCTCAACTGTATTTGGCGACCACACTTTTGATACCAAGACGTTGTCAACGGCTAACAGTGAGCTCAATGCTCAACCGTATCAACTATATTGGTCGACCACAATGGGATACCACGACGGTGTAAACTGCTAACAGTAAGCTTAATGCTCCACTGTATTGGTCTACCACACTAGGATACCACGCCAATGTCAACCGATAACAGTGAGCTTAATTCTCAACTGTATTGGGCTACCACCCTAGCAAACCACGATGGTGTCAACTACCAACAGTGAGCTCAATGCTCAACTGTATTTGGCGACAACACTTTTGATACCACGACGGTGTCAACTGCTTACAGTGAGCTCAATGCTCAACTGTATTGGGCTATCACACTAGGATACCACGGCGGTGTCAACTGCTAACATTGAGCTCAGTGCGTAATTGTATTGGGCTACCACACTAGGATACCACGACAGTGCAAACTACTAACAGTGAGCTCAATGCTCAATTGTATTGCGCTACCACACTTGGATACCACGACGGAGTCAACTGCTAACAGTGAGTTCAATGCTCAACTGTATTGCGCTACCACACTTTGATACCAAGAGGGTGTCAACTGCTAACAGTGAGCTCAATGCTCAATTGTATTGTGCTACCACACTAGGATACCACGACGATGTCAACTGCTAACATTGAGCTCAATGCTCAACTGCATTTGTCGACCACACTTCTGATACCACGACGGTGTCAACTGCTAACTGAGCTCAGTGCTCAACTGTATTGAGCTACCACACTAGGATATCACGACGGTGTCAACTGCTAACAGTGAGCTCAATGCTCAACTGTATTGCGCTACCACACTTGATACCACGAGGGTGTCAACTGCTAACAGTGAGCTCAATGCTCAATTGTATTGTGCTACCACACAAGGATACCACGACGATGTCAACTGCTAACATTGAGCTCAATGCTCAACTGCATTTGGCGACCACACTTCTGATACCACGACGGTGTCAACTGCTAACAGTGAGCTCAATGCTCAACTGTATTGGGCTACCACACTAGGATACCACGACGGTGTCAACTGCTAACTGAGCTCAATGCTCAACTGTATTGCGCTACCACACTAGGATACCTCGACGGTGTCAACTGCTAACAGTGAGCATAATGCTCAACTGTATTGGGCTACCACACTAGGATACCACGACGGTTTCAACTACTAACATTGAGCACAATGCTCAACTGTATTTGGCGACCACACTTTTGATACCACGACGCTGTCAACTGCTAACAGTTAGCTCAATCAACTGTATCAACTATTTTAGGCAACCACGCTGTGATACCACGACGGTGTCAACTGCTAACAGTAAGCTTAATGCTCCACTGTATTGTGCTACCACACTAGTATACCACGACGGTGTCAACTGCTAACGGTGAGCTCAATGCACAACTGTATTTGGCGACCACACTTTTGATACCACGACGCTGTCTACTGCTAACAGTTAGCTCAATGCTCAACTGTATCAACTATTTTCGGCGACCACACTGTGATACCACGACGTTGTCAACGGCTAACAGTGAGCTCAATGCTCAACCGTATCAACTATATTGGTCGACCACACTGGGATACCACGACGGTGTCAACTGCTAACAGTAAGCTTAATGCTCAACTGTATTGGGCTACCACACTAGGAAACCACGACGGTGTCAACTACTAACAGTGAGCTCAATACTCAACTGTATTGGCTACCACACTAGCATACCACGACGGTGTCAACTGCTGACAGTGAGCTCATTGCTCAACTGTATTGCGCTACCACACTAGGATACCACGATGGTGTCAACTGCTAACAGTGAGCTCAATGCTCAACTGTTTTGGGCTAACAGACTACGATACCACGACGGTGTCAACTACTAACAGTGAGCTCAATGCTCAACTGTATTTGGCGACCACACGGTTGATACCACGACGGTGTCAACTATCAACAGTGAGCTCAATGCTCAACTGCATTGTGCTACCACACTAGGATACCACGACGGTGTCAACTGCTAACAGTGAGATGAATGCTCCACTGTATTGGGCTACCACACTAGGATACCACGACGGTGTCAACTGCTAACAGTGAGATGAATGCTCAACTGTATTGGGCTACCACACTAGAATACCACGACGGTGTCAACTACTAACTGTGAGCTCAATGCTCAACTGTATTTGGCGACCATACTTTTGATACCACGACGGTGTTAACCGCTAACAGTGAGCTCAATGTTCAACTGTATCAACTATATTGGGCTACCACACTGGGATACCACGACGGTGTCAACTGCTAACAGTAAGCTTAATGCTCCACTGTATTGGGCTACCACATTAGGATACCACGACGGTGTCATCTGCTAACAGAGACCGCAATGCTCAACTGTATTGGCTACCACACTAGGATACCACGACGGTGTCAACTGCCAACAGTGAGCTCAATGCTCAGCTGTATTGCGCTACCACACTAGGATACCGCTACGGTGTCAACTGCTAGCAGTGAGCTCAATGCTAAACTGTATTGGCTACCAAACTAGGATACCACGACGGTGTCAACTGCTGACAGTGAGCACAATGCTCAACTGTATTTGGCTACCATACTAGGATACCACGACGGTGTCAACTTTTAACAGTGAGCTCAATGCTCAACTGTATTGCGCTACCATACTAGGATACCACGACGGTGTCAACTTTTAACAGTGAGCTCAATGCTGAACTGTATTGGCTACCACACTTTTGATATCACGACGGTGTCAACTGCTAACAGTGAGCTCAATGCTCAACTGTATTGCGCTACCACACTTGATACCACGAGGGTGTCAACTGCTAACAGTGAGCTCAATGCTCAATTGTATTGTGCTACCACACAAGGATACCACGACGATGTCAACTGCTAACATTGAGCTCAATGCTCAACTGCATTTGGCGACCACACTTCTGATACCACGACGGTGTCAACTGCTAACAGTGAGCTCAATGCTCAACTGTATTGGGCTACCACACTAGGATACCACGACGGTGTCAACTGCTAACTGAGCTCAATGCTCAACTGTATTGCGCTACCACACTAGGATACCACGACGGTGTCAACTGCTAACAGTGAGCATAATGCTCAACTGTATTGGGCTACCACACTAGGATACCACGACGGTTTCAACTACTAACATTGAGCACAATGCTCAACTGTATTTGGCGACCACACTTTTGATACCACGACGCTGTCAACTGCTAACAGTTAGCTCAATCAACTGTATCAACTATTTTAGGCAACCACGCTGTGATACCACGACGGTGTCAACTGCTAACAGTAAGCTTAATGCTCCACTGTATTGTGCTACCACACTAGTATACCACGACGGTGTCAACTGCTAACGGTGAGCTCAATGCACAACTGTATTTGGCGACCACACTTTTGATACCACGACGCTGTCTACTGCTAACAGTTAGCTCAATGCTCAACTGTATCAACTATTTTCGGCGACCACACTGTGATACCACGACGTTGTCAACGGCTAACAGTGAGCTCAATGCTCAACCGTATCAACTATATTGGTCGACCACACTGGGATACCACGACGGTGTCAACTGCTAACAGTAAGCTTAATGCTCAACTGTATTGGGCTACCACACTAGGAAACCACGACGGTGTCAACTACTAACAGTGAGCTCAATACTCAACTGTATTGGCTACCACACTAGCATACCACGACGGTGTCAACTGCTGACAGTGAGCTCATTGCTCAACTGTATTGCGCTACCACACTAGGATACCACGATGGTGTCAACTGCTAACAGTGAGCTCAATGCTCAACTGTTTTGGGCTAACAGACTACGATACCACGACGGTGTCAACTACTAACAGTGAGCTCAATGCTCAACTGTATTTGGCGACCACACGGTTGATACCACGACGGTGTCAACTATCAACAGTGAGCTCAATGCTCAACTGCATTGGGCTACCACACTAGAATACCACGACGGTGTCAACTGCTAACAGTGAGATGAATGCTCCACTGTATTGGGCTACCACACTAGGATACCACGACGGTGTCAACTGCTAACAGTGAGATGAATGCTCAACTGTATTGGGCTACCACACTAGAATACCACGACGGTGTCAACTACTAACTGTGAGCTCAATGCTCAACTGTATTTGGCGACCATACTTTTGATACCACGACGGTGTTAACCGCTAACAGTGAGCTCAATGTTCAACTGTATCAACTATATTGGGCTACCACACTGGGATACCACGACGGTGTCAACTGCTAACAGTAAGCTTAATGCTCCACTGTATTGGGCTACCACATTAGGATACCACGACGGTGTCATCTGCTAACAGAGACCGCAATGCTCAACTGTATTGGCTACCACACTAGGATACCACGACGGTGTCAACTGCCAACAGTGAGCTCAATGCTCAGCTGTATTGCGCTACCACACTAGGATACCGCTACGGTGTCAACTGCTAGCAGTGAGCTCAATGCTAAACTGTATTGGCTACCAAACTAGGATACCACGACGGTGTCAACTGCTGACAGTGAGCACAATGCTCAACTGTATTTGGCTACCATACTAGGATACCACGACGGTGTCAACTTTTAACAGTGAGCTCAATGCTCAACTGTATTGCGCTACCATACTAGGATACCACGACGGTGTCAACTTTTAACAGTGAGCTCAATGCTGAACTGTATTGGCTACCACACTTTTGATACCACGACGGTGTCAACTGTTGACAGTGAGCTGAATGCTCAAATGTATTGAGCTACAACACTGGGATACCACGACGGTGTCAACTGTTAACAATGAGCTCAATGATCAACTGTATTGCGCTACCACACTTGGATACCACGACGGAGTCAACTGCTAACAGTGAGCTCAATGCTCAACTGTATTGCGCTACCACACTTCGATACCACGAGGGTGTCAACTGCTAACAGTGAGCTCAATGCTCAATTGTATTGCGCTACCATACTAGGATACCACGACGGTGTCACCTTTTAACAGTGAGCTCAATGCTCAACTGTATTGGCTACCACACTAGGATACCTCGACGGTGTCAACTGCTAACAGTGAGCTCAATGCTCAACTGTATTGAGCTACCACACTAGGATACCACGACGGTGTCAACTGCTAACAGTGAGCTCAATGCTCAACTGTATTGCGCTACCACACTAGGATACCACGACGGTGTCAACTTTAAACAGTGAGCTCAATCCCCAACTGTATTGCGCTAGCACAATGGGATACCACGCCGTAGACACTTTATGATACCCCACCAAGTCACTTCAGTATAAACTCAACTCGTCAACCCTTTTGTGTTTGTGGTGTCTTAATTGGCATTTTATTCATCTTTAAATATGTTCTGTGTTTCTGTGTTTGTGGTTGACTGTCGTCTTTAATTCTGCTTTTCCTATCCGATTTTTATATCTATATCTTCTTAGTATCACTCTTTGCGTCAGGCAATGAGCTGCTAGTATCTCTGGTGTCAGCCGACCGAACATTGACTGAATTACACGAAAAGACATATGAATTATTTAAATATTCCCTAGATTGAAGGACTCTAACCAGAGCATACACAAGCTTATTCTAAATGTTGATGGAATCTACTGATTTTTTCAGACACGTTTCCATAACCCCAAGACTGTAAAAGGCATAGCGATACAGGCACGACCAGACTATCAACGTCAATATGTTACAGAGTTTAGGGTCAGCTACAGCTCAGATTGCATTAATTTCCAAGACGTCACCATGTGCAATGGTACAACAATGGTAACGCATTTATATTAGACAAATGTATTGTAATATTAATTTGGACTTGACGGCGATAACGCTGCCGTCACCAGCGACAATATATTGTATTCTAGCGTAGAAAAACTAAACAAAAACTCCTTCAATGCCCTAAATAACCTTGAAGTTTTATATGCGCCTTACAACAACATGCATTCTTACAGGAATATTTTGATTGTGTCCACAACTTTCAATGATCTGGGTGATAATAAAATGAACGGCAGAAATTATTTGAATGTTGACTGTATTTATTATACTATCAGCATAACAGAAAATACGACAAAGTAGTAAATAGGAAAGAGTATGATAATGGACCTTTGGAAACGGCCGAGCACGACACATAGGAAATATTGCAGTCTCGGTTTGATTGAGACTATTCATGAGCGGTAGTGAAATATGCTAGCTACAGTCAAGCCCTCTAGCCCCGGGTTGAGCAGAACTCAATATTCATAAAAATCAACAGTACATAATTTTAACCATCCCGAAGATAGCAAACATATGGCGGTGGATATAGCAATATTTGTATCTTTATTGTATGCCCCCAAGAGCGAAATAAACGAAAAGGAATTTAGTTGGGAGCAGCGGTTATGAAGCCTGCGTATTACAAGTAACAGCCAAAAGACTAAATTAAAAAGCAGACAACATATCCTATGAGTGGTTAAACAATACCCAGAGCCTTTTATCGGCCGGAGTAGTGGAACCACTGAATCGAAAATTAAGTAAGAAAACAAAAGAAATTGAAAATGTACCAGCGATCACTAAATATACGTATCGGGCTCAGCGATCTCCAAAGATCGAATGAATAAAGTCGGGAAACTGTTCTGGAATAGAATAAATATGTTTTTGTAGAATGCTTTAAAATGTTCGTCTTTAATGACCACGTGCAAGTCTAAAGTTAAATGTTGCAATATAAAAACAGTAGAACAATGAAACTTTAGAATTATAAAATGTTGGATATCCAACGAATAAGAATCCTGTTGTAGAATTGTCACTCGTCTACATCGATTACTATTCATGGTGTACTGAGTAAGTTAAAAGTCCACTGAGACGTTGTATTATTTATATTTGTATTGACCTTAATTCACATATATCGAATGTTATTTTAGTTATACGATGGTTAGTGTTAGTTTCAATCGTTAAGACGCGACATTCATCGTCTTTTAAAGTTATTTTTTAAAAGAATACGTGCGATGTTTTTACCTAATTTCCAAGACTAAAGATGTTCCCATTTTATGTAAATATTAAAGGCAGGATATTCATAACATAATTATTTCAAACTAATGTAAAATCGACTGCATACATGTAAAACATAGTTAAATCATTACAGGAAAATGAATCTGGCCATCGACGGGAAAAAAACGATTAATATACTATTGTGCCATGCAACAACAAATAGTTTTACTTAACTGATGTTTGGTATATTGTGTATCTTTCAGGACTTTGCCGGCAACACCGACTTAACCACAGTTGTAACACAGGCACTTCCGGCACCTGTAACTGCTCTATGTATAAGACTAAACCCAAGGAAGTGGAACGTTTGGATTGCACTGCGATTTGACATCATTGGCTGCTAAATGTAATATCATAATGTTATATGAAGCATTGATGTACCGAGCGATTTTAATAACTTCGGTATGGAATAGGCACGAATATAATTTTATATAGTATAGTCGTATGATGACGTCGTAAGCTGCTTCGGTTTTCGCCGTACCACACAGAACAATCGTAACTGGCTCTTTGCTATTCGTAATCCGGTTCATTTAACGGTTACGGAAATCAACGAGGCAATTCCGACTGCAAACCAAGATGAACGTAAAACGCCGAGCGATGATTCGGCTTCATTTTCATATGTATTGCACCAGTGTTTTAAAATATTAATGTCATTGACTTATAACCCACCCATGCCGTAAGTTGCGAGATAAAATAAAGAATTCAAGATTACACTAGTGTTATAACAAGATGTATGGCGTTCTTCTAGTAGACCCATTCGTCCAGAAGATGTTGTCCTAGCCCGGTGCAGGATAGGGTATACACGTTATACTCATTCATATTTGTGACAAGATGAGCAATTAGCAGAATGTATACCCTGCTTTGCACCGTTAACGGTCAAACACATCTTGCTGGAATGTGTAGACTTTGATCCTATGCGCCAAAGGTACTACAATGTTAATACTATGAAACAGTTATTTGAATCTTTAGATATTAGTCTTGTTATAGATGTCCTGAAAGAAATCAGATTATATAAATCATTATAATATGTTCTTATATATATTTACTTATTTAAATACCCGTTGACAGGCATTTGTTGATTTACATATACAGTTTATATTATTACCATATCATCCCTTATTCATGTTATTTGTAAATAGTTATATATTTTTAATTACTGCTTCATTTCTTCATCTTTCATCATTTCTTTCGCACAATATGACCTATTTATGTGTCGACGTGCCGTAAAACACCATTCATTCATTATAACAAGATTTTAATGACGTCATTTTAGGAAAGCTATATGACGTTATTAATTATAAATAGAACCTCACGTTCGTGCTAGATCTAATTCGTCATTGACTTAAATAAACTCATTGCAAAATACGATAGGGTACGACGCCTTTGGGATCATCAAATCCAATCTTTGTGGCTTTAAAGTAGAATATCGCTTTAGCCGGAGCTAGGGGCGTGAGAGGTGTTGCACTACACATTACCTCTCATGAACAGACTCAGTGAAACCGAGTCGATACTTTTATCTCTTGATTTTATTTGTTGTTTCCAAGGGATCCCCTTTTCAGTATGTATATCATAGTTGCCAACTCTTGTAATAAATAAGTACTCGTTTAAGTTTTATTTGTCGATCATGTTTTGTATTGTCATAATGCAAAGAATGTTGTCGGGGGTCTCTGAGTCCATGTCTACGTCTCGCGACGTGAACATTTGATGGTCATATCACTAGAGCAGTGGCAGGAAAACTATAACTTGGCTCCAGCGTAAATGGAGTGTCTACAATAGAATTTGCAGGAACTCTGCAGTTCAGGGTGAGAAGGTTCTAGGCCCGTTCTCCATATTTTTATCTCGATGCACATAGAGAATGAGCCTGGCATGTTCATTCCTGTTAGGCGCCATATAATCTTTCATGTGTTGGTGCGCCTTAAAACCCCAATTCAATTCATTTTCAGATGTATTGCACCAGTTTTTTAAAATATTAATGTCATTGACTTATAACGCCACCCATGCCGTAAGTTCTGAGATAAAATAAAGTATTCAAGATTACGCTAGTGTTATAACAATGATGTCCATTACCTTATTTTAGGAACGCTATATGACATTAATTGACTTCATATGACGTTATTAATTATGTAATAAATAGAACCTCACGTTCGTGCTAGATCTAATTCGTTATTGACTTAAATAAACTCATTCGAAAATACGATATGGTACGACGCCTTTGGGATCATCAAGTCAAATCTTTGTGGCTTTAAAGTAGAATATCGCTTAAGCCGGTGCTAGGAGGAGTGAGAGGTGTTGCACTACACATTACCTCTCATGAACAGACTCAATAAAAAGGAGTCTGCTACTTTTATCTCTTGTTTTTGTTTGTTGTTTCCAAGGGATCCCCTTTTCAGTATGTATATCATAGTTGCCAACTCTTGTAATAAATAAGTACTCGTTTAAGTTTTATTTGTCGATCATGTTTTGTATTGTCATAATGCAAAGAATGTTGTCGGGGGTCTCTGAGTCCATGTCTACGTCTCGCGACGTGAACATTTGATGGTGTCCCCATCAAGGTGGGGATCACGTGGTTTCAAAATGGCGGAACATACGGGAAAACAACCCGCTTCGAAGTACGATTTTCTGTATAGTTTCTTTATTACTTTACACATTCTCATGTAATATATCACAGACATGTTAGATTGTTAGTCTTTTCTGTTGTGTGTACCTTCATGCTCTTCATGTTTTGTTTTGATTTCACATGTAAATACTAATATTCCAGATGCATGTCTCATTTGTTTATTAAAGTCGGCATGACGCGTGTGTGACGCTTGAAGTTACTTCTTCACCTAATAAAGAGCTGTCTGAGTGTCTGTGAATGTTCGACTTATGCTGCCGAAATGTCTCTACCGTTTTGAAAAGAATGCCTCGTTCAGGAAAACTCTTCTTAATACTTTAAATAGAATAGAAACATACAAGTAACTCCGAAAACACAACTAAACTGTTATATAATACAACATTGTATGTGTACGAAGACTTCTTCTTGCACCAAAAGATTCTTCCAACAAAGTACATTTCAAATCAAATGTATTTATATATTTTCAAATAGTCAAGAAAATTTTGAATATACTAGTAGTTTGAAAATGTGCATACGTTACTTTATTTTCTTTATATTTTATTCAAATAACTTATCATAGCGGAGACATTTTCCTGTCGGGTTTGCAAAAACCACAAAACTGATAAGATGCACAGCTTAATTGTCGCACGTCTAATATCGTGCAGTTACTTATCGCACTGCTGCCTAGACACCCACTCTCCGATTGGTTATGATAATTTCGTTTTTTTCATAGTACGGGAGAAGCAAAACATACAAACATATACATAATACTATATAGAAACTTCACTGGCACCTACAAATGACCAAAATGCATAAGTACATCGCATACACACAATAAACCGCCTAGCATTACAAAACTCGTGAGCGAATCTAACAAGTATAAAAATACAAGTGGACGGGATTTATTTTCACGCCGCCAGTGTTCGAGATAATTTTCGAAATTCCATAATTATTTTCACTGTAGCACATGCAACTTTTAAATTGTGGTAGTTATGACTTTTTTGTTTATAAAGCAAAGTTGCGGGACTAGAACTGATGCAAATGAATACATTTTATGACTAATATCATGAAAGCCTCTTCATTCCAGTGTACGAGGCCGACTCAAAATCGGAAATGGGGGCGGATTAAACAAAAAATATATAGGACATTCATCTACAACCAAAGTTATGGAATAAAGTGCAGAAAATTCCGAATACTTTGCGCTATATTACATGAGAATGCGTCAAGTAATAAAGAAACTATGAAGAAAATCTTACTTCGAAGCGGATTGTTTTTCGTATGTTCCGCCATTTTGAAACCACGTGATCCCCCCCCCCCCCCACCTTGTCCATGGGTGCCTCATACATTCGATACAAAAAAACAAAATAGTTGAGATTACCTATTGGTTCATTATCTATTGATTCGTTATGGAAACAGGCAAATCTTTCTTTCTCAACGTTGTTCTGCCGTTTCCATTGTGGGTAGAAGTCTGACATAAGAGTAAGTTATGCTGTTTGCATTTTTAAGGATAATAAAACATCAACTTTGTGATAAATGACGTCTTTTATTATTAAACATTCCGCCAAATTGGGAGGACTTGTCCTTTTGTGTTTGTGATGTCGTTTGCTTTTATTACTTTAGCCTCTTGTCTGTCTGTTTGCATGTTTGTTTCTGTGTTTTGTGGTTGACTGTCCTCCTTGAATGCTACTTTCCCTGTCCGATCATTTTATATTTCTTTGTGTACGAAGTAAAAACATAACTTTGCTTAAAACGTTTGCATATTGTAAAATTAAAACATGTAATAGGTAATTTTAAACAGGTTATGGAATTTGTTCAGTAAAACAATGTTTTAAACTTGTTTTATTTTCGAAATATCCGTTATAAAGCCCTGCTAATATAAGCTTTCCCATCGCTTAATGGAATTAAGGAGGGACTACGGCCTTTGTTAGGAATGAAATAGAGGCACGTTACGGGGAAATTGGCCGAATAAAAAAGAAAATGTAGCAATTGTTTTTATACCCCGCTTTCACAAAGTGAAGTGGAGGCTATATAGGAATCAGTTTGTCCGTAACGTCCCGTCGCGTCCCGTCACGTAACACATTTTCGTCCCGTCGCGTCTCGTCCCGTAACACATTTTTAATACGTGCATATCTCAAACACTTTCGAATGGGTTGTTATCAAACTCCATATACTCATAACAATTGATGACCTTATGTCCCCCCACATCACCCATCATTGATTGCCTTATTTGTTACAGAATTATGGCCCTTTATTTCACTTAGAATGTTCCACTCTAACACTTTTTTTCTCAAACATTTTCGAATTGATTGTTCCCAAACGACATGTACACATAACAACAGATGACCGTATATGTCCCTGTACCTCATCCATCATTAAATGATTTCCTAATTTATTACAGAATTATGGACCTTTATTTGACTAAGAATTTTTCACTCTATAATGAACTTCAACCGAGACTGCAATGTTTCGTATTTATCGTGTTCGGCCGTTTCCAAAGGTTCACTTTCATACTTCATGTAGCTTTCACTTTAAAACTGTTCATGCATTGTTAATACACTTAACATACATTGTTATTACATTTAACATACAGTTCACACGTGATGATATGATGTGTCTCTGCATCAACGCTTTTTGGATTCTGCATTTTTGTTTTACGAATTATAGACCTTTGTTTCACTTAGATGTTTTTTTTTTCACATTATAAAAACAACAGATATTTTAGACATTTATTACTCTTGATTTTGCCCATCCTCATCGGCCATAACAAACAAGCGGAGGTATTCATCGCCTTCAGTGATAGTTCTAGTTTATTTTTAAACATGTAGTAACAACTTTGAAGTATGACAAAATCGTTATTTGAATTTTTGACAACGGACAGGGGCTGCTCGGCTGAATATAATTTTCAGGCAGGGAATGTAAACCCATGTCCCCTGTCAAGAATTCAAATAAGTTATATTATAAACTAGTTTTAATCTAACATATTTTGCGAAAAATCGTTCATTTCGTTCCAAGGCGGTACCCCTGTTGTCAACCCTTATATGTTAGTAATGTGCCTTTTGTATCACCTTTGAATTGTACATACTACTTGTTGGAGTGACTTTATTCAGTGAATGCTACTCTTCCTGTTGGACTTATAACATTTTCTTAACGTCGTTTTTAACTTGCTATTGTTACTTAACGTCATCTTTGTTGCATGCATTCCAGTTATATGTTAATTTGCATATATTTTAACTTTATTTTGTATTTAGGTAGAATATATTATTTAGGTAAAATACGCTTCAAAATAGTGTTCGAAAATCAACTGGTAAAAACAAAGCGGTATGAACAAAGTTATGACCACTCAAAAAATAAAATTTGCCGCCATTTGTTACCATATATTTCGAATTGGAGTTCAGGATAAAGTTAATAATTTCTCCGTAAACAATTGATACATATGCAAAAAAATGATTAATTGTATAGTAAATCATTCTGAAAGAATATTCCCACAAAATATGCAAACATATTTCATAATGAAATTAACATGAGTATTTATGACATCGAAAAATTCAAAATGGCTGCCAATATAATCTTCCAGCCCATTTCTTTTTAAATTCCAAATGGCCATATTTGTTTTATCATGTGTTATGTTTATAATAATGCTTCACTTATAAATACAAATAAAACATATTTTGAACAGATACAACTTCATGTCTGGTGTTCCTATCCCTTTTAATAAATATGTGGAGTCTAGAGACAAGGTACAAACTGTCACAACTCTATAGGCACTTATGGTAAAATATACACAATATCCGCTCTTTACCAGCTGTAGGAATTATTGTGAATTACTAATTTGTAGCGACTATTTCCTGAAAACTATAAGTGATATTGATATGAGACTTCTTCTAAAATGATCAGCACGACATGATGTAGGTCCTTGTCGAAAATCATTTTGATTCGTCATTAAACATGGCTGCCATCGACCATCTTTGTTTAAATATAGTTATATAGTAAAAACTTGTAGCGACTACTCCTCTGAGACTACTTGATAGATTGCATAAAACTTCACCGGAATGTTGCACTCGATGTCTAGTTGATCCTAGCAAAAGTTCAGATCAGCTGGAAATTCAAGATGGCCACCACGACTAAAAATATATTTCAAAAAAACAAGTATGTAGCACCTAATTCTTGAAAAATATAATTCATATTGATATGGGACTTTTTCTAAAATGATCAGCATGACATGTTGTTGGTCCTTGTCGAAAATCATTTTGATTGGTTATTAAACATGGCTGCCAGCGGCCATCTTTGTTTACATAATTATAAATTAATATTTTTAGCGACTATTCCTCTGAAACTACTTGAAGGATTTTCATGAATGTTAACAGAAATGTTGCTCTTGATTTCTAGTCAATCTAAACTTCAAGATGGCCGCCATGGCTACCACTGTGACTACTCCTCTAAAACTACTTGACAGATGTTCATGAAACTTCACAGGAATGCTGACCTAGCTATCGAAACCTATCAGCAGAGCTTCAAGATCATTGACCTCTTGTTTTAAAATGTTCGATTTCATGATAAAAATGTTTGAATTGAATGGGGAGTACAATGCTAAGTAACCCTGGTGTGTAACTAGGATAGCACATGCTTCAGTGTAAAATGAATTGATAAATAAAGGGTCATATCAGAGCATGCATTATGCTGAGGTCCTTTGGAATAGAAAATATTATCGTTTCTCAATTTTAAGAAATATAAAAAGATCGGACAGGGAAAGTAGCATTCAAGGAGGACAGTCAACCACAGAACACAGAAACAAACATGCCAACAGACAAACAAGAAGGCAAAAGTAATAATACAAGTAAACGACATCACAAACACAAAAGGGTTGTCAATAGGGCTATTGGAACGGTCAGTGACAAAGTAGTCCACTGGGGGTTTAAACCGGTTCTAGGGTGCACCAAACCTCACACTCACCTTACTCTCATCCCATTAAAACAGGACAGTGTAAATAAACAAATCACCGCCATGATCTAATCTCTAACCAACAAGGCAGCATCAATAGGCAATATAAGTAAAACACAAATATGCTCGTGTAAATATAATACAAAAAAACAATAGCCTAGAAAGCCACAATGAAGGTACTCAATGACTTGGCAGAAGCCAGAGCAACAAGAGAATAAACCATTAAGGGCACGACAAGAAAGATCATAGACAAACATCAAACGCCACCGTCCCAATGGGCTTTAGGTAGGCGTCATGATAGGATCCACAGCCTGTCCAGTCATCGTACAATTAAAGAAGAAAGCATAGTGGCGAACTGTAAAAGGGTCCACCACCAGGCATGCAGTACGTTGCAAAATGATATGGTCATAACCTCTTTTGATAAACTTTTTAACAAGTTTAACAAAGATAGTATAAAAGTGATCATGACCAAGAATCTTACAAAGTTTATAAATCACATCACCATAGAAGTCAGGTTGTGATAGTCCTGGTTGCAGCAGAGTCCTTAAATTACTTTTATATTTGGAAAGAAGATCAGGGTTACGATAATAAAATTTTGCAAAAAATTTACGAAGTTTATGGTTACGGTAAACCTGATTGAGTAGCTTTTTATTGATACAAAGATTACGAATATTAAAGTCCTCAACTCGAGTACAAGCTCTTGAAAAACGAATAAGTTGAGACACATACAACCCATAAGAAGTTGCTCGGGGAACATCCCCATCCAAGTGGGGGTAATTAACAATGTCAAAATTAAAATCATCTCTCTTGTCATATATTTTGCTAATTATTTCACCATTTTCAATCGGGAGATCTAAATCAAGAAAAGAAGCGTTATTATCAAATATATTAGCTTCATTAAGCTGAAGTTCTTTACGATAAATATTATCAACCATAGTTGGAAAGAAAGGGTTGTCAATGTTCAATATGTCATCTAGATACCGAAAGGTGTCATTAAAAGCTTAAGTCGGTTTCCTAGACTCCCAGAAAATGAGTGATGCAACCCATTTAAAGAACACTTTATCCAAAACATGAAACAAACAACAGTTTCTTTATATAACAGATCGTTCCTCAACCGGGAATCGAACGCAGGGTCTCTGGTTTACCGTACCAGCGCTCTAACCACATACTACCCCGGGACAAATACAAGTTTTAACAAGTGTTTCTGTGAGAATCTCAGCGTTGATACAAACACTCACTTCTACTGACAGCCTTCAGTCAGAATTTATCATTATCGAGTACATAGGTCAGGAATCGATTATTCACCATTTATCTGTACCCGGTTACATTTATATGTAAGGTCAAGACCAGTAGTACCAGTGGTGGGACTTGAGCAGTTAGGTAGGGTTCACCAAGATGAATATCTAGACCAACTATCAAAGTAATAATTTTGAAGACCTGTCACGCCCCCTAGAACCGGCTTAAACGGTGATCTAGTCAAAGTACTAGTTTTTTAACTTTTAAATTCAAATTTGTGTGAGCAAAGTCAAAGTCACCAGTGGAGTGGGGCGTATCCAATGGGGTCAGGCCTTACCCCAGTTTATGTACATACCGAGTTTCAAAGCCAAACCATTGACGCCAATGAGATATATACATGTACCTTAAAAATCGTTAACCAATATTGAAGCCAGACACACTGAGTAGTATTTTGGTCTGTAAAGTCAAGGTCATTGGTGAGATGGGGATTAGTCAAAATGTTAGGGTTTACCCCCATTGATTGTGCATACCTAGTTTCAAAGCAGTATAATTGAAGATATTGGAGATATAAACATAAAAGTTTTAGTGACAACTTTAACCAAGTGATGACGGCGGAAAGGTAATCTCTATGTCTCGCACTCTGCTAAAGTGGACGAGACAAAAACAACGACCTGTAATATCACTCTATAGACCACAACAAACTATCATTTGAAATACGTTTGTAAAAGAATCTGATCAAATTATAACTATAATGTCATTTAAGCAAAATATATATTATCTATATATATAAATTCTCTTTATGAACTTTGACTAATATCTAATATCGTTAAAGGCAAATCAATGAAAATCATTTACATGTACTTTTATTTGTTCAGTCATTACGCTTCACTTTTCACTTGTGCGATGCCTGGAATACCTCTTGGGACTATAATTGTACCTACTGAAACTCCAACTAAGGGAGGTGGGTGCATGAGCTTTCGTCCCTCGGGTTTTCTGGTCGTACCCTAGATTAGTTTTCTCTTTATCTGCAACTACTATGGTTGTTCAGTACGATTCTGGAAACATCCTGAGATGTTTATTATTTTGTATGTGTTTCTTTAGTTAGTTTCTCTAGATGTGGACTTCTATGATCTTTCGTGTCGTGCCCTTAATGGTTTATTCTCTTACTGCTCTGGCTTCTGCCAAATCATTGAGTACCTTCATTTTGGCTTTCTAGGCTATTGTTTTTTTGTATTATATTTACACGAGCATATTTGTGTTTTACTTATATTGCCTATTGATGCTGCCTTGTTGGTTAGAGATTAGATCATGGCGGTGATTTCTTTATTTACACTGTCTTGTTTTAATGGGATGACAGTAGGGTAAGTGTGAGGTTTGGTGCACCCTTGAACCGGTTTAACCCCCCCCCCCCCCCCCCCCCAGTGGCCTACTTTGCCACTGACCGTTCCAAGGCGGTAGCCCTATTGTCAACCCTTTTTGTGTTTGTGATGTCGTTTGCATTTATTATTGCTTTTGTCTTCTTGTTTGTCTGTTTGCGTGTTTGTTTCTGTGTTTTGTAGTTGACTGTCCTCCTTGAATGCTACTTTCCCTGTCCGATCTTTTTATATTTCTTTTTATTGTTAGAAAATTCATTTTGATGAGCTGTAGTTTTGTTTACACTGTCTTGTATATTTGGGCGCTGAAGACCGGATAATAGCGAGGATTGTGCGCATATAAAACCGATTCAAGCTAACCAGTAGGCCTTATTGCCTACTGACCGATCCAAGTCGGTAACCCTGTCTTCACCACCCTTTCTGTTGTTTTTTGTCTCTTTCATTGTATTATCCAGTCCTTGTTTGCAGTACAGTGCAGACCTACGATGCCATTGTGTTCGGACGTTGTGGTTTCTATAGGACCCTATATCTCATTTTTTCAAACAAATTCTCTAGTGGTGTAAGTTGTTATCTGTGCGTTGGAGCACTAAATTAATTCTTCTTAAATAATTCATTAATCACCTAATCATTCCCATGCTATTTAACTTGTCATGTTTCATTTAGTACCCAGAAACGTGTGCATCGCACAAAACACTTTGTAATTGACTTTTTTGATTACTGAGTTTTACATACCGTTTGAAAGGATGAAAGTGACTAAAATGTTTAACGTTGGATGTTTGTAATTACTGATGCCATTTTATTATATTTGGCGAATGATCAATGCATAATGTAACACACCTGACGATGTAATTTGACTGTAGCATGCACGTCAATACCAGATCGAATACTGCATTGACTTATTCTAGAACTGTTTATAAAACGTTGTCGACGTTTTGCAACTAAAACCAACATGGTCTTCGCGGTTCCTTCGAGATCATATAAACCAGCTACCAGGTCAATCGCGGTGCAGACCGTGTTGACCTGGCCAATAGACGCCGACAAGTTCTACTATTCCACTCTCTGTTCAGAATTCGTCTAAAACATCTTCAGCCTCACAAACTGTGGTCCTTTTAAATAAGCCACCTGTGGCTCCCAAACCTCTTGTGGCTTCCAAGCCTAAAACTCCTTCAACTATATCCTCAACAACTCCTACATCTACTTCATCTATTTCGAAATCGACGGACTCTGGCGCAACCAAGAGTCCACCAAACCCGACGAACTCTTGCAAAGGTTCGTCAAATCCGACGAACTCTCCAAAGAGTTCGTCACCAAGCAGAACTGCTGCCAAGGACGTGACAGCAAGAAAAAAGAAAGCTCCCGGGTAAAGAAGCAGTCAAAAGGATCTGATGATCCGATTGTACTGCACAACAGATTTGGAGACTTGGAGATGGAGGTTGATGATCCAGCACGTCTGGAACTCCCAAGGCTCCAAGGTCTGCCAAACCCAAAGGCCGTAAACCCGTAATTCAGCCTTAGTGACATCAAAATCAAACAAGGTCATTCAATGGAACTGCCGAGGTTTAAACCTAATTACGATGAAATCAGCTTACTTTTAAATAAACACAACCCTGATGCATTTTGTCTTCAAGAAACTTTCTTGAAGACTAGTGATAAGATATCTTTTAAAAATTATTCATTGTATAACTATATTTGTGAATACAGGTGATACAGCTTCTGGAGGAGTTTCGGTTCTTGTGAATCGAAACATTCCTCACAGAACTGTAGCGTTGAAAACTGGTTTGCAAGCTGTTGCGGTCAGTGTTACGATGCAGAGTTATAATTTTTTTTATATTTACCGCCCAGTTTTTCACTAGACCTTGAAGATCTAAATCAGCTAGTTGCACAATTACCATCACCTTTTATAGTCTTGGGTGATTTTAATGCACACAACTACATTTGGGTTTGTAAGGATCTAAATGATAAAGGCAAGGAAGTTGTGGATTACATCCAGCTACAGGCTCTCATTCTTCCATTGATTTAACAATATGTGATCCAACGCTCTTGATGGATTTTTCGTGGAGTGTTGGTGACGACCTATGTGGAAATGACCACTTCCCCATATTTCTTGAAAATATCGATCCTCCACTTCTCGTAAAAACACAATGATGGAAACTTCGCAAAGCTGATTGGGATACATTTCAATCTCTTTGTGAGGAACAATTCAAGCCTTCCGTTTTCGATGTCGAATTGCGAATTAATTACCAAAACCTTTCATGAATTAGCAGCACTATCGGCTCTATCATTACCACGTATTTCTACATGGCTTGGAAGCCAGCAGAAAATAATAACATTATCAACTATAAGAGAATTGTACTTTTCTAAAAGTTGAAGCACAACTGGGTTATCATGTTTCATATTACCCAGTGCTTGAGGAGATGAAAGGGAATCAGAAAAGATTACAAAATGGTCATCATCAGATTCCTGAATATAAGTTAAGGCAATTTCAATTGCCTTAAGTTCAGCTGAAAAGATAGAGGCCTTGTCAGGCAGGCAGCTCTTTATGCTGTGTTTGAGCAAATCAGCTGCTGCAGTTACTTTATCTCCATCTTTAGAACCATCTGTATATATATGTTGAAAGTTACTGCATTTCAATTTAATTTCATTAAATTTGCTTTGAAAGACTGTAGGGTCTGTACTGGATTCGTTACTATTACACTGCATTAAAGTTATTTTTTTTTTTTTAAAATGATATATAGGGTCCTATAGAAACCACACTACTACGGACGAAAGATACGTGTCTCTTCGGGTAGTTATTTCTACTCTGTCATGAGATTCGTACTGCAAATCTTGTATAGGAATCTTTTTCAATATTTGCAGGAAATCCAATGTTCAAATTTGATCTAGTATGTTTTGAAAAAAAAAGAAAAGGCCTAGCTATTGTCAACATCCTAACGTCGCCGTCGTTGTCGTCTTCGTTGGGTTAACATATATAGTAACTTAATTATCTTTTTTAACTTGTAAGAGAAGCAATTTACGTGTGTTAAGGCACGCACTGGCCTATCAGTATTCAATATATGACAATTAGACAGTGTGATGGCATGCAGTTGCATATGAGTATAAAATAAACATAGTTATTCAATTCTTTGTTGTGTGTACAAATATAAACCATTATCTCAGAACATATTTGCTTCAGACAGCAGAACAGCAGAACCTTCCCGCTCCCCCACACTCTACACACACTCAACACACACCAGGTTTCGACACTAGCGGTAGTCTGAGACAACCAGAATTTGCCTCGGACTACCTAGACCTCCAAGCTGTATAGAAACATGGATTACCTAGACCCCCAATCTGTGTAGAATCATGGACTACCTAGACATCCACGCTGTGTAGAACCATCGACTACCTAGACCTCCAAGCTGTGTAGAATCATGAACTACCGATATCTCAAAAGCTGTGTAGAACCATTGACTGCCTAGACCTACAAGCTGTGTAGAACCATGGACGACCTAGACCCCGAAGCTGTGTATAACCATGGACTACCTAGACCTCCAAGCTGTGTAGAATCATGGACTACCTAGACCTCCAGGCTGTGTATAATCATGGACTACCTAGATATATAAGCTGTGTAGAACCATGGACTACCTAGACCTCCAAGCTGCGTAGAACCATGGTCTACCTAGACCTCCACGCTGTGTAGAATCATGGACTACATATTCTTGACAAAAACAAATAGACATAATCATCCACTTAGTAATAAAACATAACAAATGAAACAACTTGTTTATATTTTTTCATCTATCGAAAGGCGTTTTCACTTTGGAAACGCGATGTGTTTGTGGCAAAAACGAAATATTTTCATGTACACGTTTCACATACATAACTGGTTTCCGTAATGATTAATTAATAAGCTTCTGGCGTACCTGACAATACTCAATGAAAAACATTGGTTTTCGAGAATTTCCTTTTTCAAAGAAATGTGGAAATACCTGGGGACTAATTCTTTCAGATAAAAAAAGTGGAATCAAATGAAGAGAACAAGGAACCTCGACGGCTGTAAGACAAAATAACAAGGAACCTCGACGGCTGTCGACGGCTGTAAGACAAAGAGAAAAGGCGTTTCAATTAAATGGATCATGTACAAAAATGAAAATAAATGCTGAAAAGGCGATCCCTTGGAAGCAACAAACAAGAGATAAAAGTAGCAGACTCGGTTTTATTGAGTCTGTTCATAATAGATAATTTAAAGTGCAACACCTCTCACGCCTCCAAGCACCGGCTTAAGCGATATTCATTCTACTTTAAAGCGACAAACATCGGGCTTGATGATCCCAAAGGACCAGTATAACACTACTGATTTGTAGTCGGGCCGCCCCGTAAGTAATATCGCTATTGATTTATAGTCGGGCCGCCCCGACTTTTCACGGCCGCCACACAGCACTAAACAAACACTAGTGTGAATGTCAGTAAATACTGAAAATGGGGATCCCTTGGAAGCAACCATGAAATGACGTGTAATGTGTATCTGAATGAATAAATGAATGCTGTTTTACGGCACGTCGACACATAAGTAGGTCATATTGTGCGCAAAAATTGATGAAAAATGAAGTATTAATTAAAAATTAATGTAAATATATAAAGATAAAACTATTAAAAAATAAGGGATGATCAGGTGTAAAATAAACTATGTATGTAAATCAACAAATGCCCGTCAACGGGTATATAAACAAGTAAATATATATAAGAACACATTATAATGATTTATATAGTCTGATCTCTTTAAGGAAATCTAAAACAAGACTAAAATCTACAGTATCAAATAACTCTTTCAT
Source organism: Cyrtodaria siliqua (assembly GCA_037043455.1). Taxonomy (NCBI): domain Eukaryota; kingdom Metazoa; phylum Mollusca; class Bivalvia; order Adapedonta; family Hiatellidae; genus Cyrtodaria; species Cyrtodaria siliqua. The sequence continues at coordinate 76,812 of JAWPHD010003491.1, read as the reverse complement.
TGTATTAACATTGTAGTACCTTTGACGCATAGGATAAAAGTCTACACATTCCAATAAGATGTGTTTGACCGTTAACGGTGCAAAGCAGGGTATACATTCTGGTAATTGCTCACCTTGTAATAAATATGAATGCTTATAACGTGTATGCCCTATCCTGCACCGGGCTAGGACAACTTCCTCTCGACGAATGGGTCTACTAGAAGAACGCCATTCTCCGAGTAACGGTTTCATTGAATGGAGTTTATTGTTAAATGACAAATCCCAAGCGGTTTGCCAAGAGTTACGAATATATGTGTTAATACAACTTTTAAAATCAGTATAAGGTAATTTGATATTAGATATATGTAAATCTAATGCTGCCTTAGCAGCACTATCAGCTCTATCATTACCACGTATTCCTACATGGCTTGGAAGCCAGCAGAAAATAATAACATTATCAATTATAAGAAAATTGTACTTTTCTAAAAGTTGAAGCACAACTGGGTTATCATGTTTCATATTACCCAGTGCTTGAAGAGATGAAAGGGAATCAGACAAGATTACAAAATGGTCATCATCAGATTCTTGAATATAATTTAAGGCAAGTTCAATTGCCTTAAGTTCAGCTGAAAAGATAGAGGCCTTGTCAGGCAGGCAGCTCTTTATGCTGTGTTTGTGAACAACAGCTGCTGCAGCTACCTTATCTCCGTTTTTAGAGCCATCTGTGTATATATGTTGAAAGTTACTGTATTTCGATTTAATTTCATTAAATTTGCTTTGAAAGACAGTAGGTTCGTACTGGATTTGTTATTATTACAAAGATCAAAAATAATTGTTGGTGTTTCCAAAGTCCACGGTAGAATTTGTGGTGCTTTGTACTTGGCAATCCAATTTAGGTCGATTTCAGTGTCTCTTAATTTTGGTTTAATACGAAGACCAAATGGTGGAATGGCCTTCGGTTTTCGATCAAAAAGAGGTTCACAACTAGGATTAAAAACATTATCGAAAGTTGGGTTTGAAGGGTTAGACTTTAATTTAGTGGCGTATTAAAGAGCTAATTTGTCCCGTCTATGAGACAGTGATGGTTCATTTAGCTTCAACATATAGACTTTCGGCTGATGATGTACGAAAGGCACCTAAGGCGAGTCGTAATCCTTGATTATGTATAGGGTCGAGCATCTGCAAGTAAGACTTGCGGGTCGATCCATATACTACCGAGCCGTAGTCCAGCTTGGATCTGATAAAAGATCTGTAAAGTCGCAAGAGGACTTTTCGATCTGCTCCCCAATTAGTGTTTGCAACAACTTTAAGTAAGTTAAGAGCTTTTAGGCATTTGGCGTTCAAGTATTTAAGGTGTGGTATAAACGTTAATTTAAGGTCGAAAATAAGACCAAGGAATTTTGTCTCATCCACTACTGGTATTGGTGACCCATCCAGTGTTAGATGAGGGTCTTCATGATATTTACGAAGTTGACAAAAGTGCATACAATTAGTTTTAGATTTAGAAAATTTAAAACCACTTTCATCAGACCAGGTCTGAAGTTTATTGAGACATTGTTGTAATTGTCTCTCGATAGTATTCATGTTTTTTGCACGATAACATATAACAAAGTCGTCAACATATAGCGAACAATCCACACCTGGATTGATGCATTTTACTATACTGTTGATCTTTATATTAAAAAGTGTTACAGAGAGTATGCTGCCCTGTGGAACACCCATCTCGTGTTCATGAATATCTGAGAGGGTTGAACCCATTCGGACTCGAAATTGTCTATCATCTAAGAATTTCTCTATAAAAATGGGTAATCGGCCTCTAAGACCAAGGTCATGAAGATCATTCATAATACCATACTTCCATGCATATCATAAGCTTTCTCCAAGTCAAAAAATACAGCGACAAGATGTTCTTTTTTTATGAAAGCTTCCCTAATAAATGATTCAAATCGAATGAGATTGTCTGTTGTGCCTCGTTGGCGCCGGAATGTGTATCTGAGAGCATTGGAAGTTGTTACGGGCTGTTTGGAATGACCAGGAAGATGTGGATCCTGATTTAATCTAACTTTAAAAAGACATCTATGCATTGCAGAGTATGGCCATCAGGCAGATGTGTGACTTGCTGAATAGATGCATACATGTGATATATTCAGGACCTCATTCTGGTAGTTGGTGAGATTTTTTCTAAGGGAGATTCATGCTTAAATCTGGGAGGTATTATAATGTAAATTTCACCGCGATATCTTTACTCAAAATCAATAAATCGATACAATAAAATTCACATTTAAACTAGTTTTTATAATAACATTTATATCAGGGTAGATAACAAAGAGAAACATTTTTAAACAAGATTTAATTTTGTATTGTTGAATCATTTTGCATTTGGAACATAACAAAGAAAACACATGGAACAAATGAAAAACAAACGTCTATCCATACTAGGCCGACATCCATTCCAAAGGCATGGTGTTTCCCTCTATAAGTAAGTGCAATGCTAGGAGGTGCAGTTGTTGCAATTATTGATCTTGAAAGTCCACCATTAAATCAACTGTTAATGGTAGAATGTTTAATGTATATCTAGCTTCAAATGTTGCTTTACGTACACCTCACGTCATTTATGTTTTGACTTGAAATGCACCACGTTTTTGGTATACAATATGTTAGACAAGCAGGTCGATCTTTAAAAGTTCAATTTAGTGAAAATAAGTGATGCGCCAGGTAATCCTAAAAAGTTAAGTAAAATACTTATAACAACACTGTCATGTCATCACTGGTAATTTTGATATTGTATTTAAACGTATTCGGCATTCTGTCTTCTTAAGATCCTAAGTATAGATTACCTTCAATTATTGATTTCAATGCATGTCGTGCTCAGATCTTAGTATAAATGGTTTGTGTTAGTTGCTTCCAATGGATCCTCTTTTCAGTATTTATTGACATTCACACTAGCGTTTGCTTAGTGCTGTGTGGCGGCCATAAAAAGTTGCCCTGACTACAAATTAAAAGTGCATTACGTGTATCATGTGTTAACTTTCATACCACATACAACCCCCTCTGTAAGAAGGAAAAACGGGGTTGGCTGGGGTATAAAATAAATCCTTAATTTCGGGTTTAAAAACATGCATATTGTAAAATTAACAACATATAAGCCTTAATTATAGAATAGTTAGTATTTTTTAATACAAATAAAATGAAAACCAGAATAATATTGCATTCGATCAACAGTCTCTGTCAAGTTGGTTAGGATTGAAAATGCATCTAAATCTCATTCCGGTCAAAGACATAAAGCTGATAAAAGGCTGCCTGGGAAAAAAACCGTAAAGAATATAATAAAGTTTCACAATTTCAGTTGGTATGTTCAAAATAAAAAGTTTTTTTGGCACTGTTCACTTTGAAGTTTGTAAGGCCGTGGGAAAATAATAATAATAACAAAATAATGACAATAATAAGGCCAGAAAAAAATACCTATTTCTGGTTACCCGACCTCCCTATTTTTTGGCGCCGACCCTAGAGTTTTTTATCATAATAAAAAAAGGACGAAAAAAATGGGTACGAATCGGTAATGTACGAAAATATTGTGTACGAAACATGCGTTAAAACATGGCCGCCTCCATGGTGAACTGCCAATCGTGCAAACTCGCTCATTTCCGTAGATCATCGGAAATAATGCTCGTGGGTATTTCCAATGATACACGTCGATTTGATGCATTTGGGTGATTTGCCCCCGGCAAAATACCGTGTAAACCGTAACAAAATATAGACCCGGAAATCAATTGATTTAAAACATGTTTGTATTATTTATTAAATGTTATACTCTTTTGAAATGTCTTATCATTTTATTTACTATAAAATAATAGTTTAAGTTAAACTAATTAAATATAAAAATATATAGTAATTAACTGCATATTGTTTTGTTTGCATAACAAACGGCGTAGCCAATCGTAAACGCTCGGCCAATCCCGTCATTCTTCGGGATGAAGTAGCACCATGATGGTTAAATGGGCGCCGCTATCGTTTATTCCACGTGACTGACCCCACGTGATTGGAAAGTAGTATCCGAGATTATTTTTGAAAAGAAAAATGGTTGAGGCAGTTCCGATTGGGTGCACTGCGCATCCGTTTTGGCTATTATAATTGGAATTGAATGTTGTTTAACGGCTCATCAACACGGTATATGTTATTTAGAGCCGCCCCAGAGGGATTATCGAATAGATTCCTATGGTTCTTTAACGTGCTCGGAGATTAGACCGATACATGGGACCGCCCGGTTTACGTCCCCATCCGACGGACGATATTAGAATTGGAAAATGCAGCCATGGGACAGAGCAGAAGTTTATGAAAAACATTAATCATGACATGCTGCCAGCAGATTTGTTCTTCCAATACCACCCAGCCTCATGAAATGATAAAATTCAATCTTTCACAGCCACATGTAAGATGGAACTCTCATGGTCGGAGCTATTGTGATCACTTTTTGCCTGTCACTCCGTCTGCCGTCCGTCAACAAATAAACTCATAATGGCTGAAAATATTTGTTTTCAATTCATTTTATTCAAAACAAACAAGTTAGATATCATGAGGTTATTTTCCTTCTCTCCTAGCAAAAACACTACAAATTAACTACTTGACAAAGTCAAAGATACCTTTAACATCGTCCAGACCACATGGGCAAAAAAACAACAACAAAAAAAAAACTACCTACCTACCCTAATTTTTTCAGCTGAGTAACCAGAAACACAGGTATTTTCTTTTCTGGCCTAATACATGCTTTATTAGTATTATGCATTGTTTTAGTTATTATAATAGTAATATTCACAATACAAATAAATAATAAAATAACATGCAATTGGTTAACTCGATATTTAATCGTCCATCTCATGTCGACCGACCTCAAGTCTCCCTGTTTTGAAAAACTTCTCCCTGTTTTGACTGGAGGGATCAGTCACTTCTCCCTGATAAGGGATAATAAGGTAATCGTTTTTCCCCCGTAAAACATGTTTTTATTGTAAAAATATCTGTTATTAAAACTGAATAATATAAGCCACGCCTCCGGTGACGTCATAATGTATATCAAAATCAACAACAGCGGTTAAAAATACATATCTACTAATATGTACATGTATATAACTATGGCTATATCTCGGTTTTAAATCTTTGTAATTATATGCATACGAGTCTTATTCAGGTTTTGAATTGTCATCGGCAAACGCTCTTACCATTTACAGAAAGTTGTACTCCCCATATCCCCATATCCCCACCTATACAAATTGAAACATATGGAAATCATATATGATGAAATATAAATTGTGTAAGCTTAATTTATTAGTTAATAATAGTAATTCTAAATATTCTGTCGACATATTTTACCCCGTGTAATGAATGTACTTCTCTACTAGTAAACCATTGTTTTGCTAACACATGTTTTTATGAAAGAGAAGCCGCCGCTCTGTGTTGGACGATCAAAGGGAAGCCGCCTCTCTGTGTTGGACGATGTGCGATACCGCGCGTAAGATTAAACTTTAATGTCGGTTGTAACACGTTTGTTATACTTAGCCAGTACATGGTTATACAAGTACTATATAGATCTATGGCCAGTACAAGAAGTGAATATTGACAAATTGTAGTTTATAATGTTTCGTAAATTAAATAATACAGGACTTCTTTAGCATAACTATGTGCGGCCAGAGGTTTTCATATCACACAGGTAATTTGATCGGCATAATAGTTGTGCAAAATAGTTTTTTCGTTGAACCTCTCACCCGATTACAGACTTATTGCCAAAAGAAAATGCTTGAGCATATCTACTGGTAATGAATCTTTTAAATGAATCTTTTCAAAAAAAGAACAAAAAAATAATATTAACAGTGTTTTATTTGCAATGATTTTCAATATTTGCATCTTCATGTTTGAGAAGAGATTTCCGATGACGCGTGAACTATTATTGAACAATATAGGGACCTACAGACAATGATATTCTCCATAGTACCATGTACACTGTAAATCTTATGTTTCTATGATGTTTAGTTCAAATGTTTTTGTTGAAACGAGCACAATACTATTTGTGTTCGGGGAAAAAGAGAGAAAAAAACAACACTTTTCTTTTTCAATTCGCAATAATAGTACTTAAGGAAAAAAAACATTGTAAAAGTAATTACTTAATCTCGTCAATAAATTCATCTGCTTTAATTTGATACCAATTATAGGATATCTGGATTAGTATTTCCACTAAATCGTATACAATTCTAAAGTGTCTATCACTTGAAAATAATCCGATAAAGAAATATAAAAAGATCGGACAGGGAAAGTAGCATTCAAGGAGGACAGTCAATCACAAAACACAGAAACAAACACGCAAACAGACAAACAAGAATGCAAAAGTAATAATAAAAGCAAACGACATCACAAACACAAAAGAATTGACAATAGGACTACCGCCTTGGAACGGTCAGTGGCAAAGTAGGCCACTGGGGGTTTAAACCGGTTCTAGGGTGCATCAAACCTCACACTTACCCTACTTCATCCCATTAAAACAGGACAGTGTAAATAAAGAAATCCCCGCCATGATCTTAACTTAAGCTTGTACACTGTATCGATAGAGCGGAAGTTAGCTCCGCCCTCTGTATCGATAGAGCGAAAGTTAGCTCAACCCACAATAGCATCCCATCGCTTAATAGAATTAAAGCGGGACCACGTAATGGTTATAACTTACTGGTCATTTGGGAAATCACGTCTAATCTTTGTGGCTTGCACTATTGTTCATGAACGGTCTTAATCAAACCGAGACTGCAATATTTCGTAATTATCGTGTTCGGCCGTTTCCAAAGGTCCACTCTCATAGTATGATTTAAAGTAAAATATCGCTTAAACCGATGCTAGGAGACGTGAGTGGTCTTGCCCTCTACATTACCTCTCACGAACAGACTCAATGAAACCGAGTCTGCTACTTTTATCTCTTGTGTGTGGTTGTTGCTTCCAAGGGATTCCCTTTTCAGTAATGTTTAGTGTTTAACGTCAGGTATGGTACCACCGTTTATAGACAAATTGTTGGTATCCCTATGGGTACGAACTGTGCACCACTTGTCACAGATTTGTTTTTATTTTGCTATGAAAGAGATTTCATGTTGAGTCTTTCACCAGATACCCAGGCTGATATTATTGAAGCTTTTAATGACACCTCTCGGTATCTGGATGACATACTGAACATTGACAACCCTTTCTTTCCAAATATGGTTGATACTATTTATCCCAAAAAACTTCAGCTTAATAAAGCAAATATATCTGATAATAACGCGTCTTTTCTTGATTTAGATCTCTCGATTGAAAATGGTGAAATAATTAGCAAAATCTATGACAAGAGAGATGATTTTAATTTTGACAATGATAATTACCCCCACTTGGATGGGGATGTTCCCCGAGCAACTTCTTATGGGGTGTATGTGTCTCAACTTATACGTATTTTAAGAGCTTGTACTCGAGTTGAGGACTTTGATATTCGTAATCTTTGTATTAACTAAGAAGCTACTCAATCAGGGTTACCGTTACCATAAACTTCGTAGAACCTTTGCAAAGTTGTATTATCGTAACCCTGATCTTCTTTCCAAATATAAAAGTAATTTAGCAATCTTCCGCGACAAGGACTATCACAACCTGACTTCTATGGTGATGTGATATATAAACTTCGTAAGATTCTTGGTCATGACCACTTCATACTATCTTTGTTAAACTTGTTAAAAAGCATATCAAAAGAGGTTATGACCCTATCATTTTGCAACGTAGTGCATGCTTGGTGGTGGACCCTTTTACAGTTCGCCACTATGCTTTCCTATTTAATTGTACGATGACCGGACAGGCTGTTGACCCTATGATGACGCCTACCTAAAGCCCATTGGGACGGTGGCGTTTGATGTTTGTCTATGATCTTTCTTGTCGTGCCCTTAATGGTTTATTCTCTTGTTGCTCTGGCTTCTGCCAAGTCATTGAGTACCTTCATTGTGGCTTTCTGTGCTTTTGTTTTTTTGTATTATATTTACACGAGCATGTTTGTGTTTTACTTATATTGCCTATTGATGCTGCCTTGGTGGTTAGAGATTAGATCATGGCGGGGATTTGTTTGTTTACACTGTCCTGTTTTAATGGGATGACAGTAGGTTAAGTGTGAGGTTTGGTGCACCCTAGAACCGGTTTAAACCCCCCAGTGGCCTACTTTGTCACTGACCGTTCCAAGGCGGTAGCCCTAGTGACAACCCTTTTGTGTTTGTGATGTCATTTGCTTTTATTATTACTTTTGCCTTCTTGTTTGTCTGTTTGCATGTTTTTTTCTGTGTTTTGTGGTTGACTGTCCTCCTTGAATGCTACTTTCCCTGTCCGATCTTTTTATATTTCTTTATTACGTACTCGTCCTCTGGGATCATCAAGCCCAATCTTTGTGGATTTAACGTAGAATATCGCTTAAGTCGGTGCCAGGAGGCGTGAGCGGTTTTGCATTTTGCATTACCCCCTCATGAACAGACTCAATAAAATCGAGTCTGCTACTTTTATCTCTCGTTTGTGTTTGTTGCTTTCAAGGGATCCCTGTTCAGTATTTATGTATATGGTATTTCCTCAAAACATGTGATCCAAGATGAGTAAATGAAACTTTTCAGCCGTTATTACCATTCCTGGAAATATTATTAAAAGGAACATGAAACGAAAGAGTATGATAATGGACCAATGGAAACGGCCGATACCGACACATACAAAATATTGCAGTCTCGGTTTGATTGAGACTGTTCATGAACGGTAGTGAAATATGCTGGCTACCGCTCACGCCCTCTAGACCCGGGTTGAGCAGAACTCAATATTCATAAAATCAATAGTACATAATTTTAACCATCACGAAGATGGCATGCATATGGCGGTGGACATAGAGATTTTTCTCTTCCATGTCCAGCGGCGTATGGTCTCAGTATCCAACAAAATACTATGCCCCGAAGAGCGAAATAAACAAAATAGGATTTAGTTGAGAGCAGCGGTTATGAAGCCTGCATATCACAAGAAACAGTCAAGACTAAATTAAAAAGCAGACAACATATCCTATGAATGGTTAAACAATACCCAGAGCCTATTATCGGCCGGAGTATTGGAACGAACCATCGAATCAAAATTAAGTAAGAAAACAAAAGCAATTGAAAATGTACCACCGATATCTAAATATAAGTATCAGGCTCATCGATCTCGAAGTTCACGAATGAAGATTTAATTTAGGCGTACATATGGTTTAGTTCTAAGAAATGCAGAGTTATTTTGTGGAGTTTACTTTTTTTTTTGAATTTGTGGAATTTGTATTGATGACGCAGAGTGTATCTTAAGTCGTTCTTTGTTTCTGTGTGTGTTTGTGGTTGACTGTCGTCCTTGAATTCTACTTTTCCTGTTCGATATTTATATCTAATTTAGATTTATTATAACGTGTTTACACGTTACTATGATGTTGTTACTTTAGAGCTACATACAGAACAATAAATCCAATAGCTAAAGAAACGTATTGCTATATCTTTGACATTTCAGGATAAGCGTTTTACCTGAACCGTGTGAAATTCGGGACGGTATAAACATATTAATACGCTGCCAATGCATAATGAATGCAGGACCTTTCTAAAGGATTAATTCCTCGGGGATAACAATATCAGAATAAGAAAGAACGTAACATTAACAGTTATTACATGTTCTTTTTATCTGAAATTGTTCGATATGAAGACGTAATGCTTCAGCGATGCATTATATGAATACATATATAAGTTTTAGAAAACATCAATCACGAGATGTAAAATAGTTTCGACTGAATGCAATTCCATTTACTATTGAAATACGTTAAAGCTTGTTTTCGCTTTACTGTTTTCCAATTTGTCATGCTTATAGACGTGTGTAGATTTGATTCTTTTTTTTTTTGCTTCAGAACAATACAATACTTAAGAACTTCAGCTTAACAAAGTTAAGTCTTACTGCCGTTAAAGATCACGTTAAACTATATTCTGATAAAACGTATGAAAAGTCTGGGATTAATTTATTTTGGTCTATAAACAATTCAGGAGACGTTCTTGATAAAATGTTCAATAAAGGTCAAGTTTCATCAATAAGCACTTATGACTTCTCTACACTATATACAACCTTACCACATCACCTTATTAAAGACAAGCTAATTTCTCTTATTAAAAAATACTACATTTTTGGCATGTAATTATATAAAAGCGTTTTTTACTAACGGTAGTTTAGACAATTATACTATGTGAACTTGCTATGAAGTTTGTGAAGCACTCATCTTTCTATTAGATAATATTTTCGTCAGGTATGGAACCACCGTTTATAGACAAATTTTGTTGGTATCCCTATGGGTACGAACTGTGCACCACTTGTCGCAGATTTGTTCCTATTTTGTTATGAAAGGGATTTCATGTTGAGTCTTTCACCAGATACCCAGGCAGATGTTATTGAAGCCTTTAATGACACCTCTCGGTATCTGGATGACATATTGAACATTTACAACCCTTTCTTTCCAACTATGGTTAATTATATTTATCCTAAAGAACTTCAGCTAACAAAGCTAATATATCTGATAATAACGCTTCTTTTCTTGATTTAGATCTCTCGATTGAAAATGGTAAAATAATTAGCAAAATCTATGACAAGAGAAATGATTTTAATTTTGACATTGTTAATTATCCCCACTTGGATGGGGATGTTCCACGAGCAACTTCTCATGGGGTATATGTGTCTCAACTTAATCGTTTTTCTAGAGCTTGTACTCGAGTTGAGGACTTTAATATTCGTAATCTTTGTATAACTAAAAAGTTACTCAATCAGGGTTACCGTTACCATAAACTTCGTAAAACCTTTGCAAAATTGTATTATCGTAACCCTGATCTTCTTTCCAAATATAAAAGTACTTTAAGGACTCTTCTGCGACAAGGACTATCACAACCTGTCTTCTATAGTGATGTGATTTATAAACTTCGTAAGATTCTTGGTCATGATCACTTTCATACTATCTTTGTTAAACTTGTTAAAAAGTTTATCAAAAGAGGTTATGACCCTATCATTTTGCAACGTCCTGCATGCTTGGCGGTGGACCCTTCTACAGTTCGCCACTATGCTTTCTTCTTTAATTGTACGATGACCGGACAGGCTTTGCGAAGGTTTTACGACGTTTATGCTAACGGTAACCCTGATTGAGTAACTTTTTAGTTATAGAAAGATTACGAATATTAAAGTCCTCAACTCGAGTACAAGCTCTAGAAAAACGAATAAGTTGAGACAAATACACCCCATAAGAAGTTGCTCGGGGAATATCCCCATACAAGTGGGGATAATTAACAATGTCAAAATTAAAATCACCTTTCTTGTCATAGATTTTGCTAATTATTTTACCATTTTCAATCGAGAGATCTAAATCAAGAAATGAAGCGTTATTATCAGATATATTAACTTTGTTAAGCTGAAGTTCTTTATGATTACTTGACTTCTCTGGTGATGCTTCACTAATTCGAAATACATAATAAAATCCTATATACCCAGTTGTATAAGGGTTATAACTTATTTCCAAGAAAAAACATTGACTTAAAAGCTTTAAAATATGTTCATGCAATCAGAGCAGACGATTTACACTCGTTATTTTGCAGTTTAAACGTATCTCTAATCAAGCTCAAAATACACAAAAATGAGATATAGGGTCCTATAGAAACCACAGCGTCCGAGCGCAAAGGCATCGTAGGTCCGCACTGTACTGCAAACAAGGACTTGAAAATACAATGAAAGAGACAAAAAACAACAGAAATGGTGGTGAAGACAGGGTTACCGACTTGGAACGGTCAGTAGGCAATACGGCTCACTGGTTAGCTTGAATCGATTTTATATGAGCACAATCCTCGCTATTATCCTGTCTTCAGCGCCCAGATAGACAAGACAGTGTAAACAAAACTACATCCCATCAAAAGGAATTCTCTAACAATAAAGTCCACATCCTGAGAAACTAACTAAAGAAACACATACAAAATAATAAAACATCTCGGGATGTATCCAGAATCGTACTGAACAAACACAGTAGTTGCAGCTAAAGAGAAAACCAATCTAGGGTACGATCAGAAAACCCGAGGGACGAAAGCTCATGCACCCACCTCCCTTAGTTGGAGTTTCAGTAGGTACAATCATAGAGTCCCAAGAGGTAGTCCAGTCATCGCAAAAGTGAAAAGTGAAGCGTTTATAGTGTGCCCTATACATATCTGGTGGACGAGATTTGACGAGCATCCATCGTTTCAAGCCCCAAAACCAAGTTTCGATCTCGCAGAATAGAAACCTGCTAAATATATTTTAATTCGTAAGTATAACATAATAATAATAATAAATACACGTAGTCTGATGTAACGGTAGTATTGTTCTAAATTCCTTAAATATAAATGCTTTTTAAACACAATATTGATAATAGTAATAAGATATGATAACTGCCATTGATAGAACGTAATAATTATAATTATTCCACTGTAATATATGTATTCATTCTCTAAATAAAGTATGTTTGTTTGTACTTGTACTCTTCTCTGAAATATGGTGTATTGTATTTCGCCCTGTTTAGGCAATAAACATGTAAATGTTATGCCAGATAAAATATTGAAATGCATTGAATTGAATTGATGAAAATAATTGGTTTGATAAATGGATGTCCGTGGTACTTAGTAAATATAATCACATCTTCTTGTGAATTTATGCACGGGTTTTGATAGTTACCATGATATAATGTGATAAAAAAAATTGAATTTAATATCATGGTAATCGAATTATTTTCTCTTCAAATGTGCATTTAATTATTAAAAACAAGCTTAATTACATCAAAATCAATATTTTGCAGACAAGGTGTCCATAGATTAACAAGTGTTTGCCAAGGATAATCTTTATTATTGGTATATTTAGCCACTGTCGCCCATTTTGTTCATTTTGTTTATTAATGATATTGTCGCTAATATTAATTTTAATACATTGACTGATAATGACATAAATATGCTGACAAGGTATCTGATCCTTTTTGCCGATGATATTGTGTTATTTACAACGGACCCAGATAGCCTATATACAGTCTCAGATAGATAGTATTTACCAATACTCACATAAGTGGGGTTTAAAAATAAATATAAATAAAACTAAAGTATGTATTTTAGAAAAAAGGAAAACAAATCATAATGTGGAGTTTTTAATAAATGGCGAAAACGATGAAATTGTAGATAGTTTTACGTATTTAGGCATTAAATTTACCCATACCGGTGTAATGTAATAGCATAAACGGAAGCTGTTGGGCTAATCGTATTAGAACTATTATTGACAATCTTGGTTATTCGAATTTAGCAAACGATTTTAGAATCAATACCAATTACTTACCTTTACTTAAAAGGCGATTGCGAGACCAGTTTGTTCAAGAATGGCGTATGAGTATACATAATTCGCCTAAACTTGATTAGTATGTAAAATTTAAAAACACATTTTGCTATGAAGATTATATTGACAAACTTAAAAGTGATTCTCTACGAAATCATTTTACGTGTTTAAGATTAAGTTCACATTCTCTTGAAATTGAGACCGGGCGATATAATGGTATTGATCGTGCTAATAGATTATGTAAACTTTGTAATCAGAATGTTATTGAGTCAGAATATCATTTCTTGCTGTGTTGTACTAAATACAACGATATTCGTACTAAATACTTAGGCCGCATAGCTTGGCCTACACTCAATAAATTTACATATATCATGTCGTCTAAAAATGGAAAAAATGTTGTTAAAAATTTCAACATTTATCCAAGAAGCTCTTGTTATAAGAAAAAATACCCTGGAAAATATGATTGTTTCGCAAGAATAATATACATGTAATGTATTGTTAAATGTGAAATTATGTTATATATGTTTATTACAATATGTGTTGTCTTTGCCATATTTCTTTGTAAAACTTTGTAAATGGCCAAAGGCAAAATTTGCCGATTGCTGAATAAACTTGAAACTTGAAACTTGGTATAAATATTGCTGATTAGTCATGCTTTAGAAAGCCTAGAGAGGAAAGTCGATAATTTCGATCGTGAATTGAAGAAGTTATGGGTCGTCATTGGAGACAACAATAAAAAGTTTGACGAGCGATTAACGAGCGTTGAGGATAAGGCTGAGACTGCAGATTTTAACTTGGGGCTCGCTAATGACAAAATAGTGACTCTGGAGAAGCAGAGAGATAAGCTCAAGGAAGATGTTGTCTATTTGCAATCACAGTCGATGAGAGATAATTTGATATTCAGCAACATTACCGAGGGCGCAGGAGAGAGCGTGGAAACTACTGAGGTTATATTGCGAAATTTCTTGCATGAGAAAATGAAGGTTGCTAAAGACGTCGTTGACAGGATCGGGTTCGAGCGCGTACATAGAATGGGGGCGAAGGAAGAGGGCAAGCAAAGGGCGATTGTGGCTAAGTTTTCGCTGTACAAGGAACGGGAGTTTGTGCGTAAACAATGGAAAGCGTTACAAGGAACACCATATTATGTAAATGAACAATTCCCACGAGAAGTAGCGGAGAAAAGGAAAAGGTTGTTGCCCAAGATGAAAGCAGCACGTAATAGGGGAGACACGTCTTGGATAGCGTACGATACCCTGTACGTTAACGGCAAACCAGTGAAGGACTAGGGCCACGCAGAGGGTGAACTACGGTTCCTTTCGTGGAACATACACGGGCTTACTCGTAGTAAGAAAGACAGTAGTGACTTTATTAATATTATTGCCGAAAATGACATTATTTTTCTATATGAATCCTGGACGAGTTCTAATAGTGACGTTGATTTAAGTGGTTATATTTCACATAACTTTTATCGTAAATTTAAGCATCGAAATGCTAAAAGGTCTAGCGGTGGTATAGTTTTACTTTATAAAGACACATTAAAAACCGGTATTGAGATAGTAAAAAACCATTTAGATACTATTATTTGGATTAAACTTGATCACCAGTTCTTTAATCTTGAAAATGATATTTATGTTTGTGGTACATATTTGTGGGGGATAATATTGCTAATGTTGACTTATTTGAAATATTAGAAAATGATATAGATTACTACGAAGGTCTTGGATCAGTATACGTTACGGGTGATTTAAATAGTAGGGTTGGCACAAGGCATGATTTTATTATACAAGATAGGGTAAATTTTTGTACAGATGATATTGACTATGTTCCCGACGAACCTCTGCCCCGGGCCTCACTTGATAAATCATGTAATAACCAGGGTATAAAATTGCTTGATCTATGTAAGTCAACTTGTTTAAGAATAGTTAACGGTAGAATAGGTTGTAATACTGATGTTTGTACTTTTGTGTCACACAATGGGGAGTCAGTGATTGATTACCTACTCACACGAGATATAAATTTTTCAAATATAAATACTTTCAAAATTGGTTCAATTAATGAGTGGAGTGACCACTCACCTATTAAATTTTCCTTGTGTTGTAATAATACATCGCCTATAACGGTAGATAAAAGCGACGTAAAATATAAATGGGATAATTTATTGAGGGAGCGTTTTCGCTCAGGTCTAATAGCAAAATTGTCAGATTTAAATAATTTAACGGCAAATATTGATTGCTCGAATAGGGATTCTGTTAATCTTGTTATGAATGATTTCACCCAGATAATACGTGATGTATCTGATCCGTTGTTTTCAAAAAAATATAATCATAAAAATAATGTTACTTTCTCTGATCAATCAATTGTAAAAGACAAAGAATGGTTTGATAATGATTGTATTATTTTTAAAAACAAGTACTTATAATCATTACGTATATACAATTGTAGTAAAACAGTTTTAAATAGAGAGTATTTTTGTAAATGTAAAAAGGAATATAAAGATTTGACTAAGAGAAAGAAACGAAATTCAGAATTGAAAAAAATATCTGATATAGAAAAATTGAAACACTCTAAACCTAAGGAATTTTGGAAATATTTTAAGAAAAAGAATAATAATTCCGGAAGTTGCGACATAACATTGGATGAGTTTAGGGATTATTTTTCAAGTTTAAGTAATGATATTTTTCAAACATCAAACGAAGAGGCCGAATTATTCTGTACCGAAAACGATTTTAATAGTGATAATTGCCCATTTGAAGAATTGGACCAACCATTTACAGTATCTGAATTATTGAGTGCCTGTAAAAGTTTGAAATCTGGAAAAGCTAATGGATGCGATTGTTTACTGAATGAGTATTTTATAGAAAGTATGGATATTACAGGCTCGCATATTTGTGATATATTTAATGCAATTTTGGCTTCAGGGTATTTTCCTGATAAGTGGACTGAGGGGGGTCATTATCCCTATACATAAAAAAGGCAGCGTCGATGATCCAGGTAATTACCGGGGCATAACATTAGTTAGTTGTATGTCTAAATTGTTCACCACTTTACTCAATAAAAGAATTGAGACTTTTTGTAACGAAAATGATATAATTTCGGATGCGCAGTTTGGTTTCCGAAAGGGACGGTCAACAGTTGACGCGATATTTGTATTAATGTCAATTATTCAAAATTATTTATGTAATAATAAACGATTATATGTTGCCTTTGTCGACATGATGAAATGTTTTGACAGCATTTATAGAAATGCACTTTGGCTTAAATTATATAAGCTAGGAATACGAGGAAAACTTTTACGCATTATAAGGGACATGTATCAAAAGGTTAAATCTTGTGTAAAAAGTTGTAATAGCTATTCAGACTACTTTGAATATGCTGTTGGTTTGAGACAAGGGGAGGTAATTTCGCCTATACTGTTTTCCATGTTTGTGGAAGATCTTGAACTTTATTTGCAAAGTAATGTTGAGACAGGTTTAAATATAGATGACATAGTACTAATAATCTTACTTTTTGCTGATGATATGGCTATTTTGGGCAAATCTCCTGCTGAATTACAAGATAATCTTAA
Organism: Cyrtodaria siliqua; assembly: GCA_037043455.1. Taxonomy (NCBI): domain Eukaryota; kingdom Metazoa; phylum Mollusca; class Bivalvia; order Adapedonta; family Hiatellidae; genus Cyrtodaria; species Cyrtodaria siliqua. The sequence continues at coordinate 59,876 of JAWPHD010003491.1, read as the reverse complement.
TCGATTGCATACATATTGTAATAAATGGGGCTTACGCGTAAATATTGCGAAAACTAAAATAATGGTGTTTAGAAAACGTGGTGGATTGTTGCCTAATGAATCATGGACTTATAACGATCAAATTATAGAAGTTGTTAATGATTTTAACTATCTTGGAAATATTTTTAATTATACTGGTAATTTCAACTTAAACCAAGAACACTTAGTCGGCAAGGCGCTTAAGGCATTAAACACTCTATTATTTAACTGTAAAAAAATTCGTTTAAAGCCAAAACTACTATGTCAGTTGTTTGATGCGTTCGTTGGTTCTATTTTAAATTATGCAAGCGAAATCTGGGGGTATACAAGGTCGAAAGTTATAGAGCGAATACATTTAAAATTCTGTAAACGTTTATTGAATGTTAAAATGAATACAAATACTGTGGGTGTTTACGGAGAGCTGGGTAGATATCCCTTATATATATCACGATATGCAAGGATAATAAGTTATTGGTGTAAAATTATTAATACTGATAATATAATAATAAAAAAAGTATACGAACAAGGGCTAAATGATTGTAATAAAGGATGTAAGAACTGGGTATCAAACGTTAAAACCATGTTAAATAATTACGGATTTACCGATATATTTGAGAACAATTATTTTGTAAACCCCAAAGTATTTCCAAATATTTTTAAGCAAAAAGTTATTGATAATTTTATTCAGGAATGGTTTAGTTCTATAGAAAATAGTACAGTTCTTGAAAACTATAGCTTAGTAAAAATGCAATTTGACTATGAAAACTATCTTGATATATTACCTTGTAATTTGAGATTGTTTTATACTAGACTAAGACTTTCTGTTCATCCTCTTAGAATTCAAACTGGGCGTTATGATAGAAATAGAATACCAAAAAATGAAAGATATTGCCTTTGTTGTAATTCAGGCGATATAGAAGATGAGTTTCACTTTATATGTATATGTCCATGTTTTGTAGATTTGCGTAAGCAGTATTTGAAAAAGTATTATTACCAAAGACCATCAATGTTCAAGTTTTTAGATTTGATTAGCTCTCATAATAAAACTGTATTATATAAAATTTCAAAATATACCAAGGAAGCCTTAGAAATAAGAAAATCAATTTTAAATGTTTAAGCATGTTGTTCATTCTCATTCTATTAAATTTCATAATCTTTAAGGAATATTGTATTACAAATGTGAACTAAAGTAATATAATTCAATATTTATTTGTAAAAGAAAATCTTTTATATCTATTACGTGACTATATGTTTAATGTATTTGTATGTAATGTTTGTATGATGATGTACTATGTACAAATCTTAATAAAATATATGTTCTGTTCTGTTCTGTTCATGTATTAGTCATGTATTCTGCTGTGTTAAGATTTGTGAATGCCACTTGCTTAAGTGTTTGTCACACCTTTAAATTACCAATTTGAATTGTTACGTTGTTTAGTGTCATTAATTCATTGGTCATGTTATTGACCCAATTTTGGATATTTATTTAATAATATAGATTACATTACATCTTTATTTGTGATAACTGTTACACAAATGATGTACGGTATGGCACGGATATTATTTGTTATCCAATTACATCTGATATGTATATATTTCATGTTTGCATGCTAATTGTTCTAATATATGATATAAATAAATTAATAAACATTATCGTTTGTCGTTACATACATACTTCATACACTGATAATATACCGATAATTTCTATTCAGATTCGTTACTAAACTATTAATTGTTACTTTGGGTATTTTCCGTAATACGCACCTGCTGTTTTCGTTATATTTCGGAATGTACGGTAATGGTACGGTACGGCTTTTACTCCCCACCTCATGTTGACGCTTGTTTACGTTATAAGACATATGCGTAATAATGTGTACAGGATCAAAATCCTTCAAAAACAGCCTTTTACTTAACTTAGCTTAAAATCACTCAATGTTTACCAACGCTTACATATTTATCAAAAAATGAATATGTTGTCAATATACGGATCTTTTGCCCATTTACAGTCTTGCAAATGATACTACATTTATCGCGCTGTAATCTGGTGGTCTTTGGTTTCTAATACAATTTTTTTGTGCGCCAGAAGGCACCGTCCAAAAATGCAAAAGTATGTGACAAGCAGATGTTATAAGTTCAACGTACTCCATATATGTTAGATTTCCTTGATATCTCTAGAGAATTAAATGCAAATGGATGATAAATAAGAACCTGCATAGCTGAATGCGAATGCAAGCATTAAGGTATCTCACGACAGATCTAGATACTTGAATCGATTTTGGTACAGGAAATTTGCATATTAATAAAACATAATAGTAACGATTGACAAAATTGAAACCTAATTGAGATTTAAATATTTTAAATGTTTTTCAAACGAAAATGGAATTTCAACAAAAGCTATAAACCTATACAATTAATATTGCTTAATATACGAAGTTTGGAAATATTAGAAACGTTGAACGCTACGATTCGTTTCGCTGTTTAATGGAATATTTATGAGTAAAACAATGGGCACGTATAGTTCCCAGACAGTCTTGGAATTTTCATAGTTTTACCTGTAACATACTACTTTGATGATGATGGTTCCGGAGTTACGTCTTGTTGACTGCGTCTGTACCGTTAGACTTTCTCTATTCGAAGAGAAGAGTGTATGAATGTATAAACAGTTTAATAACAGCTTCACGTGCTTCACGTGCTATTTTTCTGCGTTCTGTGAATGTTACATGTCAAGTGTGACCTTTGTGACGACTTTCACAATTGTTACACGTTTCCAGGCGCAAAAAAACATCAACAGTTAAAGTATGGCTCCTTTTGTTTAGTGAATGCATTATATGCTATAAAGTCCACATGGAGGGGAACTTAACAGACACCATGTTATAGGATTTAAGTTATCTTAATTGGATTGTTTATTGCCAAATCTCGCACAATGGCTTCGTTTTAAATTTGTATGGGATTAGACAAAAGCTTCTTAAAATCAAATTGAATCAGTATAATTTCCAACCAGTTAATCCGAAAGCGAAGAAAGAGAAACCGTTAAATTACGATAATCAATAGTATGATTACTGGGTAAGAAAAATAAATATTCAAACGAAGCCTTAACGTATGGAAACAACGTCTTGTATTTGCGACAGCCAAGGAGACAATTCAAAATATATGCTAACGAGGTTGAAAATAGTACTCAGATAGCACTTCAGATAATAATGGCAAAACAATAGCATTAGACTAGTATACCTCATGTCAATCTTAAATTCCCATAGACTGCTATTTAACATTTCACGCATTCGTACGCTGTTGTAATGTCACACCCTGGAGTGACCTCACTGGAGGGCAGCATTTTTTTAATGATATGCTAACGAGGTTGAAAATAGTACTCAGATAGCACATCAGATAATAATGACAAAACAATAGCATTAGACTAGTATATTAAATTCCCATAGACTGCTATTTAACATTTCACGCTGTCGTACGCTGTTGTAATGTCACACCCTGGAGTGACGTCACTGGAGGGCAGCATTTGTTTTAATGTTACCCTCCCAATCGCCGTCCCGAAATCAATGTCAAAGTTTATAAATAGATATTGTTTTTTCTCATGGCCAACACGATATGCCCAAATGAATCGTTGAACACTTTATTAGTATAAATTATGTATTATGTTATTTATATTTCTAAAATGTTGATGTAATGTGAATTTCTTTTTTAGGATATGAATACTGTATTTGTTGACAGTAACGTGGTACTTAAATCAAAAATGGTTAATAGATAAATAAAAACATCCACGTTTTTAATAAGAACGAAATGGACCTTTTTATTACATGTTTCAATTCCCCAAAAAAAGTTCCAATCTTTTTATATTTTTCCCCTTTCTCGGTATAATAAAATAAATATTCCATCCCAGTGAGGGCGACAGTAGATATTGTCAACTTTGAAAAAGTAATGTCAACCTCCGCTTCGCCTCGGTCGAAATGATTTTCCTCAGGTTGACAGTATGCACTGTCACCTTCATCGGGATGCAATGTTTATATAATACCATAAGCATTCACAGAACACAGTCGACCAAAAACAAGCATGCAAAAATAAACAATATTAACAAGGAGAAATGCAAGCAAAGAAAGCGAAAATGGTTGACAATAAGGGTACCGCCTTGGAACGGTCAGCGTTCGGTGAGAGTATAAACCAGTTCACCCAAGCGAAAAGAAAACAATATGATTGTATTTAATTAAACAATATAGCACAGATGCGTTAGAGGACTGCGGACGCTCTATTGGCTTACACGGCTCACATATAATAGTACGTAGGTGAAACAAAACTACCTCTAATCCAAAGGATTAACCTACATAGATCTGACATCAACACACGCAAACTCGCCGGGTCGCTAGTCGCAGAACATCTCTGCTGTACAGGACATATTTTCTCGGATATATCCCTTTGTTGCATAGACCACAATCCCAATTGGTCAGATCACACTCGAAAATCACGCGAATCGTATTGGATCCGTCAATTCAACACTATTCAACCGTTTGGAATAAACAAAGAGGATGACATCCGCATCTCCAGTAACAATAACTTATTCATTTACATGCCGGCTTATTTGTTGATTACTGTGAAATAATGTGAGTGATATCAAACTCATTGACCTCATATTTAATAATTTAATAAAAACGTATATTCTAGCTTAATGTTCGATATGTGTTTGCAATCAGATGTAACATCACTTTTTTTTTAAAAATATATTCGTTTTAAGAATAGTTTGCATCTATGATCTAGACAACTTAATTACAATGTCAACGTGCCCTAGGTTTTTTTTTTTTTTCAAATATATATACGTTGGAATTTTAACTAAATACATTTAGACTTAACATTTCTATTAAGGACATACAATTAAAGTCGTTTAACAATTTCTCTATGCAACATTTGTCTTTAATTATTATACTATAACAATTTATAGATAGTTGTTTATATAATTACATTTCATAATGAATTTAATGTAGGAGTTTATATGGAAAAACATGTCGAAACACTAAGGTTGGGGTACGCTATTTTAACGTCAACGTCAATTTAAAATGTCAGCAATTTTTAATTTAAAATGTCAGCGTTTTACTTACGCGACTTCATAACTGACCATGTCGATTTCGTTTTTTGAAAGTAAGCACTTTTTGACGTTCACGACGTTTACTAACGGTCTGAATATTTGTTACTTTCTCGGCGTTTATAGCGTTATATAATTACACGATTATTATTTATTTATTGTAAATCTAAATGGGCCTCTTTTGCGGACATTCTTTTCTAATATCAGAACATTTTAATAATATCTTTATGATCATTTGTACATTTTTTTCTAGATTTGTTTTCACTGCAACCGTTGTTTAGATGATTTTCTTGTAAATGTTTGATGTTTTTGTACTCCTAAAGAAGGCGTAAAGCCGCAAGCGCTCGAGTATATATTTTAGCTAGTATACACGCTAGCTTAGAGTTTTTGTTTAATTTTGTTGATAGCACTGTAAATAATAATTTTCCACATTGTATATTAACAAACTACTCTATCATTTAGTATCTTTTCTGGATCCAGTGTTTGTGAAAGGTGTTCTGTTCAAAGTATGATTTCCTCTACTATATATATATCAACGTGTGTTGCAGCTACCTTTTATAAGGAGTGAATATATACGCTTGATTTCTGTGTATCTCGTCATAGCTAGGCGCCCTGCCGTAGTTCGTCCGAAGGTTGTCTGTCCTTGGTAGTTCACAAATATTTCTCCCTATATATAATTCTGCCTTGTGAACGTGAATCTCTTACGAGATCCCAATTTCGAAAGTTGCCGTAGTGAGTTCAAATTCTCTCCCTTTATTATATTTACTGACTTCACAGTTGTAATATAGCGACGTGAAAATATCTTACTCAAGAATAGTCTTCTATCTATCTTTACATCCTGCCACACGCCTTCACAGGCATAATCGGGCAGCTGTCTTTAATATGTTTTTTATTAAACTACTATCTAATTATATTTCACAATAAAACTATACACAGTTAAAAACCAGAGTAAATATTCAACTTTGATTAAATGTACAAGTTACAATTCGTAAGCAGTTATAACGTTCAAAAGTGCGAGCTTAGCAGTCAAAATGAATCTGAATGAATATCTATCAATCTGTAAGAATCTCCCGAATGAAGGCAATCTCGTATCTTATATAGGGTGGCTATGTCCCACCTCTTTGACTGTCAAGTGTACCCTCGACCATGAACTCTAACCTCCGAAACTGGTTCTAGGACGCCAAATCTGGGGTCGATCGTACAAATCTCCTCTTTTTGGAGTAAACAGATTATTTAGCTTACTTTCCAGACTGCTGGTACGGGGTATTTATATAATTCTCCCAGAGTTGCCCCGGTCATTCCATTGTTTCAACAGACAAACCTCTTCTTAACTAAAGGTTATGGTCATACTGTTACTCAATATATACTTAATTGGATTAATTAACTTTCATGCGCATCAGTCATGAACTTTCAGAGGAAATGGTCAAACCCAGGTCTCTACACAAACAACGTAATTTAGTTACTTCTTAAACAATTGACAGAGGCAGTGAATGAATGTTGGTCACCTAGTTTTTTATGTACATATAATGATCAGCCATGGGTGCAATATAATAACTTACTTTAAGACCTCCCCAGCTCACTATAACACATGCCATACATACACACATAGGAATTATACACTATCATTTCTTACAGGGCTAACACGATCAAGGTATATAGATCAGAGAATAATCAAATCAAAACATGTTATCACATACATAAGTTTAAACAATGTCAGTTAATCCAAATTGTTCATATGTTTAGAGTCTATACTGATTGCAATTATTAATGTTGTAGTCCACAATTGCTCTGTGTTAATTGGTATGTATAGTTCATCACTGTTTTAGTTAATGATATCCCGTTGGTATGACATCTGACATCTAGTTGGTATGACATCATATTGGTATGACATCATGTAGGTATGACATCATGTAGGTATGACATCTGATGGGTGTGACGTCATTTTGGTATGACATCATGTTGGTATGACATCTCGTTGGTATGACATCATGTTGGTATGACATCACGTTGGTATGACATCTCGTTGGTATGACATCTCGTTAGTATGACATCATGTTGGTATGACATCACGTTGGTATGACATCACGTCGGTTCGCCAGTGTACCGGTATATATTTGGTACACATACGCCTCGTCAAGTCATATCCAATTTTGATTACTTGAAGTTGTCTCCTTACTGCCTTTAATTCCATTAAGCACACCCGTGTTGTGTGTGATTGTGTCTGCTGTCTGCACTGGTTATTTCCCTTTCTCCATAAAATGAAACTACAAGTTCATTACTCTGAATACATTGTCTATTTTCAAGGTTACAAAATGTCTCAAGTGTGTTCTTAGCTTAACTTTCTTCTGCCTTAAGTCACGTTGAGCGCCACCCAAGGTCTCTTCACCAATCAAACCTTTGAGAGAGAATGAGAGGACTTGGTTATATAATTAAACACACTTGAACATATATTTACATTCTGCTTCTAAGCCACTTTGTTTTGTTCGGGGGAACCTCAGTTGTCGGTAGTCCCCTGCTGTACGTCAAATCCACGATACAGCGGTCTCAAAACAATTGCCTTGTCTCTTTTCCCATTTGACAGAGTCAGGTGTTTGTCCGCTCGACTCTGAGACTCGGCTAAAGTGTTCCTACCGGCGTCGGATAATGATATCGCCGCTTCGCCACGTATCTCTGGAATATCGCAATGTACGACTTCTTCGTATGGGTCTGGACTCTGCAGTGGAATGACATTCATACGCCCCCTATACGACCATTTTCTAATTTTAGAGAGTAACCATTTTTTATAATGTTTGGCTAAGTATTTAATATTATTAGAAATATTAGAAAACCCACTATTGCCAAAATAAGTTTTACATAATCCCAAATTGAGTATTGCTCACCATTTGGCATATCTTCAATCTCTTGAATATCACCTAATTTACTTTTAAGTTCTGATATAGAGAATTCGCCAAGAGCACTTAAACTCTTTGGTACTATAATCGCCTTTTCCGACGAATTTACCATAACGTTAAGTTTGATGTTTATAGCCGTAAAATCTAGCTCCTTTAAGAAAACCAGTGTTGGAGTGACAGTATAGTTTGATTGATTTTCGTACGCGCCTACAAGTGTCAAACGTTCAGACGTGGCGGTACATGCCGGATCTACATTAAAGTAACCATATGGTGGATCAATTTTTAAGGTTGTTGGTGGTTTATTTTTACAGTTTATACGAAAGGTCAGTTCTTCGTTGGTCATTAAAAAGTTTGTCATATTAGCGAAATATATAGCTTTGGGCAAATCCATTGATGATGCATACAGTTCGCAGTATTTAGACGACAGCTCTGTTTTTTTAATAAATAGATTTACTAGACAAGAAGTTGATTGGTATGTATTGTGGATGCCTCTTTTTAAACTACCTGACCTTATCAATGGATCTTTACAATAACCTGCCTGTTTCTTGATAGAAAGAAGTAAAGCGTTCTTTCCCGATTGATAGCTAGAAAATCACTTTCTAGCTTATAGTATGTTACAATACTTTTTGAGTCAGTGGTTTTCACATCACTGCAAGGGAAGAACAAACTGTTTGCTTAATATAACTCAAACAATCTAGTATGTTCTACTAACATACTTTCGGTGACTACAATTATCTGTTCGCCGTCTAAATAAGTTGTGCATTTCAAGTGTTTGTAGTAATCAAACAAGTTTTATTCGTATGGGTCAATGGGCAATGAGAGAGTTGCAGGAAGTTGAGCACTTATCCCTAAGAGAGCCTCTTGAAGTTGACTTGCTGGAATGATATTCGCACTTAGACGACCTATTGTGAGTACATTCAATTTGATCTCTAATTGAAGGTAATAATACATGCAGCTTTGAGTCACTGCCTTGATTTCATCTATGATTAGACTCATTTTCGTCAACACATATAGAAACTTATCAATGTTTCCTATATGTCTGTTAAGGTAACCTCTAGTATTTACAAATTCTGCACTTAAAGCTGTACAGTCCCTATTTTAACTGGTAATAACTCATGAATATGAATGAGTCACATGTGAAGTAGTTTCAAATCGACGAACACCCCAAAAGTCGGTATATAAGGAGAAATCGATACGTAAAATTTCACATTTTTATTTAGCCTCCGTACAGGTAACATCGATAAATATACGGCTCCAGAATATATGTGATAAAAAAATAGTTGCCCGGAACGGGATTTGAACCACAGCCTTGCACTTGTAAGATTTGAAAGACTTGTACGCTGAACCTCTAGACCACTGCTATTTATTGGTATTTTGTAGCATTTTTAACACTAAATAGGCATTACGTAATAACAAGAGCGCGCACACAAACTCATAAAGCGCTAAATAACAAGTCGAGATATGGTTGATTTGAGGCGAAGTATTAGTTTCATATTGATAAGATACAGTATTACACAAGGCAATGTTAATTTACACGTGCGACAATATGGACTGCATATTAATTGATCCATCATTAGTTGCGTTCAAATATGTTAAGTTATTTTGCTTGATAATATATGGTAGTTAGTATACTATTTTCTCAAGTAGCGTCGTAGTTCAGTGGATAGAGCAGAGGACTTGAAATCAGAAGGTCCTGTGTTCGAGCCCCGAAAGAAGCTAACTTTTTTTTTTGTAAAAATTACTGTTACCTGTGTATAGGTACGATGTGCACTGGTCGATGTATATACAGTAAATGATTTCCTTCGCTATATTTGCTCGCTTAAATACCCGATTTCGACATGAGCTGGTGAACATGAAGTTACAAATAAAGACACGCCTACAAAGGAAACATCGATTGATATAGGGACTCTGTAGCTTTAACGTCCGCAGAGTTTCCAATACCTCATTAATCTTTTGCCTTTTTTCTGATACCGCAAATGATGTTGTGTTCATTACTGACACACTATCTGAAAGTGAATGCTCTAATACTTTCTGGTTGCTTGCTAACTTTTTTATATTATGTTTTACACTATCTAGATCAGCCTATGATGATAGTCCTATTCCTTCCGTAAAAAGTGGGGCTAAGAAACCAAATAACGCTCGTTTCGGTCTTTTTGTCTGAGCTGAATGTCTTAACCACTTTTATTCAGCAAATGTTGCCACTAGTCCGTTTTTTCAGTCCTGGTTTGCATTTAATTCGTGTCTAAGGCCTTGAAATACTCTATAATACTGGTGAAATTCAACATATAAGCCTTTTATGGACTTCGCTGATGTTGGTTGACATGTTACCATACACCATAAAATGTACACCCTTAGTATCATCTAAGGAATCTTGGGAGCCGTACACTGACATAATCGTGTCAGCGAGAGCAGCAGCCTTTGTTATGTCGTCTGATAATTTGTCTAAAAAATCGTCATAGGGTTCCATCGAGATAACAAATGATAAGATCCAGCGAGCATTACTCATACTGAATTCAGTCACTTTGCTAAAGAAAACATTTTCTACTACCATACAGTCAATGTTTACTCCCCAAACTAGGATAAACGTCAGTAAAAATGTCATGGTCCCTGAAATAAGCAAAAAGAAAAGTCTAAGTCGTCAAGTCCCTGAATCTAGTGTCAAAGTCTTCAATTTCGGATTGGTTGCATTCTGTAATTCTCATTCGGTGAAAGAATTCGTGTAAAGTTTCGTATTCTCGGTTTGGTGTGCCGTTACTATAAAAATACGTTTTGCACAATGGGCATACATCAGCACCATGTGGTGTACAGTCAGGGTGTGCTCTAGATAAACAACATGGTAGTCTATACTGTGGAGAACACTTGTTTATTTTTTGTTTACATACCACACACGTCAGTGATTTTAAATACCTATGTCTAGCTTCCATTAAGGTTAATGTCTTACTTAAAAGGTCACCTGTCCTTTCAGTCAGTTGACAATCTGCTGTTGAACATTTTTGTTCACAGTTTTCGACCAATTCAATCAGTCCGTCGTCGGTCAATTCAGTGTCATAGTGTTTTATCACCGTGTGAACGACTTGCAGTCCTTCACAACCGTGCAACCCTGAAATCCTACCTATCTCTACCAGTAGTCTGGTAAGCATGTTGGTGTCGTACGCAAAAAGTATAAACATTTCTAAAAAGTAATTACTTTGATAGAAAAACATAAGTTGTACGAAAGCATACATGCTCAGTCCGCCCATTGTTCTATGCAATAGGTCATACGAGAAACGTTGCCCCAAAGAGAGTAGTATCATTGTCATTTTGCTAAGTTTACCCCTTAAATAAGGGAAATCTATCTCGTAAAAAGTCAATACTGCTAGGGCTTCTAACCCTTTATGCTCGGCTAACCTAGATAGGTATTTCGACTTATATTCATTTTTGTATATTTCTAGGGGAATGTCCCTCTCTTCGGCTAACTCTCGTAAATTTATAGAAAATGTCGGTCCCATTTCTTCTCCCTGGGCTGGGTTGTTTGGAGCGGCCATTTTTAAACTATGTGTGAAATACACAGGAAAAATGTGATTGGTTAGGTATAGACACAATGGATATATATTGGTTTAGATTAAGGTATGCGAAAGGCCCTACTTAAATTGATTTTGACATCAATAATTATCCCTTTTTCATCGCGTAACCTGTTCTGCCCCTAATATATCCCCGTGTAACCTAATTTACTATCTACCATAATCATAACCTATTTTACTATCTACCATAATCATAATATACATTACTCCACTAGTTATCTACTAACTTAGTATCTCCCTATAATTCAATCGAGCGCCAAATTAATACAGACGGTACCGATAATCACGATACAATACATGATGTATATCTCGATTCCTCCCTTAGTTTAACCTTGCCGTAAAACACCGTTCCTAACCTATCTTAAGGTTCGTCTCCGCTAGTTATCAACTTAACTAGCCTATCGCCTATAGCTCAGTTCGAGTATTTATGGGTCGAGTCGAGAGTTCGACCACCAAACTCGACCACTTAACAAAACAATACTGTTAAACACAGTACGTAGCATAATTTCTACCTCGATAGCTCAATTAGTTTTACCTCGCCGTAAAACACAGCACCTAACCTAACTTAAAGTACTCTTCCACTAGTTCTCGACTAAAACCTAACCTATCGCCTATAACTCCGTCGAATGCCTTACCAAACAGCACTGCATGAAATAAGGGATTTAATTAAAACTTAAATATGCTTAAATATATTTAAATTTCATGTGCTGGATTTAAGAGCAATTTAATTACACTTAAATATCTAAATTAAGTTTTTCACTTTTATGTCGAATTTAATTGAGTTTAATTTTGATTAAATGTATATTTACACCATGTTGCACATTTAATGTGTGATTAAATGTATCAATATACCATGTAGCAAATTTAATTTGCGATTAAATGTAACTATATACCATGTTGCAAATTTAATGTGCGATTAAATGTATACATACATCATGTTGCAAATTTAAGATGTGATTAAATGTATATTTACACCATGTTGCTAATTTAAGGTGTGATTAAATGTATACATACACCAAGTTTTAAATTTAAGGTGTGATTAAATGTATACATACACCATGTTTTAAATTTAAGGTGTGATTAAATGTATACATACACCATATAGCAAATTTAAGGTGAGATTAAATGTATACATACACCATGTTGCAAATTTAAGGTGTGATTAAATGTATACATACACCATATAGCAAATTTAAGGTGTAATTAAATGTATACATACACCATGTTTTTAAATTTAAGGTGTGATTAAATGTATACATACACCATGTTTTAAATTTAAGGTGTGATTAAATGTATATATACACCAAGTTGTAAATTTAAGGTGTGATTAAATGTATACATACACCATGTTGCAAATTTAAGGTGTGATTAAATGTATACATACACCATATAGCAAATTTAAGGTGTGATTAAATGTATACATACACCAAGTTTTAAATTTAAGGTGTGATTAAATGTATACATACACCATGTTTTAAATTTAAGGTGTGATTAAATGTATACATACACCATGTTTTAAATTTAAGGTGTGATTAAATGTATATATACACCAAGTTGTAAATTTAAGGTGTGATTAAATGTATACATACACCATGTTGCAAATTTAAGGTGTGATTAAATGTATACATAAACCATATAGCAAATTTAAGGTGTGATTACATGTATACATACACCATGTTTTTAAATTTAAGGTGTGATTAAATGTATACATACAACATGATGCAAATTTAAGGTGCGATTAAATGTGTACATACACCATGTAGCATATTTAAGGTGTGATTAAATGTATACATACACCATGTTTTAAATTTAAGGTGTGATTAAATGTATATATACACCATGTTGCAAATTTAAGGTGTGATTAAATGTATACATACACCATGTTGCAAATTTAAGGTGCGATTAAATGTATACGTACACCATGTTGCAAATTTAAGGTGCGATTAAATGTATACATACACCATAGTGTAATGCAATGTGTGATTACATGTATACATACACCATGTTTTAAATTTAAGGTGTGATTAAATGTATACATACACCATGTTGCAAATTTAAGGTGCGATTAAATGTGTACATACACCATGTAGCATATTTAAGGTGTGATTAAATGTATACATACACCATGTTTTAAATTTAAGGTGTGATTAAATGTATACATACACCACGTTACAAATTTAAGGTGTGATTAAATGTGTACATACACCATGTAGCATATTTAAGGTGTGATTAAATGTATATATACACCATATAGCAAATTTAAGGTGCGATTAAATGTATACATACACCATATTGTAAATGCAATGTGTGATTAAATGTATATATACGCCATGTTGTAAATTTACGGTATGATTAAATTTATACATACACCATATTGTAAATGCAATGTGTGATTAAATGTATATATACACCATATTGTAAATGCAATGTGTGATTAAATGTATATATACACCATGGTGTAAATTTAAGGTGTGATTAAATATACATACACCATGTTACAAATTTAAGATGTGATTAAATGTATATATACACCATGTAGCAAATTTACGGTGTGATTAAATGTATACATACACCATGTTTTAAATATGTGATTAAATGTTTAAATATACAAAGTTGTAAATGTTATGTGCAATTAAATGTATTTATCATATAACATGCGGTGTGGGAGTGTAATAACACCATTCAATATTTTTGATATTCCACTAGTGGTATAACAAAGTTAATGACGTCATGTTAATGTATGTTTTCTGACGTAATTTGTGTCTATAAACTAAATGATGTCCTGCGTTAAATACCCAATGAGCTGTTGAACATGAAGTTACAAATAAAGACATGCCTACAAAGAGGAAATCAATTAATATAGACTTAAGCAGCTTTAAGTTAAGATGAAGAACTGTCTGAAGTTTTATGAACATATGTGAAATACGTTTGGCCAAGGTAAGGTTGCAGGTTACTTAAAGTTTGACGGATGACAGACGACAAAGTGAGCCCTAAGACGTAGGCGACATGTAAAGGGCATAACTCTGGTATCCACAGAACTGCAAGACAGAGTTACAGATCTTGTGTTATGCACATCATTACAAGATGGTTATTCATTGCGGTAAGTTTGACAGTAATAGAACCAACGTTATTGAAGTTTTAGCCAGGACATGAACATCGAGACCGAATGACTATCACTATGTCCAAACACTATACATTATATCTTCAAGACAGGGGGCATAATTTAGAACATACAATATTATAAGTTATGGCCTGGAACGGATGGACAGACGGTTTGAACACTATATGACCTCTGGCTCTTCGAGACCTGGGGCATAAAAACAGACAACATACAAATTGATGACAATACCTCACCATGAGCCAGTGGCTCGGATCTAAAATGAAGGGGAAAACAAACAAAAATTGTGGTTTTAATTTAATAACAACTTAATTCTTACAATCTAATAACGTCTTCAACTTACAGATTTACATTATTTTAGGACTTTGAATTTTCTTTTTTTTCAATACAACTTTACAGCAGTTTATATTTATAGTTCAGATGTATCATCATATCATGCATTTACACTGATCTCAACAAAAAATCATTCAGAGCAACAGATAGGCATAGTATAGACGTATTTGCATAAACACCCAATTAAAAATGATTGAAAACGCAATTAAAATCAAATCAAAGCGAACCAAAAATAGTGAGTGGAATTTTATGGGACATTTTGTTACTCACCGATTCTAGAATGAATGCAACGGTTTACACCAGCAGTCGAATTTATTAGAAAAGAAAAAAGGTCACTGAATTGGAATTGAATTGAATTGAATTGGGGTTTTAAGGCGCACCAACACATGAAAAGGTTATATGGCGCCTAAAAGGCATGAACATGCCAGGCTCATCTTCCATGTACATCGAGATAAAATATGGAAAATGGGCCTAGAACCTTCTCACCCTGACCTGCAGAGTTGCTGCAAATTCTATCGTAGAAACTCCATTTACGCTGGAGCCACGTTATTTTTGATGCGAGCGAGATAGCACCTGAAACAATGCAAGGATCATGATGAAGACCTTTAATGAACATGAACAAAAAGTGATGAAATGAACATGAATTTGGGGGGATTCTACCCCTCTGCCTACCCCTCCAAAGGGATCTGCAGTGGCCGTATTCTTTGTCCCGTGACCAAACGGGGCCCCCGGCAACCACACGGGCCACTGAATTGGAAACAAGAGTTCCATGGCTGATTTTTATCTGCTTAAAACTTTAGTAACACCACCAGGCATGTAATCAACTGAATAGTAATGCATACATGTACTTAAATTGCTTAAAATATGTAAATACCCAGTTAAAATGAAAATGAGGGGTATTACCTGTATGATTAAGACATTTTTCAACAATATCCAATTCAATTCAATTTTGCCAGTACACAATTAAAACCAAAACTATGGGGTAATACCCAATTAACTTCCGAAGCTGATCTGCTGCTCTGATCATTCATAAACGAACTAGATTAATTTGTTTTGTCTTGATTTACAACATACCAGCAATCTCATTAAAATCAGACCCTTTATCATGCTACGATACTATACACTACTAAGGCATAGACTGCTTCACTGCGCATGTCGCGTTTCAGTCTATGCTCGGTATTGAAAGAGACAATGTCTGTAACTTTTATCTTATAAAACACAAAAAAAAATCGTTGACAAACATAACACATCAACCATTATTGAATATTTGCCTAATAAAATCAAGATTGTCAATAGTGATACAAAAAAAACACTTTGTAGGGTTGACTCATAACCCACACTAAAATTACACTCGCCGGTAATAAAAGAACGTTTCTATCAACTGCGGTTAAAGCGGGCCAGATGTATTATTGCGTACTATATAGAAAACCTGATGTTGCAATATTCTCGGTATTGACCGCGCCCATGATTTTCTTCGTATTATTGCTGTAAAACATGCCATTTAGTGCATTTATTTGAATTTATCATGCAAAAACACAGCATTAACACAGACTTTTTTTTTTCTTCCGGATATGTGTTTTGTGTGGATTTTCGTTTGTTCAGTTCACTCGAAAGTCGAACATCATCTGAAAGTTCATATGAAACGCGCGATTTCATTGGTTGAATTTAATTGATCTTCTCATGAATATTGGTAAGATGAAAGGTCGATCTGACGTGACTTCCAAGGCAGTGTTGTCAGATCCTATAGCGGAGAGTATCAAAGCGTAATTAGAATGGTTTTAATGAGACTAAAGATACCAGTCGTAAAAGGAATATGGAATATCTAACTCCCATTGCAAGATACATTTTGTAACGTTTTATAAGATACTGGGCAAAACCCGATCCCATTGCAAGATAAATTTGTAACGTTTTACAAAGTACAGGACGAAATCCCCCGTCAACTGCAAGATAAATTGTGTTTACTACAGAGATCTCTAATACATGTAAACATTTCAATACTTTATCATACAAAAATCAGTTTGCTTTCTTGTTATGTAATGAAGACGAATATATAATCAATAGAACAGCAGGGTTTATTTACACATGTTATAACATGAGATTTAATCATTTGAACTGTAATATAAGTAACAAAACAGGTCTGTCATGTTAGTGTTATAAATCATGGATTTTTCATAAATATAATGTGCACTTAACGGCTGTAAGAACTTGTTGAAGTTCTTGAATTGAATTGATAAACTGTTATTGTTGTTTATGCCTTATCTAATTACATGTTTACTTATGTTTAATTGTGTTGTATAATCTGAATTAAGCTTTTGTTATTTTATAACCTCATGCATATGTATATGTCAAAATTATTATGTGATTACTATGCCAGTGATGGCCCATAATTGAAAATAAAAGATATTCTATTCTATTCCTCCCCTGGATATCCGCTAGGAGGCCACTAACGGAAATGCTGACCCAGCCAATCAAATGGAGGGATATAAAATTTCACGCGGAAAACTGAGATTGTGTCTTGTTTACAAAGAAATGTGTGTATAAAATCGTTTTAGTACAGTTATTTCGATATTTTATAAGCGTCGGTGATCAAGTTCGAAATGGTAAGTCAGTGTTACTTTGTTTGATGGGAAAAGTATGTGTAAAATATTTGTGAACAATAACGAATCCCGATCGATTTCGTACTCGTTGGAAATTATGGGCCCATCTTTTTTGAATTTTTCTATCCTTTTTTCAAAAGATATTCTCCAACGACCAGTCTCTTGACGATAATGTTCTTTTTAGATACTGCACACAACCCCCCCCCCCCACCCCCCCCCCCAGACCCCCCCCCTCCCCCCCCCCCCCCCCCCCAGCCACCAGCCACCACACCACACACCATAATCCGAGCATACTCTGACCTTGCATTCCCATTTTACGATTTTGATATTTCATCTGCTTAAAAAGCCACACACAAAAAGATAAAAAAAAGAAGGCTTTTAGGGTCAAAGAATGTTTGAATTAAGAATTACGGTGAGATCTTGCATGCAATGGGTGTGGCTCTCCCTGCACACAGTGCCGAAGGCTTTACATCCACTCCAAAAGATAGCATACTTTCGCTGATGGGGTCATTGTCGTACTGGGTACTACAGAAAGGCAACCGGGTTACATTTATGTTTACAGAAATGTACCTGAAAATTATAGAAATCCAGAAAGGCCCCCAAATATACATAAATGCAGGCAATACCGTTAAACACAGTACAATACGATATCGTATATCTCGACTTCGCAGTCGCCAGTGTATTTGAATGAAGATCTATACGTCATACGATGACTATTAATTCAAGATCAATATCGCAAACACACGATATAAATACCTAGACAGGTATTTCTCGGTGGACCGTACCTTGACGGTCCTACACTATGCTAATCTATCTCGGTGACCCTTTCTCCCTAGAGCACCGCTACGCTAACTTCCATATCCTCCTCGTTCTGGCACAAACCTTCAGAACTACATTGTCGCCTTAGAGGAGATATACCCTCAGGCCGTATCAACCTCTCATCATCGCCGACGTCCATACTACTACTACTACTACCACTACTACTACTACTACCTACCCTACCATTACGACTATTCTTATCTTTGCGCTGACTACAATACCTACTATCTACTCTATCATAATCATTATCACCATCTTTACTACTACTGCTACTTCTGCTACTACTACTTCTCCTGGACTGCTTCTCGCCCCTTAGCCTATTGTTCCTTTCTCGTAACCTACGGGCTAACTCAAACAATGGGATCGAATCTTCCTCATCCGAATCGTCCCTTTCTTTACGGTACCGGTGTGCTAGCCTCTCCACCGGTGCATCTGAACTACTGCTACTTAAATCTCTGTCACTACTCTCTGGGGGTGCGGCAAGTACCGCCTTACTTATTGGTCGCCCCTTTCATTCTGAGGTATCTCCCAGTCCGCCAAATTTGCTAAACGCAAATGTCTCGCGTGAGATTTACGAGTTTTATTATCTAATTGGCTTTTGATGACATATGCCAGTGGGGATTTCTTCTCGATAATTCTATAGAAAGGGACCCACCGCGAGTCTAATTTGTTAGTCCTAACGTGGTTCTTTAAATAGACCGCGTCCCCTACCTTAAACTCGACATTTTTACTAGACTTATCTGCCCGTAACTTTCTTTTTCGCTTTACACGTTTCATTCTATTGAAAACTCTAGTAAATGCAATATGTTGCTGCTGCAGGCATATCTCGTGGGCGTCTTCGCCTACGTACTTCCTACGGGGTTTCAAAATAACGTCAAGTGATAACGTTGCATCCCTACCGTACAGGAGGTTGAAAGGTGTTCTCTGAGTTGACTCATTTACAGTCATTCTTAACCCCGCTAAGGTCTGATTTAGAAATATATCCCAAGCGTTTGGTTCATTTTTGACTTTCTTTGCAAGTAAATTAACTATAGCTTTGTGTGAGACCTCTACTTGACCATTTGCAAGAGGTGAATAGAACGATGTCGTAATACACTTAACATTCATTTTAGTCAAAGTATCTACAACCTCCCTTGCTACATTCTCGCCCCCGTTATCTGACATATAGCACATCGGAAGAGAATGTCTTGGAAATATTTCATTCAATAGTATGTGTAGTATATTGGAACTGGTTTTCGAAGGTAATGGAAAACACTCTAACCACCCACTATAGCTATCTATTACAGTGTATATATATCTGTTACCTGACAGTGTTTCTGGTAGTGGTCCCATAATGTCTCCTGCTATTTTACTGAATGGATACGGGCTTATTTCAGTTGCCCCCATAGGTGGTTTAATGGCCACCATATTTCGTTGTTGACATTCAACACACCTGTTGACTAAACTAATTTGTACATATTAGGCACATAGTACTTTTCCTTTAAAGTATGGAACGTGCGATCTACACCTGAGTGGGCAAGACAGTGATAGCTTTGTAATAACTCTTTGGGCAAGTGCTCTGGGACATATAGCCGAATTACAGGGTCGTTATCTACGTCGCTGACGTAGTAAAGAACACCATCCATAATAATGAAATTCCTCTCAGTTGTTTTATTAGCTTTACTTTCGTTTAACTGTGTTAGAATGATACTTAAGGCTTGGTCTCGTGACTGCTCTATTTTCATGTCTAGATCTAATAAGGTTGGCCTGCCGAGGTCATCTATAATCGGCTTGGTTGCATGTAAGTAATTTGTAGGGTCGATATGTGAAGTGTCAACAATGTTGACCTTATAATTTATAGGGTCGATATGTGAAGTGTCAACAATGTTGACCTTATATGCCCTGTCCGTAACCGTAATTTCTACTTCTGGATCATTAGAGTTATTATCGCAAGTGCTGCCGTCTGGGACGCGGCTCAAAAGGTCGGAAATATAATTATTTCGACCCGGAATGTAATTTATATCGCAGTCAAAGGCCTGTATTGTAAGTGCCCACATGGCCATTTTTCTATTACTAAAGGGATGTTTATTCAACAGACATTTAAGTGGTTTATGATCCGTAAATATTTTTTACATGGGACCCGAGCAGGTAATGTTGGAACTTTTGTAAACTGTATGCTATATAACTCTTTTTCTATAGTTGGCCAACGCGTCTGCGTGTCCGTTAACTTGTGGGAAAGGAAATATAGTGGTTTCTCTATTGGGCTACCTTCCTCATCAGTGTCTTCTTGACACAGCACGGAGCCAATACATTTATCGGATGCATCCGTATACAGGATGAACTCTTTTTTTCATATTTGGGTAAGCTAGTAATGGTACTACGGTCAGGCTTTCCTTTAAAAATTCAAAAGCTTTCTGACAAGGGCCGTCCCACTTAAACCGTGCATTTTTCTTTGTGAGTTTGAATAGAGGACCTGCTATCTCACTGAAGTCAGGAATAAATCTTCTATAATACCCTATCATGGCGCAAAACCCTCTTACACCTTTAACATTTATTGGCGGGCCAGCCCCTTTATTGCCTCTACTTTCTTGTTTTCAGGCTTAACGCCCTCTTTACTCAAATGAACTCCAAGTGTTTTGTTTCTGGTTTCATGAATTGACACTTACTTAACTTCATTTAAAGTTTATGTTTCCTCATTCTACCAAGGACTAGCTGTAAGTGAACGAAGTGTTCTTCTACCGATTTTGAGAATACTATTACATCATCTACATATGGCAGTGCGAAATGTTCGAAACCCTGTAGTGCTATAGTCATCATTTCGGAGAAATAACTAGGACTGTTCTTGAGGCCAAAACACATGCGATTATATTTCATCAGTCCTCTACTACTACTAAAAGCAGTTTTTTCTCGGTCGTCGGGATGAATATTTATGCAGAAAAAAACCGCAAAGAGGTCAAGCGAGCTAAACACTTGACTTCCACCCAATCGTTCCAGTACGGAATCGATCAATGGCATTGGGAACGCATATGTTTTCGTAACTTTATTCAAGAGTCTAAAATCTACTACCAACCTCTTAGTATTATCTGCCTTGGGTACTAGGACAGTAGGGGAAGAATAAGGACTTCTAGATCTACTGATTATTCCTGCTTTTAACAACTGGTCTACTGCTGCCTCAACTATGGGTATATAATTCAATGGGATCCTATATGGTCTCAGCTTAACCGGAGGGTTATCCCCCGTCTCAATCCGCATTTGCAGAATATCTGTTTCTTCTAAATCTAATTCTGAGAACGCTACTTCATCTAAATTCCTATAAACCAGATCACCTATTTTGTGTTTGTATTCGGTGGGAACGTTTATTTGACTAACTACCTCTTCATAGCTACTTGGTCTATCGGATCTACTTTTATTATTTTTGTAATGACCGTCTACCTGTTGTCCCCTGTGGGAGTTTATTGTACTTATCTGATTAATGTGTTCTACCTGCGCTACTACGCTACCACGTTTTAGGTTGTAACTTCGCCCGCTGTGATTTACGATTAAAATAGGTATTTTGTTACTACTTTTTACTTCTATAACTGATTCGATTATCTGTAGGTCAGGTCTCTCTGCCATATAACCTGTTTCTCTGTCCATAACCAACATTGTTCCGTCGTTAAATACTTCTTTTACTGCATTTTTAACTCTACCTTTATACAGAACCATCGAATATGGTTTTAGTACTATCTTTTTGTGTAATCTAACTAACGACGCTACATGAATATCTGGTACAAAAGGTACCATTGTTTTACCAATACGCATACAACCTAGATCATAATATAACCTTACACCGAAACCTAGCAGAAAATCATGTCCTAAAATTATATTCCTATTCATGTTCGACACTACATAGAACGGATGTTCATATTTTTTAGATTTCATTTCAAATTTTAAACTTACTTGGCCTAACACATTTAAAAAACTACCATCTACACCCTGTAAATTTGCTTCCTTATTTTCTAAACGGGGTTTATGTTTTAATGATTGATACATTTTTTCATTTAATAGCGAGCAATTAGCGCCCGTGTCAATGAGAGCTCTAAATTTAGCTTTTTCTATTTTTATAATGCATGAATTTGAACTACCAGCTGTCGAAATACTAAATGTAGGTATGTTTTTCTTTTCACTCAAGTCATGTAACCTACCATTATGACTCGAGCGTATTAGTTTCCTTGCCTAGGTTTCAATTTTTTTCGGTTATCGCCTTGATTTTGATCGGGAGCATTGCAAAATTTCGAGATATGGTTCTTTGAGCCACACCTGAGACATGCGCGGCGTGGTCTAAAATGGTCAACTTGCATGGGTTCGTGACCGTCTCGTCGGTCGGGTCTATGTATTAATTTGGGTGTATTAGAGGTTCTTAGTGCGAATCTTCTTCTCCAGTTTTGTTCTTCAATAGCTACTCTTACTGCGTGCTCAAAACGTCTAGGTCTATCTCTCATACCCCTAATTTTAATAGAGTCGTCGGCCAAACCATCAATAAAAAATTCCACTAGCTGTGTTTGTACTATATCGTGACCTGGGCCTTCGTCAGTACTGTAGGTTTCTTCAGCCAAGCCTAACAGTCTCTCAGAATACAGCTGTACGCTCTCGTGAGCATTTTGTTTGACCTTGCTTAACAGGGAAAAGGCGTGTGACGTATCTGTCACGTCTGAGAAGCGTGCGGACATTTCAGTTTTCAACTCATCATATGTCCCGGTTTGCCTGTCTAAAAATCGTTTAATAAAATCACCAACAGGGCCTTTACTAGTTTTGTAGGCTAATAGCTGTTTTTGCATATCACTCGATCTGTGTAGGAAACTGTACTTATCTATATTTTTTATTCATTTTTTATATTCGCCTGGCAATGAACCATCGAATGTTTTAATGCTATAATGAACGCCTTGTGTGTCAAGCGCATTCGTCTGGGCTCTTAAAATATCTCTCGTGTTCGTATTTTGTGCTTCCATATTTTCATTCAAGGTAGTTATCTGATTTGCCATATGGTTAAAAACTTGCCTTAAATCTGCATCAGCCATTTTTAGGTGTATGTATTTATTTTCGTTGTTTTTTTAAAATAAATTAAAATATTAGCCAATATTATATAGAACGAATTTTGAAGTTAGGTCTAAAATGAGATCCTTATCTTCTAATTTTGTGGTCGTACAGAGAATACGTAAAAATATCACTCACCGTTTTGTCCGTTTGCGTTGTGTTTCTCCAGTACTTCGTGTTGTTCCCGCGACTTGCCTGGGTCGGATCCTAGGTTGCTAGGCACCAGAAGTTTTAATGTAATATAGCGACGTGGAAATATCTAACTCAAGAATAGTCTTTAATATGTATTTTATTAAACTACTATCTAATTATATTTCACAATAAAACTATACACAGTTAAAAACCAGAGTAAATATTCAACTAAGATTAAATGTACAAGTTACAATTCGTAAGCAGTTCTAACGTTCAAAAGTGCGAGTTTAGCAGTCAAAATGAATCTGAATGAATATCTATCAATCTGTAAGAATCTCCCGAATGAAAGCAATCTCGTATCTTATATAGGGTGGCTATGCCCCACCTCTTTGACTGTCACGTGTACCCTCGACCATGAACTCTAACCTCCGAAACTGGTTCTAGGACGCCAAATTTGGGGTCGATCGTACAAATCTCCTCTTTTTGGAGTAAACAAATTATTTAGCTTACTTTCCAGAGTGCTGGTACGGGGTATTTATATAATTTTCCCAGAGTTGCCCCAGTCATTCCATTGTTACAACAGACAAACCTCTACTTAACTAAAGGTAATGGTCATACTGTTACTAAATATATACTTAATTGGATTAATTAACTTTCATGCGCATCAGTCATGAACTTTCAGAGGAAATGGTCAAACCCAGGTCTCTACACAAACAACGTTATTAAGCTACTTCTGAGACAATTGACAGAGGCCGTGAATGAATGTTGGTCACGTAGTTTTTGATGTACATGTAATGATCAGCCATGGGTGCAGTATAATAACTTACTTTAAGACCTCCCCAGCTCACTATAACACACAGTATCCCCAAGATCCGGCACCTTTCATTGTCACTGTCTGTCACAGGATGACCCTAGTGGTTGGGGCTAACTCAGGAAAGAATCAATGACGGTGAATGCATTTACATAAGTTTAATGCAACTTTTTAAATATGTTAATATATTAGGCGGGGACCCAAGCCTGAAAAAAACGAAAACGTTTACCCGGAAAGATATACTCCTGATTTTTTAAATATTAACAGATGGGGGTCTTGTACATATGAAACCACTGTATGGACTTCTGGCATACTTTGCATTTCGTAACAGCATCGCGATTTCTACGGTAACCCATTCGTACCAAGCCAATATATGAAAATCGCTGAACAAACATTCAAAGGAAAATAAAGAAATTTGCACACGTCCTTTTAGGCAAATACAGTTCCAGTATTTGAAACCTATATGTGTATATGAAATATCAAACTACAGAATCAAGACCTGATTATGTTACACTTGACTAATTTTAACAAGAGTTATAGACCTTTTATGAATTTTGTTTTGTCCTGTGCCAGGGATAATGCGAATTTCTTGTGTTCACAATAACTGCAGTAAACGATTTCCACTAAATGTTGTATGGTGTTAGGCTTTATACCTACAAGGCCTTTGGCAAGTTCAATACTGAGTAAAACTGACACTTGCTTGAAAGAGTTATTACCCTTGGTTATTGAAAGAATATGCACATTTTAGCGTGAGTACACACATTACTTTAGTAAACGGATTCCGATTTTCACATTATTTAGTGTGAGACTTTATATGAATATGAACTTTGACAAGATGACAATGAGCAGAATTGACACTTGCCTTACTGAGTTATTGCCCTTGATATTTGCAAAAATGCAAATTTCAGCTTTCGTGCACAATACATTAAATAAATTGGTTTCGATTTTCACACAGTTTGGTGTGTAACTTTGTATCAAACGGATTTCAGACAGGTTAGACGAGTATCAAGTTATTGCTCTAAATTGTCGAAAAATTCCATCGTCTGATTGTTTCCTACTTTCCTTTGAAATATCATCAATTACTGTGTAATATTCTAATTGTACAAAGAGGATATCGTCCTCTGACTAAGGAGCGTGATTGTTTTCACGTTGATTGTAATAAATAGCATTTGATTTTCTATGCTTTTTGGGGTAATATTATTAAGGTCTCGGTTTTGTTTGACAATGAGAACAATTGAGGAGTGGTTTACAAAGTTATCGCCCTTGATGTTTGCAAATATTTAAATTTCAGACTGAGTACACGGCAACTACAGTAAACGTGTTCTGATTCTCACTAATATTTAGTTGAAGGGTTTTGGACAATTACACTATGTGGACTTGTCACGTAGTTGTTTTCGAAGCATTTATATTCATATAAGATAATATTTTTTACACATATGGAACTAGTTAAGTATGACACTACTGTTTATAGACAAATTGTTGGAATCCCAAATGAGAACGAAATCTGCAACTCTTGTTGCAGATTTGATTTTGTTTTGTTATGTTAGAGGTTTCATTTTTAGTCTTTAACCAGATACGCTTAGGCAGATGTAATTGAAGCCTTTTATTATACCTTTTTGTATATGGATGATATTTTGGACAATTACAACCCTTTCTTTTCTTTACTACATATACTTTCTTTCCAAAGAACTTCACCTCAAAAAAGCTAATATTTCTCATAGTTGCTATATCTTCTTTACTCGATTTGCATCTCGCGACTGAAACTGAGAAATAATAAGCCAACTCTATGACAAGAGAGATCATTTCAATTTTGACACTGTTAAGGGCACGACTAGACAATATTAAAGACAACCACCGAACGTGTTACCGTCCTTTCAGGATTTAGGTAGACGTCATCATAGGTCCACCATCTATCCGGCGATCGCACAATCAAGTGGAAAGCAAAGCGGTGAACTGTAAATGGGTCAACCTCTAAACATGCAGTGCGTTGCAAAATAATAAAGTGACAACCTCCTTTGATAAGCCTTTTAACAGTGATCATTACCCAATCTTTACCAGGATCACCATGCGACTCTGTCAACGTCTTAGAAAATAGTCTGCGATAACGTCATAATTTGTCACATGACCATAGCTAAAATAGCAAAATGGTTATCAGAAATCATCTCCGCGACCTGACACCATTAATGCTATGGGGTGGTGCTGAGTGGTAAACAATCGAACGGAACTCCGCTTACTTTGGACATTTTTGATGAATTTAGGTTAGTATTTTAAATTTAGGTAGGCTGTTTAGAGCTATGAAATTTTAGAAAGTGATGGTAAGAACAAACGATATAATGCAACCCTATGGAAAACGCATTGGTAGAGTCCATTTTGATTGTTGTAATGGCGGAGTGATATGCCAAAGAATACATTTTATTCTACCGCAGTATAATGCTGAGCAAACATTAGTGTTTATTCGCTAAAATAAATATTGAATAAGGGCAATAAGCTTATATTTGAAAAGGTTTGCGTGGCGTTTACTGCATTCGTTTTCAAGAAAGTAATAACGACCAAAATATATTAATCAAAAAGTTAGCATAAGCTTTAGCACAATATTGTGTTACGTGATCTACAGCGGCAGTAAGACAGGACGTTATACCTTTGGAGATGTCTGTAGTGGTGCAGACACTAGAAATAGGAAGAAAGTGTACTTTATTAGGCTGTTTTTGTAAATTAGGAATACCGTACATAGTTGGAAGTTTGTTTTGCTTTTCATCTACTCCAGCTTTAATAATGCTTCATTGAGTTTTATATCCGGACAAACCTTTGCGAAGGTTTATTATCATAACAGTGATTTACTTAAAGTATCGTCAGAACACTTCTGCTACAAGGTCTGTCACAACGTGACTATATGTACAGACTTTTTAAGATTGTTGGTCATTATCACATTCATACAATCTGTGTTAAACTTGTTAACAAACATAACAAAATAGGATATGACCCTATCATTATGCAATGTACTGCATGTTTAGATGTTGACCCATTTACAGTTCGCCTAAATGCTTTACAATTAATGTTGCGATGACCCGACTGATTTTGAACCCTATGATAAATTCTACTCACAGGAATTTATTAATATTATTAATAATATTGCAGTGCCCTGATACCCCACCCACTCGTTTTGCATTACGATAAATATAATCATGCATTTTTATCGAACCATTGTCATGCCATTATAGGAGTGTTTCATTGCACATTATTTGTTATTGTATTACCTATTTAATTCTGATGGAAATACCTCTGTGTCGCATGTGCATTGGATATGATGAGTCATTTTCCGCTATTATCGGATCCAGGAAGTGATTCGACGTCGGCCATATTTGTTGCACGCGGAGCTGCAGTGTGACGTCACTAGAACGTGACGGTGTTGGAGAGGTTCATTAGGGGTTTTTAAACATTGTATAGTGGGCGCCAAATTCAAATAGATTAACTTGTCAAATCTCTTTAATGTATTGTTTATTTAAGTAATAACTGCTCTTATGTTATTCTATATATGTTGTTATTGCCAGTATAACGTTTTAAGTGATATTATTGGAGTAATACAACTGGATTTAGCTTGTATATTTGTAACTGTCGGATGTGTCGGACGTGTTTGATACCTTTTTTGTACCTCTTTGTTCGAACTGACGGACGCTGTCCAACAGTTTTAGGGTGTAGGATTCTGGGGTATAAAAGCTGGAGTTATTCTACAGTTTCGGGGCTCCGCAACTAAAATACTAAAATTCCAAAAGGCATATTGCACTTCATCCTCATAAATCTGGGTAAAATATAAGTTTTTAGATCTATTCTCAAGTTAAATAAGTATATTATAGATTGTTTGGCTATTTGGTATAGCTTTAAAGGTCTTTGTAGCGCTCTTTAGTATTTATTTATAAAACGTATTTTATTATTAAATTTGAGATCGACTATTGATAGTACACCACCGACACATCCAAACCTCTTCAATATTGTATTCTGTCTGCGTGTTCAATTCACGGTATTTCGTTATTTCGTGACCGAAACTTTACTTGTAATAGCTCTTATGAATATTATTAAACATCGTCGTTTAATTATTATCACAGCTTATTGTTAGGGATTCACCTTAATAAAAGTAATCAGAACGTTGGCTTTGTTCAGATATATATACCCCTTAGTTTAAGTTAGTTATGCAGTGATCAGTTTAACATACTTTACATGCGGAGTCAGTTTTTTTTTAACACTTGTTTTCTTTCTGTGCGTGCTGTAACCTAAGACTGCCTGGACTAAATAAATACGCAACTGATACG
The DNA here is from genome assembly GCA_037043455.1 of Cyrtodaria siliqua. NCBI lineage: Eukaryota > Metazoa > Mollusca > Bivalvia > Adapedonta > Hiatellidae > Cyrtodaria > Cyrtodaria siliqua. The sequence continues at coordinate 31,158 of JAWPHD010003491.1, read as the reverse complement.
CACGTACGCTACCAACCCTAAAGTATCAGCTCGTAACATTTGTGGTGGCAGCGGTGGGATCCGTATATTTGTGACATTAAATGGTTACTTGCGGGTCCAGTGATACGAATCTACACCTTACAATCAACAAGCAAGGTTGAATTGTTCATGATCATTTAAAATGGCAGAGCAGTCAGACAGCGAAACAGAAATATTTATTAATTACCGGAACCATCCAGGGTTGACAGAAATACACAACGGCGCCAGGTGTGGTAGTGCCAGGGAACACGAAACTGGGGATAGAGGTATTCAGCTGAACTCATCTAGGTTAAGCACTACGGAGCCGGATGAGACATGGAATTCGACCCAAATGTAAACGACATGCCAGAATCAAATCATCTTATGGGTCAGCATGGCACAAACAATGACATCCACTTGTTAGTTTCTGATTATATTGAAACACGTCTTAGACGGCAACATGATGAGACAACGGCGGCGCTTAGGCAACAACAGGCAGAGTTTACTGGGGCGCTTAATAGGGTGATAACGTTGATGTCAACACAGAATACCAGCGAACAAGATATAAACAACGGTAGTAAACAAATCGCACAAAACGAGACCGCGGGCGCACATGTGCACATCGGTAACTCATCTCAAGCGGCGAACGCGGATACTTTTACCGGAGATAGATTTTTGAAAAATCGTGCTATGCGAGCAGAGATCAATAGTCGCACGGACATCGGACGGCAAAAAAATGATCATAACATCACATATTTGGAAAGAGCACAGACAGGCGCATTGAATGACAATTATAACAATTATAGAAGTTTTCATGAACAAGGAAGACAATTACTTCGTGAAGAAAATGGAGTCATTACTTCAGCAAATAATCACATGGGCGCCAATAGGTGTATGCGCGGTGCAGAATATGGGGATAATGTCATCAGAAATTACAGGGTATATGGGAACGATGTTGGGAACGGTCATTTAGCTGCCCCTGTACGTAATACAGTTACGCCAAGTCACGATCGCGACCGTGATGCCCGTTTTCGCCGACAGGTATCAAATTTGAACATTCCGTCATTTAATGGTAAAGACGAATGGGACGTGTGGATAAGCCGTTTTGAAGCAATAGCAAGGAGATATGGGTGGTCAGATGAAGAGAAACTAGATCAGTTACTACCACGCCTGCAAGGTTCTGCTGGTGAATTCGTCTTTGCGCAGTTACCAAGTAGTATAGTAGAAGATTACCAGATGTTAATAAAGGAACTTAATAGTAGATATCGGGTAGTACATACCTCGAGATCGTATGCAGCTAAATTCAGTAGAAGAGGCCAACGTAATAATGAAACGGCAGAAGAGTATGCAGCCGAACTGAAGATGCTTTATGATAAAGAACACGGATACAGAGATAGGAGGACCCGTCAAGAGGGCCTAGTAAGGAGATTTCTAGATGGCCTATTAGATGACGAGGCGAGGTTTGCAGTAGAATACCAAAAAGAGCCTGAGGATATAGATGAAGCGGTCTTCCATGTTGTAAATTTTATACAAACAAGGGTGAGCAGCAAGTACGATAACTACGGAGACAGAAAGTCAAAGAAAGTAATGAGAAGGACGGTAGATTCGAGTAGCGATAGCGAGTTTGAAAATGAAGAAGATGGCAAGGAAGAGCGAATATATCGTTTACCACTACAACAGACAAAAGGCAACAGGGATGAAGCAAATTCTATTAGTGACAAAAGTAAGGAGATAGTAATCACAAAGTCTGAGCCCGAGCCTAACGAGGACGCTGTCAAAAACGCAATAACTCTTGAGGAAATATTGCAGAGAATAAGTAAACTAGAAGAGAACAAAAATGTAAATTATAAAAGGTTTGAAAAACAAAGGGGGCCAATTTGTTACAACTGTCAAAAGCCAGGTCACATAGCCAGAGACTGCAAGGAACCAAAACAGGATAGAGGATACAGGGGCATACATCAAAATGCAAGGCAAGGATATGAAAGGGCACACAGTCATATGTTGGCACGGGATCAGGGGAGAATGAGAAGCAATCCTTTAAACTAGATAGGACCGACCCTGGTGGCCAAAGGGAGGTCCGTAAGTATGTTAGTGGCCATACAAACGACCAGAAAATTGAAATTAACGTAGCCGGCGATGAAGCTGTATTAGAAGAAAACTGTCAGAAGGTTCACCGACCCATTAGAAGAAAGCGAGCTCTTGGCGACGGTATATATATAAAGGGCACAGTCGAGGACATCCCCATCCTTGTTACAGCCGATACAGATGCTTCAAAGACGGTTTTGTCAACAAAAATATATACAAGATTATCAGAGGGAAAGAAACCTTCATTGAAGAAGTCGGCTTGTTTAACAGGAGCCGGCGGAACACCATTAGATGAACTAGGAAAAGCTGACTTTAATCTGACTTTAGGCCCTCTAGAACTCAAGGTCGAAATAATAGTAGCAGATGTTGAAGATGATTGCTTACTCGGGGTAGACATATTACAGAACGGACATGGTGGACCGGCAGACCTTATATTGAGCAAAGGGATTATCATGCTGAATAAGCAAGAAATACCGTGCTCTCAAGTGGGACTGAAAGAAAGTGTAAGGAAGGTCACAGCCGCAGATCACTTTGTAATTCCAGGGATGTCGGAGGCTGTTATAGATGTATACGTAGCAAGAGACGAAACTGATGATCTGATGAAGCAGTCAACATTTATCATCGAGCCGACAGAAAACTTCAACGCATCCTATCCTTTAAAAATGGCTTCAACATTAGTAGACATAAATAGCTCGGTGACTACCAAGGTTCGTATGTTAAACCCCTTTAGTGCTCCTGTTTCTATTAGGCAAGATGTCGTCGTCGGCAATGCTGAGAGAGTCTTCGATGAACCTCAGATTTTGACACCAAATGAAAGTAGTCAAGAGACGGAAAATAATAGATCAATAAGAAGAGTACAACTATCCCAGGTGAAGGTCGAACCTGTGTCTGAAGAAACTCACACGTCTAAGCATTTACCAGGGGAAATGGATGTACCTGAGCATTTAGAGAGCCTATTTTATACAGCCAGCAAAGGACGGAGCCTTGACGAACAGTTAGCTTTAGCAAACCTGCTAAAGAGGTTTCAAAACTCATTCTCAAAAGGTGATTGGGACATTGGTCAAACGGACATTGCAGAACACTCAATAAATACAGGTGACGCGTTTCCAGTTAAACAGCCACCAAGAAGGGTCCCTATGGCATACGCCTCAGAAGAGAAGAAGGCTATAGAAGACTTGTTAGAAAAGGGGGTAATTCGAAAAAGTACGTCCCCTTGGGCGTCGCCCATTGTCCTGGTCCGCAAAAAGTCTGGGGCAGTAAGACCATGCGTTGATTATAGACGGGTCAATGAATTGGTAAAGCCGGACGGATTCCCGATGCCGCGGATTCAAGATTGTTTGGACGCTGTTTCGGGAGCTACTCTCTTTTCAACATTTGATCTAACAAGTGGCTATTTTCAAATTCCCCTTAAGCAAGAAGATATACCGAAAAACGCTTTTGTATGCAAGTACGGACACTATGAAATGACGAGAATGCCATTTGGTCTAAACAACGCAGCCAGCACATTTCAGCGAACAATGGAGCTTGTGTTACAAGGCCTTCAATGGGAAACGTGCCTCATATACATAGACGATGTAATAGTGTTTGGCTCCAATTTCGATGAACACCTAACAAGGGTAGAGCAGGTATTGCAGAGATTGGAAAGCGCTGGTTTAAAACTTAATCCTGGAAAATGTGAACTGTTACAACAAGAGGTAGCGTTTCTGGGTCACATAGTTTCAGGGAACGGGGTGAAACCAAATCTCACAAATGTGGCAAAGATACTTTCTTGGCCACGGCCACAGACGGCAAAACAGGTCAAACAGTTTGTAGCGCTTGGCTCTTACTACAGAAGATTCATTAAGAATTATGCACAAAAAGCAAGGCCAATGGTGGAGCTTACCAAGAAAGGGAAAGCGTTTATTTGGTCAGATGCATGTGAGATGGCGTTTTCAAGTATTAAAGAGGCGTTGGTGAGTCCAGAGATTATGGGCTACCCTCAGAATGATGGGGGAATATTTATACTAGATGTTGACGCCTGCGATTTAGGTATTGGTGCGGTACTTATGCAGATACAGGAAGATAGGGAAAGAGTAATTTCTTATGCCAGCAGGGCTCTTAACAAGGCAGAAGCAAATTACTGTATTACTGAGAAGGAACTATTAGCAGTGAGATATTTTGTGGAATACTACAGGCAATACCTCCTAGGTAGAAGGTTCAAGGTCAGAAGTGACCACCAAGCTCTGGTCTGGCTGTTAAACTCAGGGAACCAAGAGGGAAAATAGCGCGGTGGATTGAGGTATTATCACAATATGATTTTTTGATTGAATACCGCCCAGGGGTCAAGCAAGGTCACTGTGATGCTTTATCTAGATGTGAAAACCCTAAGGATTGTGATTGTGCAGACGTAGATATGAGTGAATCACTGAAGTGTGGTCCTTGCAAAAAGTGCCACAAGAGAGCAGACGATATGATGTGGATGTGGTCAAGAACAGAGGGGAGTGAAATAAATACTACACAGAGTCCAGAAATACAAAGTACTGGGTCGGTTGATAAAGTTGAAGTTAACAGGGAGTGCATTGGAAACTTAAAACCGGGAGTGCGGTTAGGAGTGAAAAGTGTCAAAGTAAGTGATGAAATACCCGGTACGAGTAGTGGTGTGGTGCCACTCATGGAGGCTGCAAAACAAGACGACGATGCAGATATTAAACTTAGAGCGGCTCAGTTAGAAGATCCCGAGATAGCGCCAATTTTACGGTCGAAAGAAGCGGGACAGAGACCGTCTAGTCGAGATATGGTATTTTCAAGTCCAGCGAGCAGGCACTACTGGGTTCTGTGGGAAGTGTTAACAGTTGACGATGGTGTTCTTCGGAAAACGTTTAAGAAGCAAGATGGAACTGGAGAATACAAACAGAGCATAATACCGAGAATTAAAAGGAAAGACGTATTGTATCAGATGCACGATACATTGCTTTCTGGACATATGGGTTCAAAGAAAACAAAACAGAAGTTATTGCAGAGGTATTACTGGTACAACCTAAAGGAAGATGTGAACCTCTATGTGAAACAATGTGACATCTGCGCGGCAGATAAGAAGCCAACAAAGACTCCAAGAGCCCCAATGGGAACATTAGGTACAGGAGCCCCCTGGGATATCTTGGCTACAGACTACCTTGGACCTCTTCCACTAACACCTAGGGGCAATAGATACATTTTGGTATTGACGGACCATTTCTCTAAGTATGTAGAAATTATTCCTACCCCGGACCAGACTGCAGAAGTATGCGCTTCCAAGATTCTAAACGAATTTGTAGCAAGATGGGGTTGTCCTCTTAGTATACACAGCGATCAAGGGAGGAATTATGAAAGCAGGGTTTTTAAAGAACTGTGCCGAATGCTAGAAGTTAAAAAGACGAGAACAAGTGCCAAGAACCCCCGATGTAACGGCCAATCAGAAAGGTTCAACCGAACCCTAGTTAGAATGATTAAGGCGTATCTCTGCGAGGAACAGGAAAACTGGGATTTAAATCTGGGTTGTTTAGCGGGTGCATATAGGGCCACTCCCAGTGAAACCACAAAGCTCAGCCCTAACATGTTAACATTAGGACGTGAAGTTAGACTGCCCGCTGAATTAGTGTATGGGAGTTCGACTGCCAACAAAGAAGAAATGACTTCCTATGGAGAGTATGTTGACGTTCTGAGAGAAAAGATGCAACATGCCCATGAGGTAGCCAGGAAACACTTGATTAATTCAGCGAGACGAAGTAAGGAACTGTACGACACACGACTAGCGGTTAACATTTATCATGTCGGCGATGCGGTGTGGTGCCTTGCGGAAAACAGGAAAGTAGGAGTGACACACAAACTAGAGTGTACATATGCTGGGCCCTATTTGGTAAAGAGGAAGATGTCAGAGGTCAACCTCATTTTACAGTTAGACAACAGGGGCAAGGAGAAGGTCGTCCATCATAATAAGTTGAAGCCGTACGAGGGACCTCACACGCCGCACTGGATCAAGAAAGCAAAACGGTTTCTGGTGCAAAGCGGAACATGTTAACCGCTCTTTGTTTGACCAGTGATGATAATTCTCAGATTTAAACTGACAAAGTTTGTTGTTTTTGGGGGGGTTGTTTTTTTATTTTAAGGGGGCGAGTTTTTATTGTATTGCTGATTATAAATAAACTAACTGATGATAGCGGATATGCGATTTCACATAGTTTTTTTTTGTTGTTTTTTTTAAAACGCGTTAATAACCGCCGGTATGTTACAACGGTATACTTATAGAACGGCAATTTATGAAGAGGAGACGACGATACGAAGCGTAAAACATACATAAGGGATGATGTGTCGGTGGCAGATAGTATATTTTACGTCACTCATGACTGCTATTTAATTTCAGGAAGCATGGATCGCTTTAGTGCAGCGCATCAACGAGGACGAGCCTACAGGTGTAGACACTGCCATCGAAAGGGAAAGACTGAAATTAACACGAAACAGAGGCTGGAAGAGCACGTGTACAAGTATCACGTTCCATATGATGAACAGCCATACTGGTGTCGGTTATGTTTGTTCAGGTGTCGCACCAAGACGGGCCTTTATGATCACGTCGAGACTTTTCCAAGACACCAAAGCGTCATGCGAGAAAAGGGGGTCACCCATTCCAGACCATTCTTGGTATGTAATTTAAATGGTCATCAGTTAAACGGGGAGGATTTGGAACTATTGACAAAGGACGCCAGCATGCGATACTGGCTACACAAAGAGCTGCCGAGGTCACCTAAGGATATTTTGGCGCTAGCTATGGAAGAAGTTTTTCCTGGAGGTTTAAAGGAGTCACAGAGCGAAGGAACAGATGAGGAAAGGATCGAATGGGTAACTGAAAGTGGAGATGAGGACAAGGTGGGAGAGGTGCTTGTTGGTTTAGACGAAGAGGACGCGGAAGAGGTAAAGGAGCTGACAGAGCCAATGGATTTGAGAGTTGTGATACACAGAGAAGAAGCAAATAAAGGATTGGATTTGACGATAGGAAAGGAGGAGACGGTTGCGATTGATGTTACGGAGAGGACTAGTGAGAATGATTGGGTGGAACAAAGCTTGAACTTAACAGTGAGAAAAGAGGCGATTGTGATTGTTGACAATAAGGAGAAGGCAAGAGGAGCTGAGTGTGTAGAACAGGGATATGAGTTGACTGTAAGAAAAGAGGAGAAGGCAAATGAGGAGGGCGTTGAAGCAAAAGATGTTGGCAAGCGCACAGCGGAGGAGGAGGAGGAAGGTAATGGACGGGCTGGTAGAGCCAAGAAAAGGGTGAGACACTCCCTCAAGCGAGATGCAAGTGAGTCGTCATCATGTTCGTCGGAGGCGTCGTCGTCGTCATCATCATCATCTTCGTCATCGTCGTCAGCTGCATCAAGCGTTAGAGTCAAGGGGAACTCAGAACAAAAGTATTGTGATTTGGTAGGAGAGATGATACTGAAATCGGGAGAATTAGTTGGGAGGCACATAGATAAAAACTCGGAAATGATTCAGACACTGCACCAGACAGTGGAGCTTTTACGGGAAGAGGTGAAAGAGCTAAGGGAAGAAAATAAGAGAATGTCGGAGGAGCGGAGAACTCAAGCAACGAATAGAGGGGACAACGACAGAGCGAGGACAGACAGGAAAGAAACAGAGGCAAAGAAGGAGATTGTACATGATGTTGAAGCATCAAAGGAGCGGGTACAGAGGAGTTCGGGCAAGGACAGAGATTTAGTGACACAGGAGGCTGGAGCGGGATACGGTGTAGGAGCGAGATTAGGGAAGGAGAACAGGGAGGCAGACTTGGATAAAAGGCGCGGTTGGGGAGAGTGTAGAAGGAACAGTTATGGACAGAGGTATTATAGTCCAAGAAGGCACGTGAGTCAGGAACAGCATTTGTACAGGAGGAGAGACTGGTAGGAGTGAGGACTTGTATGTGTATAAATACGGTGGATTGAAAAACCTTTTTACATTGCATGAAAAATGACTTTTAAGTATTGTATATTTTTATTAGGGAAGGATTCATATAGTGTTATTTCTTAAGGAGGCAGTTGGAACTTTGCCTCTCTGGGAAGGGGTTATTGCAGTGCCCTGATACCCCACCCACTCGTTTTGCATTACGATAAATATAATCATGCATTTTTATCGAACCATTGTCATGCCATTATAGGAGTGTTTCATTGCACATTATTTGTTATTGTATTACCTATTTAATTCTGATGGAAATACCTCTGTGTCGCATGTGCATTGGATATGATGAGTCATTTTCCGCTATTATCGGATCCAGGAAGTGATGATTCGACGTCGGCCATATTTGTTGCACGCGGAGCTGCAGTGTGACGTCACTAGAACGTGACGGTGTTGGAGAGGTTCATTAGGGTTTTTTAAACATTGTATAGTGGGCGCCAAATTCAAATAGATTAACTTGTCAAATCTCTTTAATGTATTGTTTATTTAAGTAATAACTGCTCTTATGTTATTCTATATATGTTGTTATTGCCAGTATAACGTTTTAAGTGATATTATTGGAGTAATACAACTGGATTTAGCTTGTATATTTGTAACTGTCGGATGTGTCGGACGTGTTTGATACCTTTTTTGTACCTCTTTGTTCGAACTGACGGACGCTGTCCAACAGTTTTAGGGTGTAGGATTCTGGGGTATAAAAGCTGGAGTTTCCTACAGTTTCGGGGCTCCGCAACTAAAATACTAAAATTCCAAAAGGCATATTGCACTTCATCCTCATAAATCTGGGTAAAATATAAGTTTTTAGATCTATTCTCAAGTTAAATAAGTATATTATAGATTGTTTGGCTATTTGGTATAGCTTTAAAGGTCTTTGTAGCGCTCTTTAGTATTTATTTATAAAACGTATTTTATTATTAAATTTGAGATCGATTATTGATAGTACACCACCGACACATCCAAACCTCTTCAATATTGTATTCTGTCTGCGTGTTCAATTCACGGTATTTCGTTATTTCGTGACCGAAACTTTACTTGTAATAGCTCTTATGAATATTATTAAACATCGTCGTTTAATTATTATCACAGCTTATTGTTAGGGATTCACCTTAATAAAAGTAATCAGAACGTTGGCTTTGTTCAGATATATATACCCCTTAGTTTAAGTTAGTTATGCAGTGATCAGTTTAACATACTTTACATGCGGACTCATTTTTATTTAACACTTGTTTTCTTTCTGTGCGTGCTGTAACCTAAGACTGCCTGGACTAAATAAATACGCAACTGATACGCACGTACGCTACCAACCCTAAAGTATCAGCTCGTAACAATATAGAAGGCTAGAAATAATATAGTTATAGTATATGTATATAGTAAAGGGCCTTCTTCTGCTCTCTATCTCTATCCTTCAATATTATATATCGTAATGAATGCATGTGCTTCTACCTAAATAGGCCTAATTTTTTATTTAATATTGTCTGATCGTTATCATTCTTTTTTTGTCCTGGCTTCTGACAAGTATTTGCTTTGTTGCTTTCTGGGAATTTCTATTTATATATACATGATCATTTTGTGTTATACTTATATTGCCTACTAATTGCTATACTTCCTAGTTTGTAATGGGTTATAGCCTGGCTGGTCGAATTTTATTGGAATGAAAATAGGGTAAGAGTGAGGTAAGGTGCACTCTAGAACCTGGTTTAACCCCAGCAGCCTTTATGTCACTGACCATTCCAAGGAGGTACCCATATTGTCACTGACCATTCCAAGGAGGTACCCATATTTCAACCGTTTGAGTTTGCCATTTCGCATACTTTGTTCTTTTCTATCCTTGTGATTGGTGTTTGTTTCAGATACGTGTGTTCGGTTGATTGACTGTGTTCTGTGAATCTTATATTTCCTTCTCGACTTTTATACCATAATTTGTTTCTGACTCGAAATAGGATATGGATCACATTTAGTGATACTTATAGTTTTAAACTGTAAACATGATTCTATTACACTATTTAATACATTGCGTCCCATGGATCAAGGCGATACAAACCGTAGGAAAATATTCAAGTTCATGATGTGTTTGAGAAACGTTGACAAACTTCTTAACCAGAAGTTGCCTGTTCAATCAATCAGAACCTAGAATTGAAACTCAAGGTCACATAAACACCAATGTTGGTTGGACAGTTAATGATCATATGTAACAAAAGTGCAAATTTCAAATAAATCATTTAGATAGTATTCAAGTTGTTTTAGAGAAACTCTGTCAGACGTCATATCCAAACAATGACGTCGCTCAATCGCCATCCAACGAAACTAGTCAATAAAAACCCCGTTATTTTTCTGATAAATACAATCAAACGTCTGTGACAAAATAGTGAACCAATTTGGAAGTGTACAATTTGATAAGACAGTAATCGCAGTAACTATTATTCTATTTTCAAGGTAAATTAAAGGTCCATAACTGTATTAAGAAATCTAAAAGCTACCATCGAACGGATTATAAATATCTGCCAGTATGTTAATGTTATTAAGACTTCACACTAAACGATAAGGTTTAAACCCTACACAATTCAAGATATCTGTTGCAATAACCATATTTTCTAAGTAAATTAAGGGCCATACCTCTATTCCAAAATGGCAAAACAATTTGATGTATCATAAATATTATTAACATATACTAGTATCCTATTTGTATATAAAATTTCCACCCAAAATGTTGTTTAATTTTCAACAAAACTTGATTAATTAACATAAACTCAACACAAAAATGTATTTTCGAAGATAGTCAGGGGCCATAACTCTATTTAGAAAAGGCAAAGGTACACATTGATCGTAAGGAAGTGATGTCTGTTTGATATAAGGCTTCACAGCAATTTTAATTAAAATCCAAAATAAGATAAAGAAACCTTGCACCTAAGCTTTACCCAAAATGTGCATTTTTGTTAAGTAACTCAGGGTTCATAACTCTATTCTGAAAAGGAGAAAATCGGTCTTGCTCGTAAGAAAGTGACATCTTAACGATATAACACTTCACAGTAAAGTTGGTTTTAACCGAAAACAATTTACAGAAGTTATTAACAACGTGCATGAAAGCTTTAGCCAAAAGGTGAATGCCCGTCCCTCCCTCCACCCATATGCCCGCCATCTTCAATCCTTAAACCGCTTTTGATTTTAAAAAAAATAATTGAAAATTGCATTCGGCATAAACAGAATATAATTAGGCGTGCATATGTCTTATTTATGTACAAAACAAAATCATATCGCTAAAATATAAACTTGTACACATTTTTTCTTTGAATATCAATATTTTCTTATCACTTATGGGCTTCCGTAGAAAATGCGTTGGTGTTACGAGATGCAAAGAATGCTATTAATCCATACAGTGGTTTCGTATAGAGTACAGTTTCTGCTATTGATATGCAAAAAATCACGAGTATATCTTTCCGGGTAAACCAAAAGTGTTTTTTTGCACGATACGTGAGGTTGGGTCCCAGCCTACACATAGAATATAATAAATACAGAGATAATAATAATAGGTCTTACATGTTTGGAGTCGGTCGTTGAAGTGTCGTGTCAGTATGTCCGTGTAGTCGATGTCCCGGAACACCCGTTTAGTCCGTGGAGTCCGTGGATCTAGAACTGAATCGGCGATGTTGTGAGGCTAACAGCCCACCGTATGTAGATTCACCACACTCCACCCACTTATGAATGAAGGAGGAAGGCGTAGGCTCCTTTCGATATGGGATTGTAGACCGATGATGCAGGCATCGTTAACAGACATACATGTACACAGCAAGAAATTATGTTGTAGATCCATATAGTTGTTAATTAGTTTGTTAGAATACCAGTGATTATTGTTACGCAATTAGTAAACTGTGTTTTAACTGTTGAATATCCTGTACGTTGATGTATTATGCAGTGTTCGCCTAAGTTTAGACGATGTAGTTGGAATAATAAGGGTTCTTATACGCGAAATATGAACTGACGAGTCGAGTGCTTAATGGGACATGTAAAGGATGGTCAGATGCAGAGTTACTGAAATATTAGTCGAGAAGAAAGGTTATAGGCCACATGTTTACGTGGTTAATTGTAGTTAGGTTTGTCAAATTAGCGGAACTACTCCGACAGAAGAAGCTTCACCATATACGACATAATGTATAATATATTGAAGACTTATGATGGTGACTTACAAAAGGAAATCAGGAGTATTGACAACTCCTATAATGAATGCGATTTATATACAGGATGGGTGACATTAGTTATGTTAGCATGATTATGAATGAAATGGGTGAAAGAAGGTGAGAGTTGAATATAAGTGTATACATGCAGAGATAATTATGTCATTGGTCTGTACTAGAAAGCCAGTACAACGACCGTCTAAGCTAGCAAAGAACAACAACTTGAATTTGCATTAAAGCAATCCAATCGATATAATTTAGAAACCTCTGTACTGATTACCAGAAACAAACAAAAACGCGATCTTGTGCATGTAGTTAATATTATTACCTGTCTATCTGTCTTCCATTAATTCCAAACACCTGCTGGGGATCTAGGAATGGCGCGCGTCTACTGACATGTTAGTAGAATAAAAATATGATTTTGTTAGTAATGTTTAAAAATAAAAATATACCGACATAGTTAAAGAATATACAATTCGAGGTCAGGGTCATTTATGGTACCGATGTTTGAAATCTAGCTGTTCTACTCCATATAAGTCCGGTCGATTAGCTAAATTAAACACCCTTATGTGAACTAACTTTACAAAGGTACAGTTGACCCAAAGAGATACAGCGTATGCAGCTCTTATTCAGCCGAGTCTCGCAATACACAACTGCTGGGACATATATAACCCTGATAACTGGCATATTTGACATATAGGACCCTGATAACGGGCATAGTTTAAATATAGGACACTGATAACTGGCATATACGGCCCTCATAACTAGCATATTTGACATATAGGACCCTGATAACTGGCCTATAGGCCCTTGATAACTAGCATATTTGACATATAGGACCCTGATAACTGGCATATAGGGCATACCCTGATAACTGGCATATAGGGCCTTGATAACTAGCATATTTGACTTATAGGACCCTGATAACTGGCATATAGGGCCTTGATAACCAGCATATTTGGTATATAGGACCCTGATAACTGGCATATAGGGCCTTGATAACCAGCATATTTGATATATAGGACCCTGATAACTGGCATATTTGCAAATCATTATTAATAATTATTCAGGAATCTTTTTGTGAGGAAGCTATCCAGCTGGCTTGCAGAACGTCGTTGGCTCTACCCAGGTGCCCGCCTCTGCACGAAAATTGCCCAGAGGGGCACCCGGGGTCTTCCTCAACCAATGGAATCTGGAAAAGTCGCCTTATGACCGTAGCTGTTGGTGCGACTATAAAATCCAATTTACTTCAGATATCTAATGCAAAGCTAATAGTCTTGCATATTCCTTATGTGTTCAATACAAGGGCGGATCCAGAGGACACGGAACCGGTGCACGTCCTCCCAAAACTCCGACAAGCATAACTGTGGCAATATATTCACCATGCTCACAGGCTTCCATTACGATAGTACAGAAGGATAGAGAGAAGTTTTGTTTGTTTGTTTGCATGGTGTTTTACGTCATTTTCAACACATGTAAGGTTATATATGACGGTCGATTTTTCATTTAGATAACTTCTTCATTTAGCTGACTTTTAAAAATAAAATCTAGAAAAAAAACCTTAAATTTCAGAGACAAAATCAGCCTCATTTTGTTGCGGAAATGCCTCCAGATTGCACCACCGACGGTCTCGGGGAAAAAATTTCCACCAGACTGTTTGCGTACACATTCTAAAGTCCCTAGCTACGCCCCTGTAATGCATTGTTATTTATCATTCTGTACTCGGAATGCAGGTTCTAGGTAAAGAGCTGGGATCTTCATTCTGCGTAAATATGCGCACAGCTAGTCCAAAACTATGTACAGTTAAAATTATTTACACTGCTGTCTTCGCCGCTATGAAGGAGCAGATCAGGTTTGTCATCAAACTGATAAGAGAGAGAGAGAGAGAGAGAGAGAGAGAGAGCAAAATATGCACATATTACGATATAGCCATTCTCACAGGACCGTGCAAGAGTTATGTATACAGGAAGTAAATCACTGTGCAGTTCCCAACTTTTTTTGTTTTGTGTCAGATAAAAGGCATTTTTGAGTGTTTAATCCCTGCTTTTCTGGCTAAAATGACTTTATTGACTTGTTTGTGAGAGCTAAGAACCATTTGCATGGTTGTATGATGATTTTATTTATCAACTTGAAAGATTTGAAAGTGAAAGTAGAACACGTACATTTAAGAGGTGCCGAATGAATGCAGTTAGTTCACAGTGCCAACAGAGAGCAGAATTTTATTATATGCCACATGGGCCCTACTATTCTCAGCAGTTTTCTAGAGAGGGAGGTCTCATGACTAAGAATATGTAAGTAAATCTTAGTTTGAACTTCATTTTGAGAAATGGCTAACTATAATCCGAGCTTTCTCTGACCATAAAAGCCTTTTTTTTCCCTTCTTTTTTTTTTTATGGCTTTATAGTGTCAGAGGAACTCCTATAGTGAAAACTGGAGAATTACTAAAAATGCACAGTCGTGCACTTTCAACGATGTTTGTGGTGTCGGGTCGATTTTTTACGATAAATTAGCTCAACAGATCGATCGATTAATGTTTATTATACCTAGTTGGAATGATAAAACTGCACCTTTATCGATGGTAGTGACACAATAAAACATTTATGTGTACTTGTTTTGAAGTACACTTTTATTTACTATATCCGCCATATTGTCATCTTGCATATTAATTAAATTCACGTGATATTCTCGCGAGAGGTAAAGGCATTCATATTCCCTCATCAAATAAGTACACTATTCATAATTTTGATAGAGCATCATCAAAAAAACTGACCAATCAGTGACCAGGAATAAGACATAACCAATACATTCTGGTAGGTGATAAACTCGGTCTTTATCCTTGATGTTCAACCAAGTTTTCTGTTAAAATTAAGGTATCTACAGTGTGATTTTTTTAAAACCCTGCCTATTTCATACACATTCATGCAAACTGATTCAATATATGTATCTTTTAAGATCAAAATCTTGAAAATTATCGTCTTTTTACTCTGCCAAAGATTTTTATTTTACTATAGAACCTAAGGATAAAAACCGAGTAACACAAACTGACAGAATCGAGAGATTTTTGGAGTGGAACAAACTATTCTCGGAGCATAATTCATAATTTTGATAGAGCATCATCAAAACAACTGACCAATCAGTGACCAGTAAAAAGACCTTCGTAATACATTCTGGTAGGTGATAAACTCGGTCTTTATCCTTGATGTTCAACCAAGTTTACTGTTAAAATTAAGGTATCTACAGTGTGATTATTTTAAAACCCTGCATATTTCATGAACATTCATGCACATTTATTCAATATATGTACCTTTCAAAATCAAAATCTTGAAAATTATCTCTGTTTACTCTGCCAAAGATTTTATTTTACTATAGAACCTAAGGATAAAAACCGAGTAACACACATTTTATCACCTACTGAAAATGAAAAATTATGAATTAGGGTCTAAACTTTAAAGATAAACAATTGGATGTTGTTCAGAGTATTGCTAGTGCCAAAAGGAAAAGTTGGTCGCAATTTTGAATTTTGCGGGAAATATTTATCGGCGCACCGGTCACGATCACGTGACATTTGACCTGAATAACAACAAATGTTGGAAAATTAATATTTTTTAACTTTGTCTGAAACAGTTGACCGTTACAACATAATTAAGGTTAATAAAACAAATATTTCGGTTCATATAGGTAAATAAATATATTGGTAATCGGTTTATATGCTTGAAATGTTAATCCAATGAATACTTACATAGATATATTGATTTAAAACCAAGAGGGTAGTTCCTCTCCCGCGAGGGAGAGGAGATCCCCGTGTTTTTACTATAGGAGTTCCTCTGACCGTACACAGCCAGATGAAATATCAAAAATCGTAAAAAGGGCTGGTAAGGTCAGAGAAGGCTCGGATTAGGCTAACTAGAAACTAAGAAAGCTTGGAAAATATTGCACAGGACTCAGTCATTTGTTTTACTTTCTGTTCACCTACATATATATAAAAAACGATCAATTGGACAATCCAAAATTTTTATATATTTCGACCATATCAAACTGTTATACGATTCTGAACTTTATCAGGATTTGAAACAGCTTGTAAGCATCATTACATTTACCTACAATCAAGCTACAACCTTATTTCAACACCTGTTTACTCATTAGTATTCGCGACATTCAAAAAAATTCTCGGGGGAGGCACCCCGGACCCCCACCTGCAGGAGTCGGAATACTCCTCCCACACCTATATATTGACGATGTCTTATCAATAGAAAAAGTATCTGTACATAAACAACTAGGTATATATATTGATATATCAAAGATTAGCAGAGCTTATGCCGTGGTGCAGCGTCCGTCCGTTTGTCTGTTCGTAAACTTTTTTTTGTAGCGACTACTCCTCTACAACAACTCAATGGATTTTCATGAAATTTTACAGAAATGTTGCCCATGAAGTCTAGTTGATCCTAGCAAAAATTCATGTTGATGTGAAATCCAAGATGGCCACCAAATCTAAAAATATTTTTTTAAAAAACAAGTTTGTAGCGACTACTTTTTGAAAACTGTAAGTGATATTGATATGGGACTTTTTCTAAAATGATCAACATGACATGATGTTGGTCCTTGTCGAAAATCGTTTTGATTCAACGTTAAACATGGCTGTCAGCGGCCATCTTTGTTTACATAGAGTTATTTAGTTAAAACTTGTAGCGACTACTCCTCTGAAACTACTCGACGGATTTCCATGAAACTTCACAGGAATGTTGCTCTTGATGTCTAAATGATCCTAGCAACATTTCAGTTTGGTCGGAAATTCACGATAGCCACCACAGCTAAAAATAGATTATCAAAAAACAAGTTTGTAGCGAGTACTTCTTGAAAACTATAAGTGATATTGATATGGGACTTTTTCTAAAATGATCAGCATGACATGATGGTTATCCGAGTCGAACATTATTTTGATTCGATGGTAAACATGGTGCCAGTGGCCATCTTTGTTTACATAGAGTTATATAATGAAAACTTGTAGCGATTACTCCTCTGAAACTACCTGACGGATTTTCATGAAACTTCACACGAATGTTGCTCTTGATGTCTTATTGATCCTTGCAAAATTTCAGGTCGGCCGGAAATTCAAGATGGCCGCCATGGCTAAAAACAGATTTCCAAATACAAGTTTGTAGCGACTACTTCTTGAAAACTATAAGTGATATTGATATGGGACTTTTTCTAAAATGATCAGCATGACATGATGTTGGTCCTTGTCAAAAATCGTTTTGATTCGATGTTAAACATGGCTGTCAGCGGCCATCTTTGTTTACATAGAGTTATATAGTAAAATCTTGTAGCGACTACTCCTCTGAAACTACTTGACAGATGTTCATGAAACTTCACAGGAATGTTGCTCTTGATGTCTAGTTGATCCCAGAAAAAGTTCAGTCTGGACGGAAATTCAAGATGGCCGCTACGGCTAAAAATAGATTTAAAATAAATAAATTTGTAGCGACTACTTCTTGAAAACTGTAAGGGATATTGATATGGCACTTTTTCTAAAATGATCAGCATGACATGATGTTGATCCTTGTCGAAAATTGTTTTGATTCGACATTAAACATGGGCGCCAGTGGCCATCTTTGTTTACATAGAGTTTGTATAGTAAAAAATTGTAGCGACTACTCCTCTGAAACTACTTGGCGGATTTTCATGAAACTTCACAGGAACATTGCTCTTGATGTCTAGTTGATCCTTGCAAAATTTCAGGTCAGCCGGAAATTCAAGATGGCCACAATGGCTAAACATAGATTTTTAGCTCTACTGATCAGGGATCAGCAGAGCTTATGCCGTGGTGCGGCGTCCGTCGTCCGTCTGTCCGTCCGTCCGTCTGTCCGTCCGTAAACTTTTATTTGTAGCAACTACTCCTCTGAAACTACTGGATGGATATTCATGAAACTTTACAGACATGTTGCCCATGAAGTCTAGTTGAACCTAGCAAAAATTCATCTTTGTTTACATAGAGTTATTTAGTAAATATTTGTAACGACTACATCTCTGTAACTACTTGACAGATTTTCATGAAACTTTGCAGGAATGTTGGTCTTGATGTCTAATTGATCCTTGCAAAATTTCAGGTTGGCCGGAAATTCAAGATGGCCACCGTGGCTAAAAATAGATTTTCAAAATACAAGTTTGTAGTGACTACTTCTTGAAAACTATAAGAGATATTGATATGGGACTTTTTCTAAAATGATCAGTATGACATGATGTTGATCCTTGTCAAAAATTTTGATTTGACATTAAACATGGCCGCTAGCGGCCATCTTTGTTTACATAGAGTTATATAATGAAAACTTGTAGCGACTACTCCTATGAAAAAACTATGGATTTTCATGAAACTTCACAGGAATGTTGACCTAGCTATCAAAAATCTATCAGTAGAGCTTCAAGGTCATTGACCTCTTGTTTAAATCTGTAGCTACTTCATTTTTTATCTGATCTTTACCATATTTGTTTAGAATGTTAATATAAACCCCCAACCCATTTTGATTAAATCTCATTCATAGAAGAAAGTGGGACAAATTAAACAATACCCATGTCAGACTGGACACAGCAGACTTATTGCATGATTACAAGGTGAGCTCTTGTTTGATTACTACTTCATTTCTTCATCTTTCATCAGTTTTTAATCACAATATGACCTATTTATGTGTCAACGTGCCGTAAAACACTATTCATTCATTCTACCAAGTTTGTTCAAATGGTGACCCTGGGGTCAAATTTGGCCCCGTCCAGGGCGTCACAGTTTTACATAGATTTATATAGTAAAATATTTAAAAAATCTTCTTCTCTGAAACTACAAGAGCCAGAGGTTTAATATTTTTGCATTTACTATGAGTATGAGCTTCTTGTCCTTTACCAAGTTTATTCAAATGGTGACGCTAGGGTCACTTTTGGCCCTGCCTAGGTGGTATGTCAAGATTCATAAGAAACTTACAGGTAGACCTGCAGATACCGCACAAGCAAGCATGAACTGTGCTCACCCTATAGGTTTATCCAGACTAAACTGTTACCTATACCAGTGAAGTAAGAAGAGAGTGAATGGGCACATAATCGAATCTCGCACGATCTCGTATGGCTAAAACGAGAAAGATAAGAGTCTCTGTACATGATCAGAAATTTCATCGTGATCGCTGGGCGCTCTTTAAAAATGCTTATAACTGCGGCAGGTGCGCGGTTAACGCTATCAGTCAATTGTTATGAATATAGCGGAATGGGTTCATTGTACCGGTAAACAGATTCGCGTTAATCTAGTTGTAATAAAGATAAACTTGTTACACCTTCGTTGCTATTTTGACGCTTCTATACATACACATATTCTTTCAAGGTTTATTAAAATCAATGTTTATTTATTGGCAAATGCTGATAGCGGTAGATGACGATTTTTATTTTGAGTGTTTGTAAAAAGGGGCGTTAGCATTAAGTTAAGCGTACTAGAGTTACGAGTGATTTCTTTTTGTATTTATTTCGAAACATATTTAAAAGATGTCATTAATAAAAGGGAATATATATAAAATACATTATACATGCATACAATTTCGATATTTTGAGGGGGTGGGGAAGTGGGGGGGGGGTGTTGATTGTTGTTGTTTTCTAAATGTGTATTCATTTATAGAAATATAATATAATTACAAAACTCTGGCACAGACCTAACCTAATTATTAGTAAGTGCAACTGGTCTGTGGCTTATCTAACTTCTTTTTTTTTTTTTTTAACGTTTTCAATTATTAAGGTTCTCAATTCACACTCATTTTTTTTGATTGAATTGTTTTGTTATATATTACATAATAACGCATTTTTAAAATACTAACATCCGTCTAAGTGGAACTTTTAAATATCTTGTAACATGACACAGTAACTCGCAACACCGAATGAGATAATTTTGTATAAAAAAATAATATCACATGAAAAACTTGTAATTAAACACGTAAGTGGGTTTTAACAGTGCAGATACATCAGTTTAGCATTAGTTATATTATATATTTTCCTAATATTGTCATATTAAAACGGCATAACAAATCAATTTGTTACTATGATAATTTGTTAAATAAAAATGAAACGTTAACACACTTATGCGTGTGTTTTTTGACAAATCCGAATGAACATAATCTATTTCTTATGTGTTTAGTTTCATAGATGCATATAATATAAATAAAATTGAAAAATAATAATATTACACAATCATGGTATATATTCGATGTCAACACACCACGGGTGGCCAGTGTTTGCCAGTGATTTATGACCTCTTTGATCTAAACAAACATCCTGCTTAGGACGGCCAATTATCCATGGGGCACCGTATAATTATGATTGGAGAAACCCTTTATCTTTTGATCGCAATAAACAACTGCCATAAAACCCTGCGTTAGCGCCGCTTCATTTAACTGTTTTTTGCGTGATTATAGATCTATGTAGGTCATATGGGTTTGAGAACTTATAGTAAAAAAAAATACTATCTCCAGGACGCATAATTTATGGTGAAATGCATTGGAAAGCGCTCAATTGATACAGACATTAAAAGTTGTTGTTCGTTGTTCAACTGCTGGAAAGGACATTTAATTAACCAAAAGAGCACCAACACAGATGGGTTGAATAAGAGTTTTTAAAACATAATTAAAGCGTTTACATAAACAAAAAGTGTACCACTACATTCTTTAATCATATTTCTCGACAGCGAGGTGTTTTTATTGGAGGAATTAACTAAAATTAAAAAACCTAAAGCGGATTCCTACAGCATCGTCGTTGGCTAGAATCGGCCATGTATGGCCGTTTTGGTGGACACTCTATGTCGTCTTTAAGACAAAATTAAGGTTTTTACATAACAAAAAGTGTACCACTACTTTCGTCAATCATATTTCTTGACAACGAGCTGTCTATTTCCTAGGAATTAACTAAAACAAAAAAAATTGCATTTCATAATCATTGGATGGAATCGGCATGTATGGTCGTTTTGTGCGATATCTATGCATTTGTTAAGACAAATTATTAGACAAAATTAAGGTTTTTGCATAACAAAAAGTGTACCACTACATTCTTCAATCATATTTCTCGACAGCGAGCTGTCTATTTTCTAGGAATTAAATAAAACAAACAAATTAATAGAGAAGTACAAAAGGGTGCATTTAATCGGCATTGGCTAGAATCGGCCATGCTGGTCGATATCTATGCAGCCTTTAACACAAATTATTAGATAAATAAAGGAGTTTTGCATAAAAAAAGTGGACCACTACATTTTACAATCACAGTTTTCGACGGCGAGCTGTTTATTTTTGAGGAATTAATTAAAACAAACAAATGTATAGCGGATTTGCGCCATCTCGACATCTCTGATAAACAATACTTTAACGAACACGGCCGACCAACAGTTTGTGCATTTTATTTTATATCAAATCAATTCACTGTAAAGTAACGTAAAAATACCCAAAATGTCAATATCAACTATTAGTAATATAACAACAAACAAGTTCTGTGAAGTAAGATGACCTAATAATGCAAAACAGTCAAACATTTTACAATTTCACAAAGCAGAGCACTTCACCGATGGAAACAAAATGGCGGATATTCAGAAAAGTTTACCGCTAAAACGAGGTTCCTTCCACTTCTCGAAGCCATACGAGATTTCAGTCAGCTGCGCTATATCTCCATTACGGGTCACCATTCACTCTCTTCTTACTTCACTGCCTATACGAAGAATATCTAAATTGTATTTACCACTAAGAATGTCCGTTTCAATGATATATAACTTATTAATTTTAAAGTTGAATTTTGCCTGAAAGGTACAAAATACCTTTGGCTGAAACAAGCACCCCTAACAATAGCCCCGCCCACCCCGCATAGGGTAAAAATACTTTTTAAAACGAAGAGATACTTCCCCTGCCCCACACGCCAGTCAAATTATTGGAAGCTGTGGAATGAGGCTGTTCCTACCCCTGTAACATCTTGGGGCCTAACCATCTTTTAGACAATCTAGACCTCGTATTGTTCTAAATAATTATATTCACTTAGCTACTGGTTAAATTACTTTTTTCATAATTTACCATAACGTTACTGTGCCTGTGGCGGTAAAAATATGCGATTGCCGAGTGGTGAGCATACTTGCCTCTTGATACAGAACTTACAGAAGTTCCGGGTTCGACTCGTTTCAGGAATTGAAAACGCTCTTCCTTAGATTTATATCTTATACGGGCAAGATAGTTAAAGGTACCGTGAAAGTATGCCGTCCTTCCTAGGGATGTAAAGCCATTGGTCCCCTGTGCAGGGAGAGGAGAGACATACCATATTATGCACGTTAAAGATCTCGCTGAACTTCAAAAAAGCCTGCGAAGCTGTCGTGATAATCAAAAGTGTGTGTACGTAAGAAAGAAGAAAGAAGCGTCTATTTTACGGAAATATTATTGTTACGGTTTTCTTTTTTTACAAAAGACTACTTCTTTTGTAATCGCATTAGTAGTTTTTTTCAGATCATCAACCTATTGAATTGATATTTATTTTTGCTTGATTCTTTCATGTGATACCATAGGAGCTCGCTTGCGCTCACTATTACTTTCATACTTACTTGGTATACTTGGTATTTTAACTAACTTAATGGAGGTCAGCTCTCAATTTCCTTTTAAAAGAAGCAGTACTTGGCGACGTAACCAGATCATCAATAAGATCAGTCCATAATGGTTACTACCCGATTGCTGAAGACATTTTTTCTGATGTCTGTACGACTGAAAGACTACCGTATTCCTCGGCGTATAGCGCGCACTTTTTTACTCCAGATTCTGTGGCTGAAGTTGGGATGCGCGGTTTAAGCAACAAGTAATGATTTACTCTTTTTTTTCCAGGCAAGACGAGAAGTTTGTGGGTTTCAAAAAGTCGCAAGACCGGCCGTTTACTAGAGAGATTGAGTTGAACAAAAGTTGGCTTGTTTCTATTGTTTCAATAAAATGCGTTGTAAGAAAATACCATTGAAATGTTGAAAAATATCATTGTTTACATCAATCGGCAAAGTGAAATGATAACGAGGCTGTGGTTTCCGTTTTACGTAGACGGGTTCACCGTGAATAGAATAAGAATAGAATATTATGTTTTCTTCCAAACGACGACTACCGGGTATTGATTTACCGCACATATTTATTTGTTAAAGTCGATTCTGAATTTTGATAACGTAGAATCTTGATTATTCATAAAGGGTTTAATTGACTGGGAAAATGTGTGAAGTGTTTGTTTTTTGCTAATCTGATCGCAAACAACGATGACTAGGGTGATTATTAAACAAACATATAACAACACATGTACGCAGAAAAATGTCAATTCCTTAATTGTCCTTGATTACTTCACAAGTTTGAGTAGGTGCTGACACGATGTGTTAGGAAAATGCGTTTAATAGGCGATGCCACAAAACAATGCATCTCATTTCGAGAAACCTCTCAAACTGTCAACACCTTCAAATTGTCAACACCTTCAAATTGAGAAGCAAGAGTTAATAACCTGGAAACACCAGCTTAATAAATTTAATATGATCGTAATAAAAGTTGAACACGGGCTTGGGGATTTTTATTTTATTGAAACTTGAGTAAACAACAAAAGTGCACTCAACAGTACAAGTTTATTTACACTTGAGTAAAAAAAAACAGTCTAACATGCAGCTTGTTTTAGCCAATCAAAATTCGTTTTACATTTCCTCTTTGGTCAATGATTCAAAATGGCGCTCTGCGGTCCTGAAATTGAAAACACGTCTTTTATGCGCGGTTTACACTACAATACATAACAAAAAGTTTTTTTCCAAGGATTTCAGGCCCAAAGTTGGGGTGCGCGTTATATGCGCATGCGTGCTATACACTGACAAATACGATACTTAAATTAAGAGTATATCCTCGTAAAGAATTCTCAGATAAGGTAAAATGCGTATCTGGTGGAGTTTTATAATGTCCATGCAGAAATTTATATACATCAATCAAATCGGCTTCACTGAGTCTAGTCTCTAGTGATTCAAATTGAAGGTTCTCAGTACAGCACAAAGCGAGACATTTCTTCTGAACTTCCTCCAGTTTTTAGCTCTACTGGCCAAAGCTGTCCATCGTCTGTCGTCCGCCCGTTAACCTTTATCTCGTTAAGACGATAGGGCCTTTATTTTTCATCCGATCTTGACCAATCTTTACCAGATTGTTGATATCAATGAAAGCCCGGACCAATTCGAAAACCAACCAGATTAGACCATTTACACTGGAGTTACGGCCCTTGATTTTCTGAAATATTCTATATTTTGGCCTTGTTAATTATCCGATCTTTATCAAACTTTACCAGATTGTTACTATCAGTAAAAGCTTGGACAAGTTCGAAAACCGACCAAATTGGATTAGTTACAGCAGAGTTATGGCCCTTGATTTAGTTTTAAAAAAGCTGTATTTTGCCTCCTTCAAACGAAAGGGCCTTCGTTTGGCCGGATTTCAGTGAAACTTTGCAGGGATGATCAGCACCAAGCCTAGTTGCACATATCATCACCATGTTGCGGTTGAATGATTTTGGCAGTGTTGTGACCCTTTAACGGTTTTAAGACACAAACTTTGTCCTGACTAGTTCTCCTGAACCCCTGACCGGATTTAAACAAAACTTTTTAGGGAGTATCAGTTCCAGGTCTAGTTGTGCATGTCATCGCCGTGTTCCAGTTGAATCATTTTTAGAGTTATGGCCCTTTAAAGGTTTGAATACACAAACTTTGTCTGGACTAGTTCTCCTGAACCCCTTACCGGATTTCAATGGAACTGGACAAGGATGATCAGTATCAAGCCTGGTTGTGCATATCATCGTCGCATTCCGGTTGAGCAATTTTTGGCAGAGTTATGGCCCTTTAAAGGTTTTAATACAAAAACTTTGTCTGGATTAGACTCTTCTGAACTCCTTGCCGGATTTCAACGAATCTTGACAGGGATGATCAGTCCCAAGCCTTGTTGACCTGTCTTTGCCTTGTTCTGGTTGACTGAATTTTGGCCCTTTGAAGGTTTTAATAAACAAACTTTGTCTTAACTAATTCTCCTAATTCCCTGGCCGGATTTCAACGAATTTTGACATGGCTGATCAGTACCACGCGTAGTTGCGCATTACATTACCGTGTTCCAGTTTAATGAATTTTGGCAGAGTTATGACCCCTTTCAATACACTAACTTTGTACAGACTAGTTCTCCTGAACTTCTGGCCGGATTTCAAGATATAAGATATATAATATTAAGCCCCCCACACCACCACCACACCCCACACCCGTGAAAAGTCGCAAATATTTGGTTTTTATTGTTAAAACATTTGGTCTAAGTTAGACTCTCTCCCCACGCCTCGAGGTAAAATACTGGATCCACGTATGTTGATCTATCAAACTCGCGTTAAAAAATGTTTTGCTTTTTTAGCTCTACTGATCAGAGATCAGCAGAGCTTATGCCGTGGTGCGGCGTCCGTCTGTCTGTCCGTCTGTCCGTAAACTTTTTTTTGTAGCGACAACTCCTCTGAAACTACTGAATGGATTTTCATGAAACTTTACAGAAATGTTGCCCATGAAGTCTAGTTGATTCTAGCAAAAATTCATGTTGATGTGAAATACAAGATGGCCGCCAAATCTAAAAATAGGTTTTTAAAAAACAAGTTTGTAGCATGCAACATGCCTTCCTGGGAAAGAAAGGGAAAACAACATGCCTTCATTTTTGCTTAATTTTCATGAATAACAGATTTAAAAGAAGAAAAATAGAATTTCTATGGTGATTATTGTTCCTTTTGCACCAAAATCATAGAAGTATGTCATTTTGCCATTAATAGGCACTATTTTTTTCAAGGCCAGTTTGGTAAATGTAATGTCAGAACAACATGCCTTCACAATTTTCTGGGGGAAACCCTGTTGACATGGATGATTAGTACCAAGCCTAGTTGCGTATATTGTCATCATGTTCCGGTTGAGTGATTTTTGACAGAGTTATAGCCCCTTGTACATAAACTTTATCTTTAGCAGGTAGAGCGTCCACAGGCTCTCTTGGGCCTCTTGTTTTACTATTAACGCTGTTTTTGTTTACAGTTTCAGATGTTTACGATGGCCCATTTGGCTCTCATTTACTTCACTTCTATTTCTTGACTTCCTCATTCCGCATTCCTCATTCCGAATTCCGCATTCCGCATTCCGCATTTCGTAGTAATATTTGCCAGTGCTATATATCACAGCGCTATATATCACCAGTGGTCCCCGTGTGGTTGCCGGGGTAGAATACAACCACTGCAAACACACCGTCACATGCAGAGGGGTAGGACCCCCCCCCCCCCCCCTCCCTCGAGTTCATATTCTATAAGGTCTTCATCATGACCCCTGCATTGTTTCACGTGCCATCTCGCTCACATAACTAAGAAAAGTGGCAGTAAAAAATAAACATGGCTCCAACGTAAATGGAGTGTCTACAATAAAATTTGCAGCAACTCTGTAGTTCAGAATGAGAAGGTCCTAGGCCCATTCTCCATATTTTATCTCGATGTACATGGAGGATGAGCCTGGCATGTCCATGCCTGTTAGGCGCCATATAACCTTTCATGTGTTTGTGCGCCTTAAAACCCAGTTCAATTCAATATATCACTAGTGGATCCAGGATGATGTATAAACTCAGAGTGGATCACTAGCGGGTCCAGAGGGAAGCCCGTGTGGGCTGGACTGACTGAGATTTTCTAAATTATATAAGATATATAATATTAAGCCCCCCACACCACCACCACACCCCACACCCGTGAAAAGTCGCAAATATCTGGTTTTTATTGTTAAAACATTTGGTCTAAGTTAGGCTCTCTCCCCACGCCTCGAGGTAAAATACTGGATCCACGTATGTTGATCTATCAAACTCGCGTTAAAAAATGTTTTGCTTTTTTAGCTCTACTGATCAGAGATCAGCAGAGCTTATGCCGTGGTGCGGCGTCCGTTGTCCGTCTGTCCGTAAACTTTTTTTGTAGCGACAACTCCTCTGAAACTACTGAATGGATTTTCATAAAACTTTACAGAAATGTTGCCCATGAAGTCTTGTTGATCCTAGCAAAAATTCATGTTGATGTGAAATCCAAGATGGCCGCCAAATCTAAAAATAGGTTTTTAAAAAACAAATTTGTAGCGACTACTTCTTGAAAACTATAAGTGATATTGATATGGGACTTTTTCTTAAATGATCAGCATGACATGATGTTGGTCCTTGTCAAAAATCGTTTTGATTCAACGTTAAACATGGCTGCCAGCGGCCATCTTTGTTTACATAGAATTATATAATGAAAACTTGTAGCGACTACTCCTCTGAAACTGCTTGACGGATTTTCATGAAACTTCACAGGAATGTTGCTTTTGATGTCTTATTGATCCTAGCAAAATTTTAGGTCGGCCGAAAATTCAAGATGGCCGCCACGACTAAAAAATTTTCAAAATACAAGTTTGTAGCGACTTCTTCTTGAAAATTATAAGTGATATTGATATGGGACTTTTTCTAAAATGATCAGCATGACATGATGTTGGTCCTTGTCAAAAAATGTTTTGATTCAACGTTAAACATTGCTGCCAGCGGCCATCTTTGTTTACATAGAGTTATATAGTAAAAACTTGTAGCGACTACTCCTTTGAAACTACATGGCGGATTTTCATGACACTTTACAGGAATGTTGCTCTTAATGTCTAATTGATCCTAGCAAAATTTCAGATCGGCCAGAAATTCAAGATGGCCACCACAGCTAAAAATAGATTTTTAGCTCTACTGATCAGAGATCAGCAGAGCTTATGATGTGGTGCGGCGTCCGTCGTCCGTCTGTCCGTCTGTCTGTCCGTAAACTTTTTTTTGTAGCGACTACTCCTCTGAAACTACTGAATGGATTTTCATGAAACATTACAGAAATGTTGCCCATGAAGTCTAGTTGATCCTAGCAAAAATTCATGTTGATGTGAAATCCAATATGGCTGCCAGATCTAAAAATAGGTTTTTAAAAAACAAGTTTGTAGCGACTTCTTCATGAAAACTATAAGTGATATTGACATGGGACTTTTTCTAAAATGATCAGCATGACATGATGTTGGTCCTTGTCGAAAATCGTTTTGATTCGACGTTAAACATGGCTGCCAGCGGCCATCTTTGTTTATATAGAGTTATATAATGAAAACTTGTAGCGACTACTCCTCTGAAACTACTTGACGGATTTTCATGAAACTTCACAGGAATGTTGCTCTTGATGTCTAATTGATCCTAGCAAAATTTCAGGTCGGCCGGAAATTCAAGATGGCCGCGACGGCTAAAAATAAATTTTCAAAATACAAGTTTGTAGCGACTACTTCTTGAAAACTATAAGTGATATTGATATGGGACTTTTTCTAAAATGATCAGCATGACATGATGTTGGTCCTTGTCAAAAATCGTTTTGATTCAACGTTAAACATGGCTGCCAGCGGCCATCTTTGTTTACATACAGTTATATAGTAAAAACTTGTAGCGACTACTCCTTTGAAACTACTTGACAGATTTTCATGAAACTTCACAGGAATGTTGCTCTTAATGTCTAATTGATCCTAGCAAAATTTCAGATCGGCCAGAAATTCAAGATGGCCGCCACAGCTAAAAATAGTTTTTTAAAAAAGAAGTTTGTAGCGACTACGTCTTGAAAACTAAAAGTGATATTGATATGGGACTTTTTGTAAAATGATCAGCATGACATGATGGTTATAAGAGTCAAACATTATTTTGATTCGACGTTAAACATGGCTGCCAGTGGCCATCTTTGTTTACATAGAGTTATATGATGAAACCTTGTAGCGACTACTCCTCTGAAACTACTTGACGGATTTTCATGAAACTTCACAGGAATGTTGCTCTTGGTGTCTAAGTTTCGGGTATTTATTAAAGCTTATTCGCACCACTTAGATTTTAAGAGAAGGTAATGGCTTCGCCTCAGAGAGAATGAAAAAACAAAAAGCAAAAAAAACAAATATTTTTTCATATTGGCACTAATAATAAATAAGAGCAATTTTGAAAAGCTTATATTTTATATTGAAGTTTATAGTATGAGTATATACAAAGGAAAAGCAGATACTCAAGTAGTGTATATTTATACAAAGTATACACGGATACTCAGGTTATAGGGAATTTAACTTAATGTTATGGGGTTTATATAAGTAGTAAAAATAGGTTTATATAGTAGTAAAAAAACAACAATCGTGGTCACTGGCAATATTCATACACTTTTATACATACACTTTTATATTACATGGTTATTAAATATAAAATATGAGAAGTAATTGCACCTTTAACAGTAACACTGAGATTTCACAACACACATACATGCAAGTGCACGCATAAATAATTATTATTATTATTATTATTATTATTATTATTATTATCTTACTACCTACTTCTAAATGCGGAATGCGGAATGCGGAATTCGGAATGCGGAATTCGGAATTGCGGAATGCGGAATTCAGAAGTCAAGAAATTGTTATGTGTGTGAGTGGTGTAGTAGCATTAGTAGTAGTAGTAGTAGCAGTAGCAGTAGCAGTAGCAGTAGCATTAGTAGTAGTAGTAGTAGTAGTAGTAGATATAGTAGTAGTAGCATTAGTAGTAGTAGTAATAGTAGTAGCATTATTATTAGTGTAGTTGTAGTAGTGGTAGAAGTAGTAGTAGTAGTAGTAGTTATAGTAGTAGTAGTAGCATTAGTAGTAGCACTAGTCGTAGTAGTAGTAGTAGTAGTAGTAAAAGTTGTAGTAGTAGTAGAAGTAGATCTAGTAATAGTAGTAGCATTATTATTATTATTTTTTGCGTTGTTTTTTTCATTCTCGCTGAGAGCCATTACCTTCTCTTAAAATCTAAGTGGTGCGAATACGCTTTAATATATACCCGAAAGTTAAAAATAACATAATTAAAAAAGCAAAACATTTTTTAACTCGAGTTTGATAGATGTGATCCAAGGATCCACACACGCGGATCCAGGATTTTACCTCGAGGCGTGGGGAAAGAATCTAACTTAGACCAAATGTTTTAACAATAAAAACCACACATTTGCGATTTTTCACGGGTGTGGGGTGTGTGTGTGTGGGGAGGACGGGGCTTAATATAATGTATATTATATAATTTAGAAAATCTCAGTCCGGCCCCCACTGGCTTCCCTCTGTATCCGCTAGTAATCCACTCTGAGTTTACACACCACTCTGGGTCCGCTAGTGATATATAGTGCTGGCAAAAATTACTATGAAATGCGGAATGCGGAATTCGGAATGCGGAATGCGGAAGTCAGGAAATAGAAGTGAAGTAAATGTGAGCCAAATGGGCCATCGTAGATGTTTGTGTATCTAGTATTCTGTTCTTCTGGAACGTTAAACTAGCTTTTATAACCTTTTTTCCTGCTGAACTTCTTACCAGAGCTGTTGACTTGTTTTAAGCGTAATTAAACGGTAATCTATCATTGTGCAGATTTGTTAGTAAACTTAATTGTTAAATAATAATTCGGGAATCTCATTGCAAAACTATGAGTCCTATATTAATGTTGTCCAGACTGTTGTTTTGTCTGTGTACACTTCCTATTTATTCCCTTTTACAGATATTCACATACGATATGTTTCCAGCTAGAGCGAATACCAGGGGAGACCAGTCTGATTGACAGAACTGGGCGCAACCTCAAAATGGAGCCACTCACCACAGTTGCCTCCCTTGAAAAATGGTAGGCATAGAATATCTTTATCTAACCTATGCATGTCCTCATGCCACATACTGTAATTGCTTTGACTCAAATGTTGCTTGTTAAAAAGTCTTTCTAGATTTAAATGGAGAGTCGGCCTAGAATGTTCATTCCTGTTGGCGCCATACAACCTTTTTATGTTGGTGCGCCGTAAAACCCCAATTCAATTCAAATGAAAGCTTTATTTGTATTGTTTAAATGAAGACAGTTACTCAGG